>JAYEVI010000094.1:0-166588 GCA_036346575.1 Dendrocalamus sinicus | reverse complement strand
TTTACCTAGCTTTTATACTTCTAAATGTAGTGTAATTTAACACTTAAATGTTCTTGAAGGAGCTGCTCACTGTCATGGGTGCTGGCATAAACGTGTTTCTTGTATTAAATTTTGTCATAGTCCAAAGAAGTTGGTATGCATGGTGTATATTTAATTTTTCCCAAATTCAATAGTACATAAGGTAGATGATTGCCAAAATAAGAAATGTGCAAGTTATGGCACGAAATTTCTTTCACATAGGCCCAAAATTGTCTCTGTCGGCCTGGCCTCGAATTAATTTTTCTGAGGCCGGGACTCAGTTTAGTTTTGATGCAGCTACCATATTGTCCTGGGCTAATTAGAATATACATCGAATAGGCGTATATACTCTGTTATTTTGTTTCTCTCATGCCTTTCTTGTCTCTTTCATAATTAATTTCTTCTTCGTTCTTCCAAAGCATATATAGATTGATACGGTGACTTTTGTTTCAGTTTACAGCATGCATGTAAAATTTGAACATAGAAGTAGACTGTTCTGGAATACGAACGCCAAAACTGAATTTTGAGTAGGTTTGGGATAGATTGAAGCAAGCATCGACTATAAATCAATGCAGGCAACGCTACAAACTAATGTAGGCGCGCGCTGCATTGCATCTCCTCTCGGCCAAACTGCAGCCTTCAAGGAAAAGGCCCAAATATTTTTGTCTCTCTCTCTCGTCCGCACTCACTGATGCGTATTAAGAGTTTGGCATCGATATGTATTACCCAAATTCCTCTAAAAAGTACATCATCCAAATAAACAAATTTCAACTTGTTTGAATGGAGGTTAACAGAGCTAGATAGATGCTGCTGTCAGTCCTATTGGCGTACTTGAAATTGTTGCCTACGATGACAAGCAGTGGCAGAAAGGAAGCGTGCAGCACGCATCGTCCAACTCTCCCGTGGGTCCCGGGATCACGGGAGAACCAGATGGTCGCGACCACCCACGCCTCGGCCACGCCGGCGACGAAGGCGCAGGCGGCGGTGCCGTAGTAGGGCAGCTTGGCCGGCCAAGATGCCGGCGGGCGCCCTGTAGAAGGCCGCGGCGACAGCCATGACCGACGTGACGACGCCAACGACGGTTCTTCTTTCTTTCATCTTTGACTATTAAACAACTTCCTACTTCTATAAATATCTGCTAGGTAGTTCATATTTTATTTTTGTGAAATTGCCACATTAAACACAGCTAAAGTAGGTCATGTAAAAGACAGAATTATTCAATTTTAATGCACAACGAATTTATGTTTTGCACAGGTTCAGTTTTGTAACATTGTACCTAAAATTTTGTTTTAATGCATTTTTCTGTCATAGAGTCTACTGTTCTCTAAACTTTGTATGGTAGAGTATAGAAGTTCTTTTGTGCAGTGTGTTCCTTAGTGTATTTCTTGTGTCCCATTCATTGATCTTTTAGATTTTTATATACTTAGCTACAATGAATGTCTCGAACTTGCATTACTACATGGGAAAAATCTAATCGAAGCATTTCTATATACTTGACAATTTTAATTTTTTCCTGTCTTTTAATGTAGGGTCTAATAATAGAAATCATTTATGTAATTTTTCATGCTCAAGGTTGCATCTGTAGGGTGAAAGCAAGAAAATGACTCTTGTAGAAAGTCACGGTGAGATGTGTTTGGGCTTTGTAGAGCGGCTTTGTGTAAATAGTAGAGATTAGTGCAAACTGCTAATTAGAGTCATTTTCTGCAGCAAAAGCAAGAAAAATTTTCTGCTTTGTGTTTGTCGAAAGCAAGAAAACACAATGTTTTCTTGCTTTCGCACAAACACAAAGCAGAAAATTTGTTCTTGCTTTCTTGCTTTCGCAGAAAATGACTCTTAATCTCACCCTGCTCCTGAGGTACGCGCCGTGACTTTCTACAAAATTTGCTGGTGAGATGTGTTTGTTTTGCGAGCTTGCAGGCTTCAGCTTCCCACCCGAAATTTGCTGCAGTTTGTCGAGGAATGGCTGAGGCGGCGCTTAACATCGAAGGTGGCGCACTTGCGGCGGCGATCAGGTCGGGCAGGTGGGTGGAATTGCTGGTCGGCGCCAGTGGCTTCGCCACCGCTTGCATGGCAGCTGCCGCGGCTTTCTACAAGCCGCCCTCCGGCATCTTCAACGACCACAAGCGCGCCTACTATGGCTGCATCGTCTCCGCCTTCGTTGCAGGCTTCGGGGAGGTGTGTGCTGCGGTCATCTGGTTGTCCAGCCGCCGTCAAGCAGATGGGAACGGGCACCAGCGCCTTGCCTGTAACGCCCCATTTCGAGGGTGCACGGTTTACCGCAACTGCCGAGATTGTTCAGTCAGCGATGCTCGTGAGCAGAATGTGCACCATTGCCAATGCATGCTTAAGCATAAAAATCAGACTTTATTACAAATGTAAGGTTTATCAACCAGTTTTACATAAAGGGGCGTACAACCCAAAGATACATTACAAAAGAACTTCCACAGCAGGCTGAGTGTAGAATAAGCCCTAACACTCGCCGTCGTCTACATCGAGAGCTCGACGTCGTCTTCCGAGACTTCTTCCTCCTCTTGACAAGCACTTTCTGTTAATGATTTTAGTAAGCCCGAGTACTCCACCCCGTACTCAACAAGTCACATGGGTAAATCTGATTTACTATTTGCAAGGTTATTCAAGGATGAGAGTATATTGGGTTTATTATATTGGGTGGATGCAGTTTTATTTGCAATCAAGTAAAACTTAAAACATTTGCTCCTTAAGATCAGGGGGTTTCCATTAACAAATTCAGTTCATCACTTATCACATTAAATCATCTCAAATCCTACTTATGCCTCATTGTTGGAATCACCCAATTAACACAGCTTCATTAACCGGAAGCACGGCGTATTCAATACCATTTATCTCACTCTGCGGAGTGCTCATCTTTACCCACAAGATCCCTTAACTCCCGCGACAGAGTTAAGAAAACAAGGTTGTTCACTGCTCATTTCTTCATGAAGACTCTACCCGATAGACCTCCAAACAGACCCGGGGGTCCGCTATCACAGCCAGACACTTTATCTGCCGACACGGCCAGATATTGTTCCCGTCCTGAGAGGAATCTACCGTTGTCCAGTATGCTTTTACCGTTTTCATACCGACTTTCTCGTACCCGTTAGATCTCAACTCAAACCCGGATATCCGCCACGCAGCCAGACTACCCGTCTTTGGAAGGATCTAACGTTGTTCAATATGGTTTTACCGCTTTCCATATCAATCGGTTGTACTCCGTTAGAGATTCAATCGATTTGAGCGAAGAACTAAACCAGTTTGACAAGTCAACGCTTGTGGTTGAGCGATTCTCGTGTCTTTACTTGGCATAAGGTTCTTGTCCTCATAGTTTTTCGAGGTCCGCAACCTCCACTCTAGGATAAGTCGGTGGCGAAAACCGCCGCGACGGTCCCCACACATGGCGAAAACCGCCGCACGGTTTCCCACAACACCCTTACCCTACAATTCCCTAAGGTAAAAGTCGTGGCGTAGATCACCACGTGATTCCCCACAAGACACCCTTTACCTTAGTACCAGCCAAATCCCTCGCCCACACCAACACCTTAGAAGTGCATACAAAGCATCACCGCCTAGGTACGGTGTCCCATACCACCCTACCCTCTCCGGGTTTTTCAACTCTACTGGCCAACGGCCAGAGTCACTTTGTAGTGTATCATGCTGAATGAAATGATCTTGTATACACTTATAGCATATGTTAATTCTTACTAAGGTTGTCAAGGTGAATATGGCCATCAAGGTAAACAGGGCTTTTTATCAGTGGTAGGATTATCTAGATAGCATGCCATTCTAAATCTTTATTTTAAGCAATTATCAGTTTGCAACTATCAATAATGAAAATACATTAAATAAATAATATAATTTAATGGGATTCAATATGATCAAAAACATGTGACTTGCCTTGCGGACTTATGATTTCGACAATTTCGTATTCTTCAATTTCTGGGCCTTGATCTTGATATGAGGCTTCGTCTCCTTGAATTAGCTGATCCTCGACGTCACGTGCTAGCGCAAAATAAAGAAAATCAATTTAATTCCACGCTCGACGAAAAATGAGCTAGGAATAATAAAATAATAAAATTCAAAAGAATAAAGACATTATAGAAACTTCACTAAATTGGGTTTTTAGGTTTATAGGAGGGCTATATGGGGAATTGGACTTGATATTTGGGTTGGCGGGCTCGAAACGGATCTGGGGAGTATAAACATCAATTTTTGGACTTTGGGTCGGTCACTATTCCTCCGCTCGGCGGTGCATCGCTCGGGCTCGGCTAGCTGGTTCGGTGCGATCACTGGGGCGGTTCGGCCGGGCGCACCGTGCGCTGCTTGGCCGGTTGGGTTCAACCGAGTCGGGTGGCGCTCCGCCGATCGTCTTCTTCCCGCAGCTCCCGCGCAGAGAAGCGAGGAGGCAGGCGGTGGGCTGGCGGCGCTCCGTGAATCGCGACGGCGGGGTGGTATGGATGGACTCGTGGCGGACGGGACTCCATTTTGGGCGATGGCGGCCGGAGGATGTGGTACGCGCGGCGCGGCCATCTTTTCCGCGGTGATTTTTGGGCTTGGTTGCTAACTGGGAGGGGCTCTAGGCAATTGAAGGGGTTCTAGGGCATCCTTGGGAGGTGGGAAGCTTGGTGAAGGGTCGGCGGAAGTTAGGAAGCTCAGGCCGAGGCAGCCACACGGGGGGTTGGCGGCGGTGAAGCGGCTTACGACGCCGGAGAAGGTGGGTGACCGGGAGGCTAAGGTGGCGGTTGGGGGCGGTTTCTAGGGTCTCAGAGATGCTACCACCGGGAGGAATTGGAACGAAATTGGCCGGAGGTCGGACATTGAGTTAGGGTTCATGCTTGGGGAATTCCTTCAATTACCGGCGATGGAGGGGACGAGGAACGAATAAGGCGGGTGGGGAGCTTCACTGGTGTGCTAGAAGGAGGTCGGAGGGGTCACTGGCTTTTATGGAGGCCCGAGGGCGGTTAGCACCGAGAGGCCATGGCGGCGGCTTGCGTTCAGGAGCAGGAGGGGCCGAAGGGAACAGCTGGAGGGGGCAGCTGGGGCAATAGCTGGCAGAGAGGGCTCCCGAAGGGCAAGGTGGCAGGGGAGAGGAAGATGCGGGAGCGAGCGGGAGGTGGAGGCGGCGACGGAGATATTTTCACCGGTCAGTTGACAAATGCGAAAATGGATGGATGGAGGAGATTGCTTCAAGATTCGTGCATGATTTGGATGCAGATTAGTGAGAATTAGGCTCTAGTTCGAGAATTTGCAAAAGTTTTTGAAAATTCAATTCGTTTTCGAATTTTTGAAAATTGGGGATGTTTCATGCCCGCCGTTGCGTCCTGTGCGGTTCCTGCCTTCTGCTGGCAATCATCATCGCCCTTGGTGGAGTCCGCATGATTGTGAAGTAAGAATTTGCTAGCCCGGCGTTATTACCTGTTCGTACGTACGCATGTCGGTCTATGCGTGCATTAGAACTACAATGTTACCTCCGTATTGTCATAATAATTTGGTTTGTACTTGTAACAAACTCGATCATTTAAGTTTGATTTGTGTTAGACTCGTCTCCCCCCACTCCCCCATCATTTACATTTGATTTGCGTGGAACAATTCAAGGAATTCACTGGAATATTTGATATTTACTTCTAAAAATTATTTTTATAGTAAATAATTTTTCTATAATATCTAGCTTTCAAACGAAATATCTTTTAATGCGGGTTTATTCGATTGTAGTATATACCGTAGTAGCTTTATTTATATCGACTAAAATCGTATAACTGGATGTCGCTTCTCACTATAAGTTGTTACTTCATAAGTCAAGTCAATATGAAAGAACCCATAATCTTAATAAAATGACATCAAAATATATAGGTGTGGGTCTTGTTTTGAAGATTTCTTAATAAGAAACACCATAGCGCTGATGATATCTTTTTTTACGGGAAGGTGCAAAGTCAGGGGAATGAAACGGAGCGGTTTTTTTTACTGTTAAAACAAACTGTTTCATGCCTCGTGCGAGTAACCAGTCTTCCATCTATTTGTTTTCAATGTTCCAGGCTTCCAGCCGTTTCATGGACCTTATTCCATTTTTTTTTGTTTGCGCGAAAGTGTAATATTATAGGGGAATGGAACGATGTTTTATGAATTTGTTTTCATTGTTCCAGCTGTTTCATCCGCCTTGACCTTGTTCTTTTTTTTTTGTTTGCGGGAAAGTGGAAAATTATGGGGGGAATAAAACTGTAGGAATCAAATGTTCCAACCATCTGGAACGAACGTTCCAGTAGTTTTATGTACGCGGTTCCCGTGGGGAGATGAATCTGGTTGGTGTGGAATATTCATGTGGGTAAAATGTAATGTTTTAAATTTAGTTATGATGTTTTAACAGTTCGATGTTTGTTGCATTAAGTTCTATAAAGGAATGGGCCAATATTCCACATATTTTATTTTAATTTCTCAATAGTTCATTGACAATATGTCAACAGGTTATTGACAATGTTCAGAAGAAATAAAAATATTAGTGGAACAAATTAAGTATGCTCGTGAAACAATTCAAGGCTTTTAGTGAAACAATTGCAAACTCTTAGTGGAAAAATAAAAAAATATTATTGGAACAAATCATGGCAATTAGGTAAAACAATTTTAAAATGTAAATAGAAGAAAGGAAAAATGACATGAGGAAAAAAAACCTACACGGCTACTACACCATCCGGCAAAAAAGTTGCAACTAAAAGAAAAGAGAAAGAAAGAAAGAAAGAAAAAGAAAAAGAAAAAAAGAAAGAAGAGTCAACCAGACATATGGACTGGGCCGGTAGAATGACTCGCACTGCTAACCATCAACCACATGCCGTACGAATGATTAGCACTATTCTATTTGATTAAAAAATTAACAAAAAACAGAAATAACCAGTTTCCCCTTATTAGGTTGTGATCAAAATGGCTGAAAAGCCCGTGGCTTAGGCTGAAAACACTGTAGCTGGCTGAAAAAAGCACTGTAGCTGACAGAGGCTTATTTACCATAATTAAATTTAAAAAAAATTTAAAAATAGAAAAAACATATTAGCCCATCACGTAAAATGTAAACAAATACGAGGAAAAAAAGAACCGGTAAAAAAACTCAAAAAAAGCCAAAAGTTCAGAAAAAGACGAAATTTATGAATAGTACAAAAATAAGCTGAAGCCAAAAGCTCAAGCCATTTTGATCACAACCTTAGATCATCAAAATCGTGAAACTGTATTAACAAATGACACTAGCTGGCTTTTAAATCCAATAAAATAAGACCAGGTGGCAAATGAACATGAGATCAATGCCAATATGCCATACCCAACATTAGGTCGAAAACGATCAATCCCTCCTGATGTAGTCCCGAACACATTCCGTACCGTTCATATTGATACAAAAAGTGTCTCTTCTCTCTTCCTACGGGGCATCATGTTTTTGAAGTAAAAATAAAAGATCAAATGTGATAATGAGGGGTGATAAATGGTGTCTTAAAATTTTTACTAAATATTTACCAATCCTTCACTCCAGTAGCTACAAAGCTATGAAGATAATGATGACAAGCTACCACAAAACTAGCAAATCGAGACACTGAAAACTCACGAAAAATCAGCAAAAACGGAACTACCGCCGTTGAAATTGCAATACTACCATTTGCTACAAGAATAACGATTACTACCGCTCACATGAGTCACGATACTTTTCTTTTCTGATGAAAATTAGTGTGAATAGTATTTTTAGTACGATTTCAAAAACCAAAATTGAGAGCACTTTTGAACTGTAGATTCAAATAACATAAAAATTTGTAAAGATCTACTCTATGATGTTATGAACCTATTCCAACAAACGATCGTGAAAATCATGGTAAAAGTTAAGACCTTTTTCAGTTTGTTGAAATGTGCACCAAAACCGAGCCAAAACCCGACGGTGAATACAACTTGCTCGTGAGTAGATGATGACCAAGATAGCTTTAGATATGTTCTCACATGTCCTAGCAAGTAATAATATGAAAGAAATCATGTGAAAACCATCGATCAAGAAATCACACCTTGAGGTCAAATAAAGCAAAACTGAGTTTTCTCGTGAATCTTGCTAGCAAAGTGCCTAGATGGACAGAGATGTATTCTTAAGAATTATCTCTATCTCTTACACGTTCTTGGCACAGCAAGATCACAAGAAGTAAAGAAGGGAGATCAAAACCAACCAAAAGTCAAGCATATCAATCAAAAACAAGAGGGACTCGAGAGTTGCACAAAAGTTGATGTATTGCTTACTTGATAAGGTAGATTTTACAGCTATTCCACCTTAAAGGACAAAGTGTACCTAAGGTACTCACTCTCAAACACTAACCCTAAACTTAGACCTAGAGTAGAGAGCACAAGAGATGGGATGGATGTTTTTTTTTATATGTCTTCATCCCAACCCCTTTCATAGGTGAACAATCAGCCGCCTACACTCCTTAATGTCCTGGGAAATCGATTAATCCCACACATACGGGTTTTACTCTCATAAGTTCACTTATGCACGTTTTTTAAAGCACATAAGTGTGCATCTGCTAAATTCTTAATCTTGATCCGCCTTGATCAAATCAGCTCCACCTTAATCTAAACTGCTCTCAAACGCATCACTCATGCGCCGTGGTTTTGATCCAAGATGATTTTCGGTATTTTGGTCAAACTACTAAAATAACCTTTCTTGACCCGGTCATCACCAACCACTGCAAGCAATCACTATGCTTGCCACGTGTAGGTGCACCACTAGCTTACAACGTATCGCCAAGTTTTTTCCTTCCCGTTTTCATTGAACCACGGCCACTTGGTCCGTGCAAGCTACATGGCGCCATCTCACCATTCAAACTCGTTTTAACATTTCCCATCTTTCTATTGCCATATTTGAACTCACCGTCTCACCCAACATTCTCGATCGTTCTAGGTCTCAACTCCTCCATATGCCTAGGCCCAATCCTGCCGTTGACCACGCTTGACTCAAGCGACCCTACACATCCAAAGACAAAGAAATCATTTTCAAGCACAAGTTCTTCACAACTTGACCTACATTAGCCAAGACATACATCATGCATCATTAATCCAGTGACCTAGGTAATCCCAACTCGATCCATAACTCAATCCCGAAATCCTTTTTCCGGGAAGATCGAATCTGCGCATCTAACACATCGGTAGTTTGATTTTTCGACACTTTAAAACAGTCCAAATCAAATGCAATATTTACAAAAACCAATTAACCACTCTATAAATATTGCAATGATTTATCAAAACAGTATCATTGACCTTCTCACACAGTCCTTCAAAAACCAATTTAGAGAAATTGGGATTTACTCCTCACCAAATGAAATCGACGTGGCTTATATCAGTCAGCTTTTGCATGAGAAATGTGGCACGAGTTTGGATGCTTATCCATCCATCATGTTTTGCTAAGTGTGAGCAGCCATTGGATTTTATGATTTTGTAGGTTTGCAACACCTCGATCCTCCTCTACAAGCTTAACACGGTCAGTAATTTAAACTTCTTTAATCAGGATCCGTGTTCTTGGTCTTCCTAGGAAGATCAAAAGCATTGTCTTTTATGCAAGAAAGTTGAATTCCTCGAGCTAAACCTTCCAAAGGGGCCACTTGGAATGAAAATGTGAAATAGCTATCAATATCCTAATATCTCGTAAAAATCCTTTGCCGGTGCCACTTGCAGGCTTGCAGCCACCCCTCATCCCCTGTCTGACCACCCACCGCCAAAACAAGAAGGACAATTTTTCCTAAAGGTAAAAAAAGAAAACGACCCCGACGAGCCGTCTGTGCTCTGCTTGCTCCGCATTCCCTGCATCCACTTTCTACTAGTTGGGACCCACCTTGCTTCTAACACCGTGGACCGACATTTCAATGAGGCCTCCTCCATCCACTTATCTGTTACCACTTTTTAAATTTTAGTCCTCAAACACTTGTTTTACAAACTTAGCTCTTTCTCCAAACTCGGTAACCAAACTCCCCTAGCTTGGCAGGAAGACGTGTATGTGGGAGGGCGCTTGAGCTCGGAAGAGAAGCAACGCGCGATAGACAACGGATCCTACCGGTTTATCGGACAGAACAACTCGGCAGCGCCTACCCAAGAGTCAAGGCTAGGCAGCGCCGACATAGGAGTCGAGATTGGACAGCAACGCATCTGTGTCAAGCTGGAACGTTTTCTCTTGGCCACACCCTCCTGTTGAGTCAGGAGAGGATGGCATAAGACACATATTGTCTATCACAGCAGCTGAATTTACGAAGAGAGCTGCCTTTGTAAAAACAAATGCCAAAAATCAAAATTAAAATTAAAACATCGCTACGCTGCCATATATAATAAGGACTCCATTTCAGCGAGCTAACTGTCAAAACCCCTCGGACCTCCCGTGCTCCACCAACATCTCCTCCTGCTGGCCCCACTTGCAGCCACCCAAACCCACTCCTCTCACCAGTTACCACCACTCCAATGTCGTCCACGTTCAAACGCCGTCACCTCCGCTTCCTCCGCTCCGTCTCCCCCACTATCCCACGCAAAGCCTTACCCCCCACTCCTAACACCCACCGACATGTAGGCCCCAGACGCGTGTTACACTCCGACTAGTCGATATACGCAATTCATTCCCTCCATCTGGACCCCACTACGAGACACCCAACGCCGCCTCCCCGACCACTATTTTTTCTTCTTCTCTGCCCAGCTCGGCAACTGCTCTTCCCCTCCTCGCCTCAGATCTCGATGCGGCGCAAGCTCCCCGGCGACGCGCCGGCGTCGGCGACGGCGGGAGCCGGGTCCGCCACGTCCGACGCGGACCTCACGCAGCTCTCCGCCGCCATCGCGGCGGGGGAGGACCTGGGCCCGTTCGTGCGGCGCGCGTTCGCGTGCGGGAGGCCGGAGCCGCTGCTGGCCTCGCTCCGCGCCGCCGCGCGGACCACGAGGCAGAGATCGAGGAGCTCTGCCGCGCGCACTTCCACGACTTCATCCGCGCCGTCGACGACCTCCGCTCCCTCCTCGCTGACGCCGACGCGCTCAAGGGGTCCCTTCTCCGCGTCCCAGTCCGCGCTCCTCTCGTCCGCCACGCCGCTGCTCGCCTCGCTCGAGTGGTTCCTCGGGGCGCGCGCGCTCGCCGGGAACCTCTCCTCCGCGCTCTCCTCCTCCCGCCGCTGCGTCCGCCTGCTCGCGCTCGCCGCCCGGGCTAACGCCCACCTCCAGGCCGGAAACCACAGCCTCTACCTCGCCCTCCGCGCCGTCGATACCATCGACCGCGACCTCGCATCCGGCCCCGAGCCTCTGCCCCTCCCCACCCTCCGCCGCATGCTGCTCAGCCTCGTCCCCGCGGTCAGCATCCGACTGGATGGTCAGCATCCGCGCTGCGTCGCGGCACCTTGGCCAGGTATCCATCAGCCGGTCCGCCGCCGCCAGGCAGCGCCAGGAGGAGCTCCGCTCCAAGCACCAGCCGCTGGAGGAGTGCATCACCTGGATGACGATGGTGTTGGTGACCTCGATGACTTCGCGGCAGCCGCTGCAACAGCAGACGTTGCGGATGGTGCGGCTGCAGCGTCATTCGACCTCACGCCGCTCTACCGCGCGATGCATATACACCAGACGCTGGCGCTTGGGGAGCGGTTCAAGAAGTACTACCTGGAGAACAGGAAGCTGCAGCTGACATCGGACTTTGATGTGAGTGCAGCGACTCCGTTCCTTGAGTCTCACCAGGTGTTCTTCTCGCAGATTGCTGGGCTCTTCATTGTTGAGGACCGTGTGTTTCGAACAGGGGGTGGGCTCACGTCACGGACAGATGTAGATGCACTGTGGGATGCCGCAGTGGGAAAGATGGTCTCTGTGATGGAGGACAACTTCTCTCGGACGCAGACAGCAAATCACTTGCTTCTCATCACTGATTATGCTGCTTTGCTTGCTGCCACGATGAGGCGGTATGGTTACCCAGTAGGGATGCTGCTCGATGTGCTGGCTAAGCATCGGGACAAGTATCATGACTTGCTTCTTGCGGATTGCCGTAGGCAGGTGGCAGAGGCACTAGCTGCAGATAAATTTGATCAGATGCTGATGAGGAAGGAGTATGAGTACTCAATGAATATACTTGCATTTGGGATTCAGAGCTCAGATATCACCCCAGCGTTCCCATTTGTTGCACCGTTCTCATGCACTGTGCCAGACATTTGCCGCATCGTTCGGTCATTTATCGAGGATTCTGTAAGCTTCATGGCACATGGGGGTGGTGGGGACACGTACGCAGCAGTGAAGAAGTACCTTGGTCGGATTCTCTCAGAGGTTGTGGATGCTTCGATACAAAAGCTTGTGGATTCAGGTGGTGGTCTGAGTGTGTCCCAGGCGATGCAGGTTGCTGCAAACATGTCCGTCATGGAGCGTGCATGCGAGTTCTTCACACGCCATGCAGCTCAACTGTGTGGTGTGCCGCTGCGTGCAGTGGAGCGTGGACGGCGTGACTTCCCACTTCGCAGGTCCCGTGATGCAGCGGAGGCACTTCTGCTGCGGCTGCTGCATTCCAAGGTTGACGAGTTCATGCAGCAATCCGATGGTGTCAACTGGATGGCTGATGACCCTCCGCCCGGTGGTAATGAGTATGCAAATGAGGTCATCATCTATCTTGAGACGCTCACTTCAACTGCGCGGCAGATCCTCCCTCTTCCAGTGCTCCGTCGAGTCCTTGTGGCAGTGCTTGCACATATCTCTAATAGGATTGTTGGGCTCTTCTTGAATGATTCAGTCAAGCGGTTCAGTGCTAATGCAGTCACTGGTGTCGATACCGATCTCAAAATGTTTGAGGCATTTGTCGAGAGCATGTCCAGCCATTGTGGGAAGGACGATGGCTGAAGTCGGACAGATATGGTGTGGGGGCAAGTGGTTTACGTACTATCCAGATGGGATGGATTCCCAGTCCCGAATGCGTGGTGTCAACTGTGGAAAAGGTGGTTTACGTACTATCCAGATGGAATGTTCCCCGAAGTCATGTCATCCGTAACAAAAATACCTTCACCGTGTCATCCGTAACAAAAATAACTTCACCACCACATCATCTCCCAGCGCCCGGTCCGGTGGACCTCTCCTCACCGACAGCCCGATCCCACTTAAATCTTCATCTCACGAATTCACTGCATAGCGTCCACAGCCCACTCCGCAAACTCGATAGCCGGCACCGGCAGCCGCGCGCGCCAAAGTCGACAACCCAGGCGCTCGTAGTCGCAGAAAGCCATCAGAAAGGGACATAAAATGGCAAATTTTGGAAAATACTTTTTTTTAATTCGGCATGCAAGATACATCAACTACTAGCTTCTGAACACGGAAAGGCCGACCTACACGTGAGTGTAGCTGCTTCCACTATCACAACCGTATAGTGTGCATCAAGATTTGTGCATAAAAAACTGATTTATATTTATTGCTGCATTTAGGGTGTAAGTGACATTTGTTTGCCTCCCGGTCACAAAGTCACGAATTGGGGTGTGATCAATATGGCTTTTTTTGAGTAGCTTATGGCTGAAAAACACTGTAGCTGGCTGAAAAAATACTGTAACTGATATAGGCTTATTTAGCATAATTAAATTTAAAAAAATTTAAAAATAGAAAAAACATATTAGCCCATCACGTATAATGCAAACAAATACGGGAAAAAAGAACTGGCAAAAAAGCTCAAAAAAGCGAAAAGTTCAGAAAAAAAAATGAAAATTATGAATAGTGAAAAATAAGTCAGAAGCTGAAGCCGAAACGAACGGGGCCTGAAAACAGCTGCCGCGGCGTCCCAATCACTAGTCAAAGGTTTCTTCTTGCGGTGATATCTGAGCGAATTATGAGTAACATGAAGGAGCAGCTACATATTTAGTCTCAGCAATAGACAGTTCAATAGACAACTATTTTTTAGAGCACATGAAACAAGTGTTGTGCCTAAAAAGTGATATGTGCTAGAAGTAGCTTGCATGAGGTTAGTCACAAATGCTAAAGATGAAGATTTTTCAATCTTAGATGACAAAGCTTATATCTCGTATGCTTTCAATTTAGAATAAAGATCATCCATGGTTAAAGTATTTAGATAGACAGTTTGATTAATAATTATGACAACCATCAACCACTCAGAACCTAAATATCTCAAAATTTTAGTTTCATTATCTTTATCAATAGGAATAATATTAACACCATGCAAATTACTCAATATTTTCTCAAAACGAGCAAAAGGATCATCAATAGATTCACTAGGCTTTATAGTAAAATCAGAATACTCTTTTTGATACAAATTCTTATGTACTTTCTTAATTTTAGTGATTCTTTTATGATAATCACTAAGAGCTTTCCATATTAAGTGGACAGAATTAATATGAGTTACACGATCAAATTCTTTGCTAGAAACCTCCTTGAAATAATAGGTTATGAGCTTTGCAATTAAATCAACATCTGTTTTATATATTAGTAATAGTAACACGAACCTCATAACGTCTAGAAACTTTATTCCAAACATCACTATCTTGAGTCTCAATGTAGCTTGCATACGACACTTCTAAAAGCAAAATTAATACCATCTAGTATGGGAGAATAGTTCACATATCTTTTGATGCTATAGTGATCTTCCTCTCGATACTACTTATAAGACCGAATAGAGCAATCAAAGGACCGATTACCGCCTTAGAAAAATACAATATTTAAAACTAATTATCAGAGCAAATAGAAGCCAAAGCACTTACCGATCCCACCCTACAAGTCCCAACCAAGTGTCGTTCTTACGGAGTGCCATTTCACACCCAACTACTCTTCGCGGCTACAACGAGAATCTAGAATTTATTGCTCAAAAAGTAAAAACGAAAGTGGACTGATCTGATCTGGTAAGGCGCCGGCATGAGAAGGCGTGGGGGAACAAGAGAAGTGGCATGAAGTCACGAATTGAACAAGTGAACATTGGTCGTTTGCCTCCGGTGACGAAGTGTTAGTACCATTGATTCATACGAGAAGAAGGAGATAAGAGGGAGCGGAAGCAAGCAATGAGCAAGAAAGAGTTTAGACAACTTGTTGTGTTTCGTTAGTTCTTACATGGTCCCCGGACCTTGCTTTAACCGCACGCAGCGGAGGAGCTTCCATCGGCTACACCGTATTCTTTCATTCAGTAGTAGATTCTCATGTTACGTTTCTGGGCGTTTCATTTCCGCGCTTGGGCGGCCTTCTCTTCTACCCGATACTTGACTACTTCACCGCCGACCGCGATAGCATCCATCCGCGAAGTACCAGTGCTCACACGAAGTCACGAATTGGGCGTTTGCGCAGGGCTTCTACGGCGTTGCGTGTCATTCTAGGATTCTATTTTTGTTTTACATTAAAGTTTTTAAACAAGATTCCCATGATCTTCCCCAATCCAATGCATTTTATTTATTTCCAATATTGAGTTTTGTGGTTATTGTTTCTCCTATGCGAAAACACATCTTAAATAGGGATATGCATGCTAGGCCATTTTACCATGAACAAGTCTTAGTTGAGTTATTCAGTGTGTGCTGAAAGCTAGAATATCTTCTAATACAAAAAAAGATATCTGACAACGTATACAAAAAGAAAATTACAGTACTTAATGACAATCGCTAAATGGATAGCTATTAGACTTGCACGCAGCCAATAGCTTGTAGTTGTAACCATACTTTTGCCATTTTCGTTTTAGAGGCCATTTCTTTCGGTTTAGATCACACCGGTGTTGGCCTATTCCGCCGCGTCAGTATCGACCTATTCCAATATACTAGGTTATGTTCTCGGTCACATATCTAGGTTAATAATAATAATAATGTTGGGGTCCAAGTTTGTGGGGTCGGGCTGAAGATGGCGTGAGCTCCGTCGTTCAGATACTGGCTTGGACCTTTGGGAATCTTAGTCTTTCTTTTCATTTCTAGTAAACTCGAGATTCACCCGTCGTTCAGATATCACCACAAGAAGAAACCTTTGACTAGTGACTGAGAACATAACCTAGTTGTTGTTGTTGTTGTTGTTGTTGTTGTTGTTGTTATTATTATTATTATTATTATTATTATTAACTAGGACATGTTTCCAGTCACTAGTCAAAGGTTTTTCTGGTTTATATTAATACCTTTTTGTTTATATTATTAATAGTAATAATAATAATAACTAAATTGTATTAATACCTTTTCGTTTATATTAATTGGAATACTGGTCTCCCAGCTATATTTGTTACGCCCGGGACGTGCTTCCTTTTATAAGATCTCCCGAGTGCATTTCAGTGATGTGACCGCGCCCGGTACGTGCTTCCTTTTGTAAGATCTCCCCACTGCATTTCAAATTGGTCGTCTTCTCTCCGCACGAAACACGTTTCCGGTTTCCCCACCAATCAACCTTCCAAACTGACAAGATTTTTGTCCTCTCAAAGAAACAAACAAGGCGTAACAATGCAAGCATTGAAACATGCATGAAACCACTGTGATATTTGCTCTAGAAGTTCTGCCCTTCCCCTTCCCAAGGCAAGTGAAAAACAATTTGACATTGTCTCTGAGGATAGTATTGTGGTTGAGGTTCAAACTTTGCGACCGGTGTCGGTCAGTGTATACGGGATACTTACTTTTCGAGAAATTTCTCACGGTTCGTTTGAAAAATAGAGGAAATTAACAACCAATCCCACAAGTTATTATATTGCCAACCAAGCGGACCTAGTTATTATTATTATTAATATAAGCGAAAGGTATTAATACAATTTAGTTGTTATTATTATTATTATTATTATTATTATTATAAACAAAAAGGTATTAATATAAACAAGAAGAAACCTTTGATTAGTGACTGGGAACATGACCTAGTTAATAATAATAACAACAACAACAACAACAACAACAACTAGGTTATGTTCTCAGTCACTAGTCAAAGGTTTCTTCTTGCGGTGATATCTGAACGACGGAGACCATAAGCGATAGGAAGAGCATTATGATTATTTGCAAGCATTGCAAGAACCAACACGAATATTAAAAGCACAGCCTCCAATCCCACTTCAATACAAAAATACATACAAGATACAAGTTTTAGTTAATTAAAGTGCACATCTTTACGCATTGCTTGGGATTTCTTGGGATAATATAGGGCCAATTTCATGCTTTTCCTCCTAAACATAGTTGCAACATAAAAATTAAAAAGAACACGAGAGAGAGATTTAAAAGACTAATGTTTGGAAAGAGATAGACACTTCATCAAAACAACTATTTCCATGTACACAACAAAGTGAAATATTATAAGGATCAACTGGCTGACAAAAATAAAATAAAGCATAAGTGTGAGGAAATATATCCACACTCTTAGAGACAAAGTCATGCTGTATAATCTAAGCCTCAAAATTGATTATCGTTCTTGTTGGTTTTACAAGAGGTTTGATCTGCACAAGAAAGGCCACTTTGAAACACAAATTGATACTATTAAGTGGTAAAGCAGAGGAAAGCAGGTGAACTAAAACTTTCTGGAGAAAATAGGTAAATGGAAATTTCGCGGCAAGAATTGCAAGCCAGAAAGCTATGTATCTGCACAGTAAATAAAGTTAGTAATGATTGCCGAATGACCGAGCAATGGTTGCCGAAGGCGATGCGTGACGTCACTACGGAGCAATGGCTGCTGAACGACCGAGCGGCGTTGAGGGTGAGGCTGGAAGTTTCTCCGATTCGCCGAAATGTCCGCGACAGGTCCTCGGGGCCAAAGGTGTGAGGCGGCACGATGACAGATAGGTCTTCGAGGGTGCTTTCCAAAGCCTCCATCGCGTCCTATGCCGCCACCGAGGCGTCACCGAGCCAGTCCTTCTCCCAAGTGACGCGGTCAATCGGGCCTTCGTCCTCCAACGCCGCGATCGCGAGCAAACCATCGCGCTCTTGGCGGCCGCACGATGTGCCTCCTCCACGAGTGCACAGGCATCCACGATCGCCGCGCCGCCGTCTCTAGGACACGATGCACTCGTCCTTGGCGGCGTGGGCCTCTTTGGCAGACGAAGACGGTCTTCTAGCGCCGTCGCTCACGCGCGTGGCGCTGTAGAGCGCGCGCGCGCAAGGTCTGCACAACGCATTATTAGTAAAGTTCTAAACAACGGTGTAAATCGCGAAGGTAAGCACTTACCCTCATCTCCGAGGCTTCTAGCGCTCTCCGGAACTCGAGCCACACGATACTTGGCGCCCGTCGGTCCAAGCCGGCGTCCGCGTAGTCCGCGGCCCCTTGAAGAGCCCTTGATTGGATTAATGATGCATGATATATGTCTTGGCTAATGTAGGTCAAGTTGTGAAGAACTTGTGTTTGAAACGATTTCTTTGTCTTTGGATGTGCAGGGTCGCTTGGAGTCAACTGTGGTCAACGGCGAGGATCGGGGCTAGGCATATGGAGGAGTTGAGATCTAGAATGATCGAGAATGTTGGGTGAGACGGTGAGCTCAAGTATGGCAGAAGAAAGATGGGAAATCACCATACAGTGATTCTATCGACCACAGTCGATCACCATAGCCGTAACTTGATTACAACCACATAGTGATTCTATCGACCACGTAGAAGGCTCTGTCAACTGTTGTTGTCGTAACCCTTACGACCACGTTAGCTGCTTCACGACCGTGGTCGTAACTCCTTTACGACCACGTCTTCCCACTATGGTCGCTTACGATCACGTCTTCTTGCTCTATGACCATGGTCGTAACTCGCTTACGACCACGTCTACTGCTCCTGTGGACACCTCCACTCACCGTGGTCGAAATCGTTTACAACCATGTCTACGATCATGATGAACTTGATACTCTATAATTTCCCGAGCCAAACCACTCTTCTCCTCTTTATTTCTTTCTCTCGATTACACGATCGCTATGATTACCCCGATCGCTCTCTCTATTGCCTTGCCTCTCGATCACACCGATCGCATTGGCCTCAACTCGTTCTATCTCTCGGTACAATGCTCTGCCCTTTATACCTTACTCTATGACTACGAGGCAGACTCGTTTACGACTACTCGACTCCAACACGAACACGATAGACTCATACTGCATTACCCACCACGACGACTCATACATGGCTTCGACTTCCGACTCGTACACAACTACGACTTCTAAACTGAAAACAATATTGCAAACTCTAACAATCACTTTTATTTTTAAACTTTAGTCTAATTTACCTAGCTTTTATACTTCTAAATGTAGTGTAATTTAACACTTAAATGTTCTTGAAGGAGCTGCTCACTGTCATGGGTGCTGGCATAAACGTGTTTCTTGTATTAAATTTTGTCATAGTCCAAAGAAGTTGGTATGCATGGTGTATATTTAATTTTCCCAAATTCAATAGTACATAAGGTAGATGATTGCCAAAATAAGAAATGTGCAAGTTATGGCACGAAATTTCTTTCACATAGGCCCAAAAATTGTCTCGGTCGGCCTGGCCTCGAATTAATTTTTTCTGAGGCCGGGACTCAGTTTAGTTTTGATGCAGCTACCATATTGTCCTGGGCTAATTAGAATATACATCGAATAGGCGTATATACTCTGTTATTTTGTTTCTCTCATGCCTTTCTTGTCTCTTTCATAATTAATTTCTTCTTCGTTCTTCCAAAGCATATATAGATTGATACGGTGACTTTTGTTTCAGTTTACAGCATGCATGTAAAATTTGAACATAGAAGTAGACTGTTCTGGAATACGAACGCCAAAACTGAATTTTGAGTAGGTTTGGGATAGATTGAAGCAAGCATCGACTATAAATCAATGCAGGCAACGCTACAAACTAATGTAGGCGCGCGCTGCATTGCATCTCCTCTCGGCCAAACTGCAGCCTTCAAGGAAAAGGCCCAAATATTTTTGTCTCTCTCTCTCGTCCGCACTCACTGATGCGTATTAAGAGTTTGGCATCGATATGTATTACCCAAATTCCTCTAAAAAAAGTACATCATCCAAATAAACAAATTTCAACTTGTTTGAATGGAGGTTAACAGAGCTAGATAGATGCTGCTGTCAGTCCTATTGGCGTACTTGAAATTGTTGCCTACGATGACAAGCAGTGGCAGAAAGGAAGCGTGCAGCACGCATCGTCCAACTCTCCCGTGGGTCCCGGGATCACGGGAGAACCAGATGGTCGCGACCACCCACGCCTCGGCCACGCCGGCGACGAAGGCGCAGGCGGCGGTGCCGTAGTAGGGCAGCTTGTGGCCGGCCAAGATGCCGGCGGGCGCCCTGTAGAAGGCCGCGGCGACAGCCATGACCGACGTGACGACGCCAACGACGGTTCTTCTTTCTTTCATCTTTGACTATTAAACAACTTCCTACTTCTATAAATATCTGCTAGGTAGTTCATATTTTATTTTTGTGAAATTGCCACATTAAACACAGCTAAAGTAGGTCATGTAAAAGACAGAATTATTCAATTTTAATGCACAACGAATTTATGTTTTGCACAGGTTCAGTTTTTTGTAACATTGTACCTAAAATTTTGTTTTAATGCATTTTTTCTGTCATAGAGTCTACTGTTCTCTAAACTTTGTATGGTAGAGTATAGAAGTTCTTTTGTGCGGTGTTCCTTAGTGTATTTCTTGTGTCCCATTCATTGATCTTTTAGATTTTTATATACTACTACAACCAATGTACTGAACTTGCATTACTACATGGGAAAAATCTAATCGAAGCATTTCTATATACTTGACAATTTTAATTTTTCCTGTCTTTTAATGTAGGGTCTAATAATAGAAATCATTTATGTAATTTTCATGCTCAAGGTTGCATCTGTTAGGTGAAAGCAAGAAAATGACTCTTGTAGAAAGTCACGGTGAGATGTGTTTGGGCTTTGTAGAGCGGCTTTGTGTAAATAGTAGAGATTAGTGCAAACTGCTAATTAAGAGTCATTTTCTGCGAAAGCAAGAAAGCAAGAAAAAATTTTCTGCATGTTTTCTTGCTTTCGCACAAACACAAAGCAGAAAATTTGTTCTTGCTTTCTTGCTTTCGCAGAAAATGACTCTTAATCTCACCCTGCTCCTGAGGTACGCGCCGTGACTTTCTACAAAATTTGCTGGTGAGATGTGTTTGTTTTGCGAGCTTGCAGGCTTCAGCTTCCCACCCGAAATTTGCTGCAGTTTGTCGAGGAATGGCTGAGGCGGCGCTTAACATCGAAGGTGGCGCACTTGCGGCGGCGATCAGGTCGGGCAGGTGGGTGGAATTGCTGGTCGGCGCCAGTGGCTTCGCCACCGCTTGCATGGCAGCTGCCGCGGCTTTCTACAAGCCGCCCTCCGGCATCTTCAACGACCACAAGCGCGCCTACTATGGCTGCATCGTCTCCGCCTTCGTTGCAGGCTTCGGGGAGGTGTGTGCTGCGGTCATCTGGTTGTCCAGCCGCCGTCAAGCAGATGGGAACGGGCACCAGCGCCTTGCCCTGTAACGCCCCCATTTCTGAGGGTGTACGGTTTACCTCGCAGCTGCCGAGATTGTTCATTCGAGCGATCGTGAGCAGAATGTGCACCATTGCCAATGCATGCTTAAGCATAAAAATCAGACTTTATTACAAATGTAAGGTTTATCAACCAGTTTTACATAAAGGGGCGTACAACCCAAAGATACATTACAAAAGAACTTCCACAGGCAGGCCTGAGTGTAGAATAAGCCCTAACACTCGGCGTCGTCTACATCGTAGAGCTCGGCGTCGTCTTCCGAGACTTCTTCCTCCTCTTGACAAGCACTTTCATTAATGATTTTAGCAAGCCTGAGTACTCCGACCCCGTACTCAACAAGTCACATGGGTAAATCCTGATTTACTATTTGCAAGGTTATTCAAGGATGAGAGTATATTGGGTTTATTATATTGGGTGGATGCAGTTTTATTTGCAATCAAGTAAAACTTAAAACATTTGCTCCTTAAGATCAGGGGGTTTCCATTAACAAATTCAGTTCATCACTTATCACATTAAATCATCTCAAATCCTACTTATGCCTCATTGTTGGAATCACCCAATTAACACACTTCATTAACCGGAAGCACGGCGTATTCGAATACCATTTATCTCACTCTGCAGAGCTGCTCATCTTTACCCACAAGATCCCTTAACTCCCGCGACGAGTTAAGAAAACAAGGTTGTTCATCGCTCATTTCTTCATGAAGACTCTACCCGATAGACCTCCAAACAGACTGGGTCCGCTATCACAGCCGGACACTTTATCTGCCGACACGGCGGATATTGTTCCGTCTGAGAGGAATCTACCGTTGTCGGTATGCTTTACCGTTTTCATACCGACTTTCGTACCGTTAGATCTCAACTCAAACCGGATATACGCCACGCAGCGGACTACCGTCTTTGGAAGGATCTAACGTTGTTCAATATGGTTTTACCGTTTCCATATCAACTGGTTGTACTCCGTTAGAGATTCAATCGATTTGAGCAGCAACTAAACCAGGTTTGACAAGTCAACGCTTGTGGTTGAGCGATTACTGTGTCTTTTACTTGGCATAAGGTTCTTGTCCTCATAGTTTTTCGAGGTCTGCAACCTCCACTCTAGGATAAGTCGGTGGGCGAAAACCGCCGCACGGTCCCCCACAGTGGGCGAAAACCGCCGCACGGTTTCCCACAACACCCTTACCCTACAATTCCCCTAAGGTAAAAGTCGTGGGCGTAGATCACCACGTGATTCCCCACAGTACACCCTTTACCTTAGTACCAGTTTTCAAATCCTACTGGCCCACAGCCAACACCTTAGAAGTGCATACCAGCATCACCGGCCTAGGGTACGGTGTCCCATACCACCCTACCCTCTCCGGGTTTTTCAACTCTACTGGCCAACGGCCAGAGTCACTTAGTAGTGTATCATGCTGAATGAAATGATCTTGTATACACTTATAGCATATGTTAATTCTTACTAAGGTTGTCAAGGTGAATATGGCCATCAAGGTAAACAGGGCTTTTTATCAGTGGTAGGATTATCTAGATAGCATGCCATTCTAAATCTTTATTTTAAGCAATTATCAGTTTGCAACTATCAATAATGAAAATACATTAAATAAATAATATAATTTAATGGGATTCAATATGATCAAAAACATGTGACTTGCCTTGCGGACTTATGATTTCGACAATTTCGTATTCTTCAATTTCTGGGCCTTGATCTTGATCTGAGGCTTCGTCTCCTTGAATCAGCTGATCCTCGACGTCACGTGCTAGCGCAAAATAAAGAAAATCAATTTAATTCCACGCTCGACGAAAAATGAGCTAGGAATAATAAAATAATAAAATTCAAAAGAATAAAGACATTATAGAAACTTCACTAAATTGGGTTTTTAGGTTTATAGGAGGGCTATATGGGGAATTGGACTTGATATTTGGGTTGGCGGGCTCGAAACGGATCTGGGGAGTATAAACATCAATTTTTGGACTTTGGGTCGGTCACTATTCCTCTGGCTCGGTCGGGTACTGTTCCTCGGGCTCGGCTAGCTGGTTCGGTGCGATCACTCGGGCTGGCCCGGTCGGGCGCACCAGGCGCGTGCGGGCCGGTTGGGTTCAACCGAGTCGGGTGGCGCGGTCTGCTCGGTCGTCTTCTTCCCGCAGCTCCCCCGCGCAGAGAAGCAGAGGAGGCAGGCGGTGGCTGCTGGCGGCGCTCCCGTGAACTGCGACGGCAGTGGGTGGTATGGATGGACTCAGGGCGGGACGGGGACTCCATTTTGGGCGATGGCCGGCCCGGAGGATGTGGCAATCGCCGGCGGCGAAGCCATCTTTTCCGCGGTGATTTTTGGGCTTGGTTGCTAACAGGAGGGGCTCTAGGCAATTGAAGGGGTTCTAGGGCATCCTTGGGAGGTGGGGAAGCTTGGTGAAGGGTCGTAGAAGCTAGGGAAGCTCAGTCTTGGTGGCCACGCGGGGTTGGCGGCGGTGAAGCGGCTTACGACGCCGGAGAAGGTGGGTGACCGGGAGGCTAAGGTGGCGGTTGGGGGCGGTTTCTAGGGTCTCAGAGATGCTACCACCGGGAGGAATTGGAACGAAATTGGCCGGAGGTCGGACATTGAGTTAGGGTTCATGCTTGGGGAATTCCTTCAATTACCGGTGATGGAGGGGACGAGGAACGAATAAGGCGGGTGGGGAGCTTCACTGGTGTGCTAGAAGGAGGTCGGAGGGTCACTGGCTTTTATGGAGGCCCGAGGGCGGTTAGCACCGAGAGGCCATGGCGGCGGCTTGCGTTCAGGAGCGGGAGGGCCAAGAAGGAACAGTGGAGGGGGCGGTGGGGCAATAGCTGGCGAGAGAGGGCTCCCGAAGGGCAAGGTGGCGGTTGGCAAGGTGGCGGGGAGAGGAAGATGCGGGAGCGGCGGGAGGTGGAGGCGGCGGGAGATATTTTCAGCGGTGCGATGGCAGCGCGAAATGGATGGATGGAGAGATTGCTTCAAGATTCGTGCATGATTTGGATGCAGATTAGTGAGAATTAGGCTCTAGTTCGAGAATTTGCAAAAGTTTTGAAAATTCAATTCGTTTTCGAATTTTTGAAAATTGGGGATGTTTCATGCCCGCCGTTGCGTCCTGTGCGGTTCCTGCCTTCTGCTGGCAATCATCATCGCCCTTGGTGGAGTCCGCATGATTGTGAAGTAAAATTTGCTAGCCCGGCGTTATTACCTGTTCGTACGTACGCATGTCGGTCTATGCGTGCATTAGAACTACAATGTTACCTCCGTATTGTCATAATAATTTGGTTTGTACTTGTAACAAACTCGATCATTTAAGTTTGATTTGTGTTAGACTCGTCTCCCCCCACTCCCCCATCATTTACATTTGATTTGCGTGGAACAATTCAAGGAATTCACTGGAATATTTGATATTTACTTCTAAAAATTATTTTTATAGTAAATAATTTTTCTATAATATCTAGCTTTCAAACGAAATATCTTTTTAATGCGGGGTTTATTCGATTGTAGTATATACCGTAGTAGCTTTATTTATATCGACTAAAATCGTATACGGATGTCGTTCTCACTATAAGTTGTTACTTCATAAGTCGAAGTCAATATGAAAGAACCCATAATCTTAATAAAATGACATCAAAATATATAGGTGTGGGTCTTGTTTTGAAGATTTCTTAATAAGAAACACCATAGCGCTGATGATATCTTTTTTTTACGGGAAGGTGCAAAGTCAGGGGAATGAAACGGAGCGGTTTTTTTACTGTTAAAACAAACTGTGTTTCATGCCTCGTGCGAGTAACCAGTCTTCCATCTATTTGTTTTCAATGTTCCAGGCTTCCAGCCGTTTCATGGACCTTATTCCATTTTTTTTGTTTGCGCGAAAGTGTAAAATTATAGGGGAATGGAACGATGTTTTATGAATTTGTTTTCATTGTTCCAGCTGTTTCATCCGCCTTGACCTT
Source organism: Dendrocalamus sinicus (assembly GCA_036346575.1). Classification (NCBI taxonomy): domain Eukaryota; kingdom Viridiplantae; phylum Streptophyta; class Magnoliopsida; order Poales; family Poaceae; genus Dendrocalamus; species Dendrocalamus sinicus. Next base: position 141,249 of record JAYEVI010000094.1, on the reverse strand, counting down.
GTTCTTTTTTTTTTGTTTGCGGGAAAGTGGAAAATTATGGGGGAATAAAACTGTAGGAATCAAATGTTCCAACCATCTGGAACGAACGTTCCAGTAGTTTTGTGTACGCGGTTCCCGTGGGGAGATGAATCTGGTTGGTGTGGATTATTCATGTGGGTAAAATGTAATGTTTTAAATTTAGTTATGATGTTTTAACAGTTTGATGCTTCTCGCATTAAGTACTAAAAGGAATGGACCAATATTTCACATATTTGATTTTAATTTTTCAATAGTTCATTGACGATGTGTCAACAGGTTATTGACAATGTTCAGAAGAAATAAAAATATTAGTGGAACAAATTAAATATGCTCATGGAACAATTCAAGACTATTAGCGAAACAATTGCAAACTTTTAGTGGAAAAATAAAAAAATATTATTGGAACAAATCATGGCAATTAGGTAGAACAATTTTAAAATATAAATAGAAGAAAGGAAAAATGACATGAGGAAAAAACCTACACGGCTATTAAAAATTTAAAAAAATTAATCAATTCGCAACTGATCTTGGTCCCTTTTCTCGCCCGCGCGCATAGTATTGTGCCTTCAGGCACTTTAGTGCCATCGGATCAAGGCACGAAGGGCCCAGATCAAGTTGGACGAGAAGACCTGTATTTCTGGTGAGTTCACTTCGGCTTGGATCGCGAGCGTCGATTCTCGATCGGATGGTCCCGAAGCTATGCTTTACTAAAGGAAAGCAGAGGAATGCTTCTCTTGTCGCCTACTTTTCCATCCTGCCTATAGTTAATTAATCATGTTATTTGCTCTATTTGAAGCTTCCTTTTTGTCCTAACTAACAGAACTGATTAACGACACTTTTTTTTTTTTGAAAGAAAGCCATTCTGGTCGGCAATTTTCTCTCTCTCTTGTGTGGCACGATACCAGGCGAGTCATTTTCCATGTCTCCGCTAATTCCAACGATTAATTGACCCGATTATTAATAAACTAAATCTCCAAATGGGAGAAAGCGAAAGGAAGTGCCACGCCATGCACCGATAGATGATGCACGCACCAATGTCGGCACGAACTTTGATACGGGTGTCGTTGCCTGATCTACGTCGTAAGGACCTGAGATAATTTGATAGGCCGTACGAATGATTAGCACTATTCTATTCGATTAAAAAAATTAACAAAAAACAGAAATAACCAGTTTCCCCCTACTAGATCATCAAAGTTGTGAAACTGTATTAACAAATGATACTGGTTGGCTTTTAAATCTAATAAAATAAAACCAGATGGCAAATGAACATGAGACAATGCCATACCCAACATAAAGTCGATCCTTAGCAACATCAAAAATAGAAATTGGACAAATCAACAATAGCAAATCTTTGAAGGATCTGAAATAGAAAAAAACAGAAGTCAATAATCTAAGCACCAAAAATATGTAAATTGGACCATTCTGAGCGCATAATGCAGCATAATAAAATCATTTCATGTGCATTTGATTTGAAAATCTAATAAGCAAATTACTAATTACCCGAATTACTATCTAGAATATTGTGTTCCTCCAGCAAAAACAATAGTTTCAGCTGCAACGAATGATGCATCATCAGATGCCAGAAATGCGGCGGCTGCAGCCATGTCTTCCATAGTACCCAATCTCTTAAGTGTACTCCTCTCAATAAGCTCATTTCTCTGCAGAATGATTTGGTTAGGTACATACACATGCATGGAAGAAAAAAATACATTGGATTAACCCGGTACAGCTGAAATATAGTACATGAAGTGTACAATGTATTGTACCATGTACTATACAGGAGGTGTAGGTGTAGAGAGAGGAGGCATATGGGACGCCTACCCTATGCATTGTATAGGAAGTGCAGAGAGGGCAGGTGTACACGGCGGTTGGACTGTGCACCTTAACCTGTGACGATTATGGTCACCGTGGTGCACACCCGTCCTGAAGGAGTGCATGGCAGCGGTGGAGTACATGATGGTGGCGGCGGCGGACGGGTGGAGTACACGACAGTTGAATTCGGATGTGAAATGTTGTTGGTTTGATTGTTTTGCATGGCCCACCCATTGAGGAAATTTCAGCCATCCTTTACAGCCACGATTGTTTTGCATGTTAATGGAGGCAAGAAAACAAGATGAAGCCTTTCTCATATCGAGCCCAACAAAAATAAAGATAAAAATAACGAATGAAAAAGAAAGGCCCAACTCAAATAGCAAAATTCAGAAACCAGATAAACTCATGTCTTCTTACCCTTCTTCTGAGAAAAGACATGAACGATACCTGGGGAAAAAAGGAAGAAAACAACGAAAGGGATAAGAGATGAAGCAATCACCTGCAGATTTGGAGGAAGCAATCACAGTCAGAGTTCCCATCCCGACTACCAATCTTGCTCTTCACTGATCCTGCATTTGTGCTTTCTCTTCTTCCGCATGGGGTTCAGGCCTTCTGGGTGATTGATTGTACTGTTGTAACCATGAGCTAAGTACATAGATGAGTTTAGGAGGAACTAACAGATGTAACCTTGAGGATGAAAAAAATTAGATAGATGATTTCTGTTATTAGACCCTACATTAAAAGGCAGGAACAAATTAAAATTGTCAAGTATATATAAATGCTTCGATCATACTCATTAGATTTTCCCATATAGTAATGCACATTCAGTACATTCAGTAGTAGCGAAGTATATAAAAAATTTAAAAGATCAATGAATGGGACACAAGAAATACACTAAGGAACACCACACATAATAACTTCTATACTCTAAAACAAAATTTTGGGAACAATGCTACAAAAAATTGAACCTGTGCAAAACATAAATTTGTTGTGCGTTAAAATTGAATAATTCTGTCTTTTACATGACCTAATTTGGCTGTGTTTAATGTGGCCATTTCACAAATAAAATATAAACTACCTAGTAGATATTTACAGAAGTAGGAAGTGTTTAATAGTCAAAGATGACAGAAAGAAGAACCGTCGTTGGCGTCGTCACGTCGGTCATGGCTGTCGCCGTGGCCTTCTACAGGGCGCCCGCCGGCATCTTGAACGGCCACAAGCTGCCCTACTACGGCACCGCCGCCTGCCCCTTCGTCGCCGGCGGCGCCGAGGCGTGGGTGGCCGCGACCATCTGGTTCTCCCGTGATCCCGGGACCCACGGGAGAGTTGGACGATGCGTGCTGTACGCTTCCTTCCTGCCACTGTTAACCTCCATTCAAACAAGTTGACATTTGTTTATTTGGATGATGTACCTTTTTGAGAGGAATTTGGGTAATACATATCGATGCCAAACTCTTAATACGCATCAGTGAGTGCGGACGAGAGAGAGAGAGACTAAAAATATTTGGGCCTTTTCCTTGAAGGCTTCAGTTCGGCCGAGAGGAGATGCAATGCATGAATGCAGCGCGCGCCTACTGAGCATGGGCTGCAAAAGGATGGCTGCACTGCACTGGCCTGCATTAGTTTGTAGCGTTGCCTGCATTGATTTATAGTCGATGCTTGCTTCAATCTATCCCAAACCTACTCAAAATTCAGTTTTGGCGTTCGTATTCCAGAACAGTCTACTTCTATGTTCAAATTTTACATGCATGCTGTAAACTGAAACAAAAGTCACCGTATCAATCTATATATGCTTTGGAAGAACGAAGAAAAAATTAATTATGAAAGAGACAAGAAAGGCATAAGAGAAACAAAATAACAGAGTATATACGCTTATTCGATGTATATTCTAATTAGCCCAGGACAATATGGTAGCTGCATCAAAACTAAACTGAGTCCCGGCCTCAGAAAAAATTAATTCGAGGCCAGGCCGACCGAGACAATTTTTGGGCCTATGTGAAAGAAATTTCGTGCCATAACTTGCACATTTCTTATTTTGGCAATCATCTACCTTATGTACTTTGGGAAAAATTAAATATACACCATGCATACCAACTTCTTTGGACTATGACAAAATTTAATACAAGAAACACGTTTATGCCAGCACCCATGACAGTGAGCAGCTCCTTCAAGAACATTTAAGTGTTAAATTACACTACATTTAGAAGTATAAAAGCTAGGTAAATTAGACTAAAGTTTAAAAATAAAAGTGATCGTTAGAGTTTGTAATATTGTTTTCAGTTTAGAAGTCGTAGTTGTGTATGCAGTCGGAAGTCGAAGCCATGTATGAGTCGTCGTGGTGGGTATGCAGTATGAGTCGATCTATCGTGTTCGTGTTGGAGTCGTAGTAGTCGTAAACGAGTGCGCCTCGTAGTCATAGAGTAGGGTATAAAGGGCGAGCATTGTATCGAGAGATAGAGCGAGTTGAGGCCAATGCGATCGGTGTGATCAAGAGGCAAGGCAACGAAGAGCGATCGGGGTGATTATAGCGATCGGTGTAATCGAGAGAAAGAAATAAAGAAGAGAAGAGCGATTTGGCTCGGAAAATTATCGAGTATCAAGTTCATCATGATCGTAGGCGTGGTTGTAAACGATTTCGACCATGGTGAGTGGAGGTCTTCATAGGAGCGAGAGCGTGGTCGTAAGCGATTCGACCATGGTCATAGAGCAAGAAGGCGTGGTCGTAAGTGACCACGGTGGGAAGACGTGAGTCGTAAAGGAGTTACGACCACGGTTGTGAAGCGACTAACGTGGTCGTAAGGGTTGCGACAACAACGGTTGTGAGCCTTCTCGTGGTCGATAGAATCACCGTGTGGTTGTAATCGAGTTATGGTTATGGTGATCGATCGTGGTCGATAGAATCACCGTATGGTGATTTCGCATCTTTCTCTGTCATATTTGAGCTCACCGTCTCACTCAACATTCTCGATCATTCTAGATCTCAACTCCTCCATATGCCTAGCCCGATCCTCGCTGTTGACCACGATTGACTCCAAATGACCTGCACATTCAAAGACAAAGAATTGTTTTCAAACACAAGTTCTTCATAACTTGACCTCATGCATCATTAATTCAATGACCTAGGTAATCCCAATTCGATCCATAACTCAATCCTGAAATCCTTTTTCTAGGTAGATCGAAGTACCGCATTTAACACGTCGGTAGTTCCGATTTTTCGACACTTTAAAGCAGTCAAAATCAAATGCAATCTTTACAAAATCAATTAACCACTCTACAAATATTGTAATGGTTTATCACAACAGTATCATTGACCTTCTCACATGGTCCTTCAAAAACCAATTCAGAGAAATTGGGATTTACTCCTCACCAAATGAAATTGACGTGGCTTATATCAGTCAGCTTTTGCATGAGAAACGTGGCATGAGTTTGGATGCTTATCCATCCATCATGTTTTGCTAAGTGTAAGCAGCCATTGGATTTTATGATTTTGTAGGTTTGCAACACCTCGATCCTCCTCTACAAGCTTAACGCGGCCAGTAATTTAAACTTCTTAAATCAGGATCCGTGTTCTTGGTCTTCCTAGGAAGATCAAAAGCACTGTCTTTTATGCAAGAAAGTTGAATTCCTCGAACTAAACCTTCCAAAGGGACCACTTGGAACGAAAATGTGAAATAGCTATCAATATCCTAATTTCCTCATAAAAATCTTTTGCCGGTGCCACTTGCAGCCACCCCTCATCCCCTGTGTGACCATCTAACTGGACTATTCCTCGTCTACCGCTAAAACAGGAAGGACAATTTTACCTGAAAGGAAAAAAAGAGAACGATCCCGACGAGTCGTCTCTTCTCTGCTTGCTCGCATTCCACCGCTGTTGGAACCCACCTTGCTTCGACACCATGGGTGACATTTCAGCGAGGCCTCCCAGTGCGGGTCCTAGGGTTTTGAGGGCCCTAAGGCGAACTTGTCGTGACGGGTCCATTAAACCATGTATAGGATTTTATAATATATATAGGTGCTAATTTTACTTGCAAAGCAAAACGAATCCAATAATATATTTTTAATTTAGCATGTCGATAATTAGAATAAAAACACGACTATATGAGTACAGAGTACTAGAAGTCTGAAATACTATACAAAAATTAATTTGGATTAAAAAGAATAATAAGAAAGAAAATACCTAGGGCTGGATTACGAATCTCGATTGAACCACCGAGCAATCGATGAAGCGATCGGTGATCGCAAATTGCAAGACCAAGATGCTCGATTGGCGCCGCGCGTGTCCAGCGGACATATGCAAAGCAGGACATGTACCTCTTGACGCACAAACCACACACGAGTACATGATCGAGTACTAGAATAATACACAATGCATGCGTTCTCGCATGCGGCCTCAAGCTAGACGCAAAAGCGCAAAAAGCAAAACCAAGCGGACTTACATAGCAATCGGGCGGATCAGAGTCGGTAACGACGTAGCGAGAGATCGAGGGGCGGTGGCGTCACGTCGGATTCGAGAGACGAGGACCGAGGACGGCGTCGTAGAATAGAACCTGAGATCGCCGCCGCCGAGGGGGCAGGAGACGCAGAGCCGCGCGCCGGGGCGGAGGTCGCAGGCGTGTGTCCACTCGTCCGACGTTTGGCCTTCTTGGGCTCCTGGAATCAGAGATTCATTATTTTGCTAATGGAGTAATGGACTATACGGCCTGGCCGCCTGGGGTTTGTACACAAACCGGTTTGGCCCCTCCCTCGCCTGGGCCCTAGGCGGTTGCACCCGGTGCACCTCCCTAGGGCCGGCACTGGGCCTCCCTCCATCCGCTTACTGTTGCAACTTTTTTAAATTTTAGCTATCGACACTTGTTTTACAAATCTAACGCTTTCCTTAAACTCAATAGCCATAATAAACTATATGTATCTTCTAACATGCTCTCCTAGCTTGGCAGAAAAACGTGTCTGTGATTGGGCGCTTGAGCTCGGAAGAAGCGACACACAGTAGGCGACGGACCCTACCGGTCTATCGCACAACAAGGACTCGCGGCGCTGACCAAAGGGTGGAGTTAAAGAGAGAAGGCCATGGTGGTGGGTCCTATGTTATGGGCAGTGACCCAAACATGATTTTTATTCTCAAATAAGGCATTAAGAAACTCATTCCTTAACTGTTGTTAATACAATGGTATGGGCAGTGACCCAAACATGACAAATTGTTCTCAAATAAGGCATTAAGAACCTTTATCTAGCAGCCAAAACCTCCCATCTGTTTCTATCCATGTTTAAGCACTTGGGATTTGTGCACACAGCTAGATTTATATCTGATGGGATGCCTATTTTAATTTGTGTCCAGAGCAAAGTTTTGTTAGGGCCCATGCATACCCTATCTGTTTTCGCTGTTAGGCATATGAAAATTAAGGATCTGGGTATACGGTGGATTTCTTCAAATTAATCCTTTTCTGCGTCATCATTTCATGTTGGCGCTACATTAACACATCACCGTGTAGCAAAGTAGTAGTGCACAACTATTGCATGGTTAATGGTTTAGTACCTGCTCTGTTATATGACTAGAGTTAAAAATCTTAATGGATACCATTCTTTTCCTTGTTTGCAGATCTGGATCAAGATCTAGAATTCCATGTGTTCCCCCTTTGGCGCCACAATTCATGAGAGCGCATGGTAACTTCAGTGAGCAATACCAGCAGAGTTCTTCTAGCCTATACGCTGGGTCGCATCTATCAGGAGGTATGCGGCCACTGGGAGCTGCTGGGCCTGCCGTGCTGCCTCTTCTGGATAGCACGGCCTTTTCCCTGTTCCCACCAGGTCCGGTAGGCTCTAGTTCAATGGAGATGGAGGATGCCGGAGGAAACCAGTTCTATGCCTGGGAGAGGGATCTTTTCGCTCCCTATCCGCTGATTCCTGTAGATTTTGAAGCAAGCTCGTGGGGCTCCTCACAACATCCTCAAGGCACACCGGAGCCTGCACCTACAGCTGCAGCTGCCCCGAGGAGCCTTTTCGGGCAGTGGATTGGCATTGGTGGTGGAAGGTCGCCTCCACCGCCACCACCGCCGGAGAACAGATCACCAGAGAACTCGTTGCTCCGACCGATGCACATCCCTCGGATGTAGCCTGCGTTGGTGAGCTAAAGTTAATGCAGACCTCGGTTGTTAGGAAAGAAGAAACACCATTGAATGAATCCGGGTTGCATGGTAATTAAACATTGAGACCATATGCAGGAAGGGAAGGTAAAGAGTACAACGCAAGAAGAAAAACGTTTTGACTTGGGCTTTTATGTGAATTCGATGTTGTATATATTTCCAGTCAGGTTGGGGCATTCGAATAGTTGCATATCTATCCTTTGCTTGCTGCATTGTGCGATTTGAATACGTGTCGATGTGAACGATGTTAGGTTTTAGAATGTTCTTTCAGTCAACTAGCCATAGTCTGTCTCCAACACAGTCGCAGTTGGGTTAGCCAAGTTTAACCTTTCACATCTACGTCTTTGCTTTCCGTAACGAAAGATACGAGTGACATGGAGCATTTTGTATCAGTAGTCCCTACCTGTGCGACCTCGTGAAACGAAGTTAAGAGGGGCTCAGAGGGGGTGACTGTGTTTCAGCTCAACTATACTGACCACCCACTTCTCATCTCTCTTAACAATCACCATCCTTGTCTTGCAGTTGGTCTGACGTAGTTTGTTGCTCTTCCATGAGCCACTGCTGTGGCTTGCTCCATCACCATTTTTAGTGCTATGTTAAGAGTGGTAGGCAAACTCATATATGTTGTAATCCCCTGTAACTTGGCTCTTAGTGTTACTTGAAACCTTTGTTCCCAAGCCAGCAGTAAATGCATAATCATTGTAATACTTTTGTGCTTCCTCTCAGGTGAAGAACTCCATACCAACATTGAGTTTCACAAGCTGCGAGCTGACACAGTCTACATCTTCATCTCATCGATCAATTTCTTCATTGTCTACATCTCCATCTATCTGATCATCACTCTTCCGTTCATTACTTGTGGCCAATAAAGCTTCCGCAAAGGCATCTTTCAATTCATTGTCTAGTGTAGCACCAATTTTATCGAAGGTCACGTTGACACCTTTGACCATAGGCAGAACAGACTGCACATACACCAAACAGTCAAAATTTTAGCATAGATATGAAGTGAAACATTACAGAGAAACACTAAAGTGAAAGAATCTCAAATAGAATGAAGTCAGGCATTTCATCAAACACGTTGCAAGCAAAGAAGAATTTGTATGGGGGCGGAGGAGCGAGAAGAGCATGAATCTTGCCTAAAACATGGTGGTCTAACAAGCTTAAAGCCGCCGTCGCTCGTGAGCTCGGCAAGCGTGGTTTCATGAGCTCGGCAAAGTGGCGTCACTCGTACTCTACGCGATGCAAGAGGAAATAACGCATTGCTCGTGCTCCATGCGTGCAACGAAGGAGGAAGGACGGCGCGGCGTCGCTCGTGCTCCACATGACGCAGGAGGAAGGACGTCGTCGCTTGCATATAGGAAAGTATAGCTGTATGAATTCAGAGCATTGAGTGCTCTAACAAGTCAGTTGTTTGTTTTTAGAAAATGAATGGATCCCCAAAGAATGTAAAATACCAATGCTTGCAGTTGAGATATAAATATATTGTATGGTTGGAAACATAATTTGGTGATGGCGTAGAGACGCACTTTGTCGTTGGAGATGAAGAGTTCCTTCCAATCAAAGAAAGGTAAAGATCAATTGGAGCCATGTCTTTAGGATGTCTCTTATATAGTCAATTTCTCTTGAAGAACATGCATCCATTTTTTTTGAGACAGGATGTCTTCAGGAACATAGTAATGCATACACACATTTTTTCTGTTAGTCTATATCACTCTGCAGTTTTCAGTGTCTAATTTTGTTTGATTTCAAGTGGGTTCAGAGATTTACAAAATTTGTTATCTTTTCAGTCTTTAGTATATTGCTCTCAATATTTTAGGATAGAAAATAAAAATATTTATGCCAGGTCAGTTGCTGCTGTGGATAGCAATGGTTGCTTTAGGTTTTGTTTTGCAGCCTCCTTCAGTGTTAAATCTCCATACATGATCCCTAAAGATTATAGTATATAATAGTTATTATGCTGATGAGGAGGAATCAATATTCTAGGCGATGAAACTGCCGATTCTATTTGCAGTTGCACCAAATAAAGAAGGTGTGGATTTTCTCAAAAGATAAAAAATGTGGGTTTATTTTTATATATGATATAGTAACTGTTCACGTGCACTACTTCTGTTACCATTGTATGTGCTTTCATGAAGACTACATTACTTTGTATACCTTATTTCATTGCATTAGACTAGTTACTCAGTTGCACTACGAGTGTCGATGGGGATGAAAGGACTAATCACCAATACTTCTTCAAGAGTCCTATGTTGGTGTTTTTAGTTACCTCAGTTGAGTGACATACTATTCGCTTTGTCAAGACTAATCTCAAGTACTAATTTTGCGCACTGCATTCTCATATAGAAAACCAAAAATTAAACATGAATGCACACAGTGTTGGATTTCCAATGGTCAGATTTGCCTTTTCTTTTTGTGATATTAGTATGCTCAATGCTGAATGCCTAATGTGGTGCCTGAGCTTATTGAGTTACACTGGGACAGTCAAGAATTCATTGTTTGGAGAAGCCATTGCGCAATCACCCCTACTGACTCAAGCCTTTTGGCAATTGGAAAAAGGCATGGTTTCGAACAAGAACATCTTCTACAGATGGTGGAATGTTGCATTTGCCATGGGAAGACATTATATAAAGACTGGACAGCCTATATGATTTCACTAGAATTTAAAGGTTCAAGTTTTTCAATGAACTCTACTTTTGATTGCTTCATGTTTTGTCTGCAGCCATCAATTCAAGAATCAGAATTGATTGGTTAACAGGCAACATATTGGAATAAACAAGATCAATGCATGCCTTAAGAGTTTATTGCATATGTATTCATTACTTAAGGTGGCAAATAGCTTTGTCTGCTTGTGCTATATCAGAATTAAATATATTTTTTCTTTGGTACTCTATTGTAATGCACGGGCACTTTACTAGTGAAGAATTAAATATATTATTGTGCTAACTGACAACTAGCCTGAGAAGTGAATTCCAAAATTCAAAATGATATAACTTTTAAACCGAGTATCCAATTCACAATCCGTTTAAACTATCACGGTTTTTATTAAGAAATCTTTAAAACAAGACCACACACCCATATATTTTGATGTCACTTTTTTGAAGATAAGGTTCGTTCATATTAGCTTTCGGTTTTAACTTATAAATAGTAACAATTTGTAGAGAAAGCGACAGTCGTATATGATTTTAACCGATATAAATGAAGTTACTATAACGTATACTAAAATCATGCAACAAGTCCAAATCAAATCATGCAACAAGTCGTCCAAGTATTGCTTAATTCACCCTCACACGAGTCATGCAACAAGTCCAAATCAAGTATTGCTTGCATTAACTAATGCATTAACTAATGACTTGATTTGGACTTGTCCAAGTATTGCTTAATTCACCCTCACACGAGTCATGCAACAAGTCCTAATCAAGTCATGCAACAAGTCCAAATCTTGTTAATTCTTGCATATCCAAGTCCAAGTATTGCTTAATTCTTGCATGTAGGAAAGTACAGCTGTATGAATTCAGAGCATTGAGTGCTCTAACAAGTCAGTTGTCAGTATGAAAACATGTTTGGGGATCCATTCATTTTTCAAACATGTTTGTTTTTCTAACATGTTTGTTTTTCCAAAAATGCTCTGAATAACGACGTCTAGGCCTTCCTTACACTCGGAGACATTGTAAGGCGCAGTCGCCCAGAGGATAGTGAGGGTGGCGAAAAACTAGACGTCGTTTTCAAACCAAGCTCTTTCGCCACCAGACGTCGTTTAAGCAAAAACCAAGCTCTTTCGCCACCAGACGTCGTTTTCAAACCAAGCTCTTTTTTTGCTCTTTCTCGAAAGAGTTTGCTCATTTTCGCCACCAGACGTCGTTTTCAAACCAAGCTCTTTTTTTGCTCTTTCTCGAAAGAGTTTGCTCATTTTTTGCTCATTTTGGCCAGCTTGGTTTGAGCAAAAACCAAGCTCTTTCGCCACCAGACGTCGTTTTCAAAAACCAAGCTTATTTTCTCGAAAGAGTTTGCTCATTTTTGCTCATTTTGGAAACGACGTCGGTGGCGAAAGAGCTTGGTTTGAAAACGACGTCACGGTGGCAAAGAGCTTGGTTTGAAAACGACGTCTGTGGCGAAAGAGCTTGGTTTGAAAACGACGTCTGGTGGCGAACTCAGACATGGCAAAAACTAAAATTCGCTATAAAAAGGAGGTAGGAGCACTTGGCATATATACCATTTCCACCAAAAATTCATTGCAGTTTGTCGTGAAATGGCGGAGGCGCTTGACATCGAGGACGGCGTCCTCCCGAGCTCGCGGCGGAGATCAGGCCGGGCAGGCGGGTGGAATGGCTGGCCGGCGCCAATGGCCTCGCCACCGCGTGCATGGCAGCTGCCGCGGCTTTCTACAAGCCGCCCTCCGGCATCTTCAACGACCACAAGCGCGCCTACTATGTCTGCGTCGTCTCCGCCGGCGTTGCAGGCTTAGGGGAGGTGTCTGCTGCGGTCATTTGGTTGTCCGGCGGCCATCAAGCAGACGGGCACGGGCACCAACGCCTTGCACGCCGTTGCGTCCTGTGCGCTTCCTTCCTGCCGCTGGCATTCATCGCCGGCCTTGGTGGATTCCGCATGTTTGTGAAGTAAGAATTGCTGGCCGGGCCTTACTACCTGTTCGTACGTACGTATGTCAGTCTGAGCTTGCATTAGAACTCCGTACTGCTGCCTCTGTATTGTCATAATAATTTGGTTTGTACTTTGTAATAAACTCGATCATTTAAATTTGGTTTGTGTTAGACTCGTGCACCTCTCTCTGCTGCAGCCTATTAGGAAACAAAACATCGTCGAACAATTCAAGGAATTCAGTGGAACATTCAATATTGGCTTTAAAAAATATTTTACTATAGCAAATGGCTTTCTTACAATATCTAGTTTTTAAATAAAGTGTCTTTTTAAGATATGGTTTAGTAGTCGATTATAGTATATACTATAACAAATTCATTTATATCGGCTAAAATCGTACATGAGTATCACTCTCTTTATAAATTTCTCTACAAACTGTTACTATTTGTAAGTCAAAACTGAAAATCAATATGAACAGACCTTATCTTCAAAAAAGTGACATCAAAATATATAGGTGTGGGGTCTTGTTTTAAAGATTTCTTAATAAAAAATACGATAGTTCAAACGGATTGTGAATGGAATACTCAGTTTAAAAGTTATACCATTTTGAATTTTGGAATTCACTTTTCAGGCCAGTTAGTACACTAATATATTTAATTCTTCATTTCAGACGTCAGCAAACGATTTCTTCTTTGGCCCCATTTGGCATAGCTCTAACTCCGAGATCTATGCTGGATCTGTAGTTTGTTGACTAAATTAAAGTGATTTAAATATTTTTATTTAATATATAATATAAATGAAATGAGTTATGTAAATGCACTTAATATGCATGCAACTCCAGATCCAATATTTTCTAGAACTACAGATGATTACAGATTTTCTAGAGCTAGAGCTCTGTCAAACGGGCCTTTATTCCATTCCTTTTTTACGGGAAGGTGAAAAGTCAGAGGAATGAAACAGAGGGGTACCTGCTGCTTCCTGCGATTAACCAGTCTTCCATCAATTTGTTTTCAATATTCCAGACGTTTCATGGAGCTTGTTCTATTTTTTTTGTTTGCACGAAAGTGTAAAATTACGGGGGAATGATATGATGTTCTATGAATTTGTTTTCAATGTTGCAGCTGTTTTCATCCGCCTTGACCTTGTTCTATTTTTTTTTTTGTTTGCGGGAAAGAGGAAAATTATGGAGGAATAAAACTGTAGGAATCAAATATTCTGATTCCAACCATCTGGAACGAACTTTGCAGTAGTTTTATGTACGTTGTTCCCGTGGGGAGATGAATCTGGTTGGTGTGGAATATTCATGTAGGTAAAATGTAATGTTTCATAAATTTAGTTATGATGTTTTAATAGTTTATCGACATGTTTGTCGCATTAAGTTCTAAAGAGAAATATGCTAATATTTCACCAATTTGATTTTAATTTTTCAATAGTTCATCGACGATATGTCAACAGGTTATTGACAATGTTTAGAAGAAATAAAAAAATATCAGTGAAACAAAATAAGTATGCTCATTGAATAATTCAAGATTATTAGTGAAACAATCGCAAATTCTTAGTGAAAAAAATATTATTAGATATCAAGGCAATTAGGTAAAACAATTTTAAAATATAAATAGAAGAAAGGAAAAATGTGAGGAAACAACCTACACGGCTACTACACCATCCGGCAAAAAAGTTGTAACTAAAATAAAAGAAAAGGAATGAAATAAAGACCAAGAAAAAGAAAGAAAGAAGAGTCAACCACAGACGTGTGGACTGGGCCAGTAGAATGACGCGCGCGGCTAACCATCAACCACAGGCCGTACGAATGATTAGCACTATTCTATTTGATTAAAAGATTAACAAAAAGCAGAAATAAACAGTTCCCCTTACTAGATCATCAAAGTTGTGAAACTGTATTAACAAATGACGCTGGCTGGCTTTTAAATATAATAAAATAAAATCAGATGGCAAATGAACATGAGATCAGTGCCATACGCAACGTAAAGTCGATCCTTTGCAACATCAAAATAGAAATTGGACAGATCAACAATAGCAAATATTTGAAGTATCTGAAATAGAACGAAACGGAAGTCAATAATCTAAGCACCAAAAATATGTAAATTGGACCATTCTGAGCGCATAATGCAGCATAATAAAATCATTTCATGTGTATGTGATTTGAAAATCTAGTAAGCAAATTATTAATTACCCGAATTACAATCTAGATTGTGTTCCTCCAGCAAAAACAATAGTTTCAGCTGTAACGAATGATGCATCATCAGATGCCAGGAATGCGGCGGCTGCAGCCACGTCTTCCACAGTACCCAATCTCTTTAAGCCCAATCTCTTTAAGTGTACTCCTCTCAATAGGCTCATTTCTCTGCAGAATGATTTGGTTAGGTACATACACATGCGGCGTCGTTTTGGCTCCCCAGCGCTCCAGCGCCGACTCTTCCCCTTACCTCTCCCCTTCGCCTTGCCACCGCTGGAGCATGCCGCCGGTGTGCGGGTGCTAGGAAGGCGGCGGCGGGGCTTTCTTGCCTGGATCTGGTCGGAGGCATCTGGATCTGGGCGTCGGGGTTGAGGCGGCCGGGCCCCTGAGGAGGTCGGCGGCGGCGGCGCCCGCTTCCTCGCTCGGATCGCTGGGGATGGCAGCCAAGGGCAACAAGAGGCCACGGAAAGCCTCGCCTCCTGAGGCCGGCGACGACAAGGAAGGACCTGGCGGCGGTGGCGGGTTCTTCTGCTGCTACCTCCTCCGGTCCCTCTGCCCCCGCCGCAAGGGCCACACCTACATCGGGTCTACGGTGAACCCGAGGCGGCGGATCCGGGAGCGCAACGGCGAGATCCGGTGCGGCGCGTGGCGGACCAAGCGAGGCCGCCCCTGGGAGATGGTGCTCTGCATCTACGGCTTCCCCACGAACGTCTCCGCCCTCCAGTTCGAGTGGGCGTGGCAGCACCCGACGAAATCCCTGGCCGTGTGCAAGGCCGCCTTCATCTTCAAGTCGTTCGGCGGCATCGGCAACAAGGTCAAGCTCGCCTACACCTTGCTCAACCTACCCTCTTGGGAGAACCTAAATTTGCCGGTGAACTTCTTCTCCATGGAGAACACCAAGCTCACCGCCGGCTGCCCGGCCCTACCGAGCCACATGAAGACGGTTTTCTGCCCGATGGAGGATATCCAGTGCTTCGCTGAGGGCCTTTTGTCCGAGGAGGACAAGGACAGCAGTGACGAGCCTCAACAGGATTCGGAACCCGGTGTGCCTGTCAGAGATGAACGGAGGCCGGTGGTGGCACGGCGGATCTAGTGCTCGCCGTGCGGCGGCAAGATCCGGAGAGAGTGAAGGGGAGGTAGGCGTTGGAGAGCGGAGACGTCGGTGGTTTGGGCGCGAGGTTGGTGTGGCGGTGGCGCTGTGAGAGCAGAGCAATGGACGGAGAGGGTGGGCGCGCTGGAGCGCGTGGTGGAGGCCGATCGGCGGTGGCGGCAATGGCCGAGAGGCGGCAGGCTGTGGCTGCTGGGTTGCCCAGGGATCCATGGCTCGACATTGCTCGAGCGGGAAGCGGCTCGTCGTGGAGGTCAAGGATGGCTTTGTCATGGTGGCGGTCTTTTTTGTGTGTGTAGTGCATGGGTTGCTGTGGAGGTGCTGGCAAAAGCCGTACCGGTGTTCCTTACCGGTCTCGATAACTATGACGTCTTTGGACGCCATTTTCCTTCCTGAAGGGTTGTCATGACACTCCATAGCCCTCATGTACTCTATTCTCCAGGTGAAAGCCTTGTCTCGTTGAGGCGGGCGGCGTCGGCGACCCTCATCGCTTCTTTGGAGACGTCGCCTCGGAGGATTCTTCACGCAAAGTAGACTGGAGTTTGGGTGGTTCAGTTGGAGGAGGTTAGGGGCTTGGTTGAAAGCAAGGACGAGGAAGAAGTGCTGAAGCTTAGTCTTTTTAGCTTTTTCATAGTCCTTAAGCGCTCTTTTTTGCTGTTGTGTACTCCTCAATGTTGAGGCTTTGAGCCTAAGAGCTCGTGTATCTTTTGGCTATGTATATTCCAAGTGGATATAGAGGCTGGATATTATATCCTTTATTTAAAAAAAGGTACATACACATGCATGGAATAAAAAAATACATTGGATTAACCCGGTACAGCTGAAATATAGTATAGGAGGTGTACAATGTATTGTACCATGTACTATACAGGAGGTGTAGAGAGAGGAGGTGTATGGGACGCCTACCCTATGCATTGTATAGGAAGTGTAGAGAGGGCAGGTGTACACGGCGGTTGGACTGTGCACCTTAACCTGTGACGATTATGGTCACCGTGGTGCACACCCGTCCTGAAGGAGTGCAAGGCAGCGGTGGAGTACACGGCAGTTGAATTCGGATGTGCTATGTTGTTGGTTTGATTGTTTTGCATGGCCCACCATTAAGGAAATTTCAGCCACCCTTTACAGCCCATTACAAAGAACCAAAGGCCCAATAATTGAGGCAAGAAAACAAGATGAAGCCTTTCTCATATCGAGCCCAACAAAAATAAAGATAAAAATAACGAACGAAAAAGAAAGGCCCAACTCAAATAGCGAAATTCAGAAACCAGATAAACTCATGTCTTCTTACCCTTCTGAGAAAAGACACGAACGATACCTGGGAAAAAAGGAAGAAAACAATGAAAGGGATAAGAGATGAAGCAATCACCTACAGATTTGGAGGAAGCAATCACAGTCAAGAGTTCCCATCCCGACTACCAACCTTGCTCTTCACCGATCCTGCATTTCTGCTTTCTCTTCTTCCGCATGGGGTTCAGGCCTTCTGGGTGATTGATGGC
The DNA here is from genome assembly GCA_036346575.1 of Dendrocalamus sinicus. Classification (NCBI taxonomy): domain Eukaryota; kingdom Viridiplantae; phylum Streptophyta; class Magnoliopsida; order Poales; family Poaceae; genus Dendrocalamus; species Dendrocalamus sinicus. Next base: position 123,885 of record JAYEVI010000094.1, on the reverse strand, counting down.
ACTGTTGTAACCATGAGCTAAGTACATAGATGAGTTTAGGAGGAACTAACAGATGCAACCTTGAGCATGAAAAATTAGATAAATGATTTCTGTTATTAGACCCTACATTAAAAGACAGGAACAAATTAAAATTGTCAAGTATATAGAAATGCTTCTGATCATGCTCTGTTAGATTTTCCTATGTAGTAATGCAAATTCAGTACATTCAGTTGTAGCAAAATATATAAAACATCTAAAAGATCAATGAATGGGACACAAGAAATACACTAAGGAACACCGCACATAAGAACTTGTATACTCTACCATACAAAGTTTAGGGAACAGTAGACTCTATGACAGAAAAAATGCATTAAAACAAAATTTTGGGTACAATGCAACAAAAAACTGAACCTGTGCAAAACATAAATTCGTTGTGCATTAAAATTGAATAATTCTGTCTTTTCCATGACCTACTTTGGCTGTGTTTAATGTGGCCATTTCATAAAATTAAAATATGAACTACCTAGCAGATATTTACAGAATCACGAAGTGTTTAATAGTCAAAGATGACAGAAAGAAGAACCGCTCGTTGGCGTGCGCCGTCGGTCATGGTGTCGCCGCCTTCTGAGCGCCGCGGCATCTTGGCCGCCACAAGCTGCCTTACTACGGCACCGCCGCCTGCGCCTTCGTCGCCGGCGTGGCCGAGGCGTGGGTGGCCGCGACCATCTGGTTCTCCCGTGATTCGGGGACCCACGGGAGAGTTGGACGATGCCGATGCGTGCTGTACGCTTCCTTCCTGCCACTGCTTGTCTGGTGGAAAGTCTTACGACCTCCAAATACCTTTTATGACCGATTAGAGTTGTTTGCGACTGATTCCAATCAATTACGACTGGTTCCGACCACTTCTGTTACCGTACAACCACTCAAACTCGCCACCGATCGCTTTGAGTCGTGGTCGTAACTTCACTGTAGTAGTTTACGACCGCTCCGCTGTATCGCTGCGCTGTCTTCCTCCAGCCGCTTGAGAATACCGTGATCGAAACCCTTTACGATCACGCAGTGAACCCTCTCCGACCACATCCTGGTTTTCTCGGTGTAGTCGCAACTCCTTACGACCACCTTCACCGTGGTTAAAGTGCTTCAACGTGGTCGTAGCCTCCTTACGACCACGTACAAACTTTGTCGCAGTCGTATGCCTTCAGATTACCTTTGACCTTGTCTACATTAGATTTGCCGTAGTCGTATATCTACTGTAGCTTTGCCGTGGTCATAAGTCCTGACGACCACGTTTACCATGGTCGTAAGTCGACTTCGCCCACGCCTACGAGATTGCACAGAACGCTCAGGGATTGCTTTTCACTTCTTCTTTACTCGCAATTGCTTGGTACTTTTCGGCACCTCTTGGTTACAAGACTCCACGACTTTTTATACCCAGTTTCTACAACTCCTACTCGGTTTTGACTATAAGTTACAACTCCGACTCCGACTCCGTTTCCGATACGACTTCTACTCCGTTTCCAGCTATGACTTCTAATTCCGTCTCTGTCTCAACTTCGATCACTTCCAAACTTTGTAAATGACTTCTAAAATAAGATTATTTCCAACATTCTCTCCCTAATCTTGTTTTAATAACTTCTATCATGCCGATCTTCTTCCTCGATCACTTTGACGCTCTCCTGCTTCTGCTTCTTCCTTGACCGAGCTTTCTGGGTTGGAGCCCCATCCCGTCGTCGTCGCTCCATCCCTCTACCTCGCAGAGGTCGAGGTCGTCGAAGGCGGTGAGGACGCGGTGGAAGAGCTTCTTGGCCTTCCCGAAGTTGCGGAACTTCTTCTTTCCCGGCGTCTGAGCTGGAGGCTTCTTGTTGCGGTTCTTGTCGGTGTAGTCGATCTTGCCCGAACCGCCGTAGTCGTTCTTGCCCTTCTCGGCTTAGGCGGTTGCCCGAATGTGGTTGGGGCCACCACACTCGTAGCAAATAACGGGTCCTCCTCTCTTTCTGTCCCTCCTTCCCTTGTAAGCATGGGAGAATCTTGAGCAAGGAGGGCGGTGATCATCCGCAAGTCGCTCTAATCGATCATCGCTTATGTCATAGAGAGCGAGCAAGGAGAAACCGCAAGAAGACTCGAAGAGAGACCGAAGCCAAAGCGGGATCGGTGACCAAAGCCATCGATTGTGACTTCGACCTCGAGAGACAACGTCAATCTCGTGAGTCTTGAGGCGCGATACGCGCATCAAGAGTCAAGGTCGAGAGGTCCGTCGTGTCCTTGATGGTGGTCACTTTCATCTCCCAAACACGCAGATCAAGTGCCGCAAGCATCGACGGCGTTTTCGAGTCGGGTATGTGAGACCGACCGCTGGAGGTTGCTCAAGATCTTGTGGAAGCGCTTGCACTCATCTAGGGACTCACGACAAGCATCTCGAATTTGTTATATTCGCTGAACTGGTCCTGTCGAACCGTCTTGATCTGGGTGGTGCCCTCATGGTATGCGTCGATGGTCACCCAGATATCGTAGGCGGACGACAGGTGAGAGATGCGATCGAACTCGCTTCTACTCAAGCCCTGGATAATGATGTTCCTTGCCTTCGCATTTGCCTCAACATCGGGCATGTTCGCCACATTGATGTTCTCATCGGCAGGAACAACATATCGCACCTTTACCTTCCGCCAGATAGCATACCCCTGAGCCTGGATGTATGTCTCCATTCGGCTCTTCCAGAAGGGGTAATCCATGCCATCGAAAACGGGCGGCTTGGTGGAGTACTTGTCTGTCGCCATGGCTCTTGAGACCGGTTAAGATCTATGAATTAGAGCTAACCGACTCTGATACCAATTGTTGGACCGAAATGGCGACAGAGGGGGGGTGAATGTCGATCCTTTTAAAACTAACCCCTCACAAAGTACTCAAGCTAACTCTCCTCTAATAGCTACAAAAAGCTATAGAAAAGGGATAAGCTACCCTCTCAGGAAACCTAATCACTTAGAGTGAAAAAGCAACAAGCTGAGAAACCAACAAGGGTGTGAAACCCTCACACAAATCTCACTCTATCCCACAATGCAACCTTCTTCAATAGCTATGAAGAGAAGCTATGAAGTAAAGTCCTCAAGAAAAGTTCATTCAACTCTCAAAGGCCTACTGGACATTGAAACAAGGCAACAACAAACACCCAAAATCAAATCCTGCAAAAATGGCTCGGGCGGTCTGACTTGTACATGGGGGGCGGTCTGACCGAATGTAGTGAGCCGGTCTGACCGGCCTTGAAACCCCGGTCTGACCGCCCGGCAAGTTAAGGTCAGGCCGCCCCTCGGGAAACAGCAGCCCAGTTTTTCAGATTTTCAGACAACAAGCTGGACTTTCAACCAAAAGCAAAAATGAAGAGTTTCTTTAAGTTTTCTTGGCCCAGAAATGTATAACCTTATACTAAATAGCCAAAGGAATACCGGGAAACAAGAAAACCCAACTATGAACCAAGAAATTCATATTTGCACAGAAACTGAAAAGTAAACAGAGACCTTCACTCAAATCCAAAATACTTCTCAACCACTGATTCTTAGGCCATGAGACTTTGGGGAAATAATAGCAATAACTCTAAGAGCCAGTAGCTCAAGTCTCAGACCACTTTCTTGAAAGGAACAAGAAAAACACTCAAACCGTAGAAATCTTCATCAACTTCAGAGAGGAGCACTTAAACTCAAATTACTCAAAGGTCTTTAATCCTTGGCTCAAGATATTTTGCAGTTATGTTAGCAATATCCCAAGAGATTCTCAGACCAAAGATTAGGCTATCTCCTCAAAGGAATCAAGAACTGGACAAAACCCTAGAATTGAAGAACACGAACAGAGAGGGCTCAAAACTGAAAAACTTAAATCAAACTTGATTTGCTCTGAGTATTAACTAGCCAAATGGCTTTTGAGCATCACCCATGTCATAGCAACCCATTTTGGCACTCTCCAGGAAGCAAGAACTTAAAAAGATGAAAATCAAGAAATCAACAGAAGGGGAACCGAAGAACAGAACAGAAGCTCAAGAATAAACATCAGATTTTCATTCATTTAACCAAAAGGATTACAGAGGAAGCACGGTACGCATGGACATTAGAACCAGAGGAATGATTACAAGACTCTCCACTCAATCCTCTCCTCTCCCCATCTCAAGAGCTCTCTCTTCTCTACATGCTTGGGAAGACACACAACTCAGAACACAGAATACATCGAAGGGGGACAAGCAGGGAGCACCTCTGCCTTCACCACCCACTCTCAACCACTAAAGCCTAAAGCCAAAACAACCACTAAAGACTCTTTTGACTCTAGCAAACCCTAATTCCATCTCAAGTGCTCAAGGAGGGCATGCAGCCCCTCCTCTCCTTTTATAGCGCTTGGCTAACGGGTCTCCGCCCCGTTACGCCCGCTACATCCAACGGAGCCCGCTCCCGCTTGTGCGGCCTTGCAATTTCGGTCGCCTCCCGCACCTTCCGGGAAGCTTCCGACGCTCCTTGCCTCGCACGCCTCGCAACCACCTCGAGTCCACGTCGTCTTCGACACATCCCGACCGTTCTGACCTCAGCGCCACCTGCGCCTAGTCCGGTCCACCGTGTCTCGCCACGACTCCAACTCGACGTCCTGCAGTCACACAGACAAGAAACACGTCAAATAGCACCGCTCGATACATGAAAGCGTAAATACCATCACACTTACCATATATGAAGTCCAAACCTGTCAAAACATTAGAATATGCATTCTAAGCCCAAATGACCAAGTTTGACCAAAGTCCGACCGAGCCTGATTGCGCCACGCAACGACTCGACTCCGAACCACTCAAACCAAACTCGACTAACCTAAACCCTTGTCAATTACTCATCACTCTCATGGAGTCATGACCACATGGTCTCTCACTTCCCCTTGCTTCCCTCCATCTGCATGCGCGCCTCTAGAAATATCTGCATACGAGTAGGCACCTCCTGTGCTGCTCGCTTCGACTTTGTCTTCAGCGTGTGGTCGGTATCGACCATCTGGGCTGATGTTTCGACCACTCGGGCCACCCCTTCGCTCCTCGACTGTGTTTGCTAAATGTGGACCGTGTCGACCACTGTTTACTTTATACGACCAGTGTCGACCACTCGGGCCGATGCTTCGACCGCTCAGGCCGATCCTGGGACCTGTGCATGCAGGCGGTCGTTCGAAGTTGGCTTCACGCGCATCGCTGGTTTGCCGTGGTCGAACAATTTCTCGACCATGTTCAGTCTTCATTTTCCATGGTCGTGACACCTCCCGACCACGTCCAGTTTTAGTTTGCCGTGATCGATTGTCCTCTCGACCACATCCAATCACTTCAGCCGACTTGTTCGTTACAACTTCAGATTTTTCTTCGCCGTTTGCTACGTCTTGCTCTTCATCCGACTTGTTGGTTACGACTTCTGGCTTATCTTCAACTGCCAGTAGATGAAGTCGTTCATCCTTTGGTTCTTCCAGACTACTCTTCATGCCATCTGGTCTCCAAATTTTCAGTGGTATCTTGTACAACCGATTTGCTGATTTTTGCACCTTCATTAGCAGCCGCTCTCTGCTGTCGAAAACTCTCAGGTGATTATCTTTGAGCTCGATCCGGCAACCTTCTTCGGTCAGCTGTCCCAAGCTTATCATGTTGCTGCAAAGACTTGGTATGTAATATACATTCGACAACGGTCTTCGACTTCCATCCTTGCACTTCAACAAGACTGTGCCTTTTCCTTTGATCTGAACTGTTGAGCCGTCCCCAAACTTCACCTTACCAAGTACTTTCTCATTCAACTCATGAAATAACGAATACGAGCCTATCATGTGGTTGCTGGCTCCGTTGTCGAGATACCACTCTGTTGACTGGTCTTGATTCTCCTCTCCCTTCTCCATCAAACTTGGGAACACTCTCCCTTCATTTAGCATCACCATTGTCGGTTCAGTTACAGTGCAGTGCGACAGCAGTAGCGTTGGTTCTTTGAGTTCAGAGGTCTGAGCAAAGTTTGCTTCTTTGACTTTCTTCTTGCTCCTACATTTTTCTGCATAATGTCCATACTTTTTGCAATTATGGCACTAAATGTGGCTTCGACATTCCGCAGCATAGTGGCCGTACTTTTTGCAGTTATGGCACTGGATGTGGCTCCTACATTCGGCAACGTAATGACTGAACTTCTCGCACTCGTAGCACTGAACGTCGGACTTGTCGGACTGGTAGTTGCCACCTCCTCGACCAACCCTATCTCCACGACCACCTCTTCCTCCTCTTCCAGATTGGGAGTCTCGACCTTGCTGGCCATATGAGTCTGTCTGGTCCCGGTTGTCTTGATTCCTCGTGTCTTTCTTAGCAAGCAATATTTGTTGGTTGTAAGATCCTTGTTCTTTGTTGTCAGTTTGATAACCCTTCAGAAGCTGCTCGTGTGCTTTGAGCGCCCCAGTTACTTCCTCTATCTTCAGCTTCGTGAGGTCTTGCGAGTACATTAGTGTTGTTACGACCGGAAGAAACTTCTCTGGCAGAACTCTTAAATACTTTTTCACTGCAACCTCATCTTTCAGATCGTCGCCGAGAGCCTTGATCTCATTTATGACCTCATTGAATCGACCAGAGAATTCTTCCACGGTCTGATTCTTCCCCATCTTCATGGCTTCAAATTCACTCCTCAATGTTTGGAGTCGAACTTCCTTTACTCGGTCTACTCCTTCATGCATTGTCTGCAGAGTAGTCCAGACATCTCGAGCAGTCTCCTTCCTAATCAATTGTCGCATCATTGAATCGGGAATGGCTTGATAGATCGCCGCCATCGCCACCTTGTCAAGTCGTTCATCAATGACCTTGTCTTTCTCCTTCGGTTCAACTGGGCCCCAGACGCCCTACGCGATCATGTTGACCTTCATCTTCATTGCCCAGATTGGGTAATTATCCGAGCTGAGGATCAGATACTGCAGTGACACGCCTTCCTTCACCTTCTCAGCCATGGTTAACCACGGCTCTGATACCAAAATGTTGGAAAGTCTTACGACCTCCCAGGACCTTTTACGACCGGTTAGAGTCGTTTACGACCGATTCCAATCAATTACGACTGGTTCCGACCACTTTTGTTACCGTACAACCACTCAAACTCGCCACCGATTGCTTTGAGTCATGGTCGTAACTTCACTGTAGCAGTTTACGACCACTCCGTTGTATTGCTGCGCTATCTTCCTCCAGCCGCTTGAGAATACCGTGATCAGAACCCTTTACGATCACTGTTCACCGTGGTCGAACCCCCTCCAACCATGTCCTGGTTTTCTCGGCGTAGTCGCAACTTCTTACGACCACCTTCACCGTGGTCATAGCCTCCTTACGACCACGTACAAACTTTGTCGCAGTCGTATGCCTTCAGATTACCTTTGACCTTGTCTACAGTAGATTTGCCGTAGTCGTAAATCTACTGTAGCTTTGCCGTGGTTGTAAGTCCTAACGACCACGTTTACCGTGGTCGTAAGTCGACTTCGCCCACGCCTACGAGATTGCACAGAACGCTTAGGGATTGCTTCTCACTTCTTCTTTACTCGCAATTGCTTGATACTTTTCGGCACCTTTTGGTTACAAGACTCCATCACTTTTTATACCCAGTTTCTACAACTCCTACTCGGTTTCAACTGCAAGTTACAACTCCGACTCCGTTTCTGATACGACTTCTACTCCGTTTCCGGCTACGACTTCTAATTCCGTCTCCGTCTCAACTTCGATCACTTTCAAACTTTGTAAATAACTTCTAAAACAAGATTATTTTTAACATTGTCGTCGTAGCCTCGTAGGCAATAATTTCAGGTACGCCAATAGGACTGACAGCAGCATGTATCTAGCTCTGTTAACCTCCATTCAAACAAGTTGACATTTGTTTATTTGGATGATGTACCTTTTTGAGAGGAATTTGGGTAATACATATCGATGCCAAACTCTTAATACGCACCAGTGAGTGCGGACGAGAGAGAGACTAAAAATACTTGGGCCTTTTCCTTGAAGGCTGCAGTTCGGCCGAGAGGGGATGCAATGCATGAATGCAGCGCGCGCCTACTGAGCATGGGCTGCAAAAGGATGGCTGCACTGCACTGGCCTGCATTAGTTTGTAGCGTTGCCTGCATTGATTTATAGTCGATGCTTGCTTCAATCTATCCCAAACCTACTCAAAATTCAGTTTTGGCGTTCGTATTCCAGAGTAGTCTACTTCAATGTTCAGATTTTACATGCATGCTGTAAACTGAAACAAAAGTCACCGTATCAATCTATATATGCTTTGGAAGAACGAAGAAGAAATTAATTATGAAAGAGACAAGAAAGGCATAAGAGAAACAAAATAACAGAGTATATGCGCCTATTCGATGTATATTCTGATTAGCCCAGGACAATATGGTAGCTGCATCAAAACTAAACTGAGTCCCGGCCTCAGAAAAAATTAATTCGAGGCCAGGCCGACCGAGACAATTTTTGGGCCTACGTGAAAGAAATTTAGTGCCATAACTTGTACATTTCTTATTTTGGCAATCATCTACCTTATGTACTATTGAATTTGGGAAAAATTAAATATACACCATGCATACCAACTTCTTTGGACTATGACAAAATTTAATACAAGAAACACGTTTATGCCAGCACCCATGACAGTGAGCAGCTCCTTCAAGAACATTTAAGTGTTAAATTACACTACATTTAGAAGTATAAAAGCTAGGTAAATTAGACTAAAGTTTAAAAATAAAAGTGATCGTTAGAGTTTGTAATATTGTTTTCAGTTTAGAAGTCGTAGTTGTGTACGAGTCGGAAGTCGAAGCCATGTATGAGTCGTCGTGGTCGTGTACGAGTATGAGTCAGTCTATCGTGTTCGTGTTGGAGTCGTAGTAGTCGTAAACGAGTCTGCCTCGTAGTCATAGAGTAGGGTATAAAGGGCAGAGCATTGTATCGAGAGATAGAGCGAGTTGAGGCCAATGCGATCGGTGTGATCGAAAGGCAAGGCAACAGAGAGAGCGATCAGGGTGATCATAGCGATCGGTGTAATCGAGAGAGAAAGAAATAAAGAAGAGAAGAGTGGTTTGGCTCTGGAAAATTATCGAGTATCAAGTTCATCATGATCGTAGACGTGGTTGTAAACGATTTCGACCACGGTGAGTGGAGGTGTCCACAGGAGCAGTAAACATGGTCGTAAGCGAGTTACGACCATGGTCATAGAGCAAGAAGACGTGGTCGTAAGCGACCACAGTGGGAAGATGTGGTCGTAAAGGAGTTATGACCACGGTCGTGAAGTAGGTAACGTGGTTGTAAGGGTTACGACAACAGCAGTTGACAGAGCCTTCTACGTGGTCGACAGAATCACTGTGTGGTCATAATCGAGTTATGGCTACAATGATCGACCGTGGTCAAAGGAAGTGCAGCGCAGCAATGGTGAACGTGGTCGTAACTTCTGCTAAAGTTACGAATACGTGGTCAGAGCAGCGAGGCATGATCGGAAAGGTCACAACATGGTCTTAATGACTGTCAGGGTGGTTGGAGAACCAATAGAGCAGTCGTAACAACTCATAATGTGGTCATAGCCTCTTCAATGTGGTCGTACAGCTACAGGGAGTGGTCGTACAGATCTTGAGAGTGGTCGTAGGACCGCAACAAGTGGTATCAGAGCTAGTTGACTTTGGTTTTGAAGGTCATGGGAGACAAGGCGAAGGCTCAAGGTAGGCTAATCTCCCCGCAGTACCCTCTCCTGACAACCGACAATTACTTGGTGTGGGCAATGAAGATAAAGGTAAACATGCGTGCCTAGGGAGTCTGGGGTGTAGTCGATCCGAAGGGGAAGGACAAGGAGGTGGACGACAAGGTGAATCAGGCGGCTTTGGCCCTCATCTATCAGGCGGTGCTAGACGCGATGATGCATCAACTCATTAGCAAGGAGATGGCATGGGAGGCATGGGAGGCGCTTCAGACAATGCACGAGGGCATTGATCGTGCCAAGGAGGTGCGGCTCTAGAATTTACGGAGCGAGTTCGAGAACCTAAAGATGGGAGAAACCTAGTCGGTGGATGAGTTCGTTGGCAAGCTGAGTTCGTTGTATAATTAGATTAACTCTCTTAGCGACAAGATGGAGGAATCTGTGGGTGGTGAAGAAGTACCTGTGTGTGCTTCTGGAGAAGTGCATACCTATTGTCACAATACTTATGTACTCTCCCGATTTGGACAAGAAGAAGATAGAGGAGATTGCTGGCTCTCTCAAGGCACATGAGGAGTTACTGAAGGGGTTTCAGTTGTGTAACGAGCAGGCATTGCTAGTAAAGGGAGATCTGAGAGACGGTCGTGGCTCATCAAACAACCGCGGGAGGTGGCACGGCCGAGGCGACCAGAGTGGCCGAGGCGGCAGGGGTGACTGTGGAGATAAGGCTGGGCAAGACAATGGTGAGAGATTCTGTGATAAGTCCCATGTCAAATGCTTTGAATGTGGTGAATACGGGCACTACGTATCAGGATGTCACAACCATATAAAGTGTTTCAACTGCAACGAGTACAGGCACTATGCTTCGGGTTGCAGAAGCAAGAAGAAGGACGAGGATGTGAACCTCGTCAAAGACGAAGAAGAAGATGATGAAGCGCAAGTACTTCTCTCCTCATATGTTGAAAAGGAGCCGGTCATGGTGGTACTGAATGAGAGGAACGTAGTTCCAAAACTACGCACGAAGAAAGAAAGCCATGATTACACGGATCAGTAGTACTTGGACAATGGAGCAAGCAACCACATAACGGAAGATCGCTCTATGTTCTATAAGCTCAACGAGAAGGTTTGGGGCAAGGACAAGTTTGGTGACGGCTCCACGGTAGAGATAAAGGGCAAAGGGATGATGATGTTGCAATGCAAGAACGGAGATAAGAAGTTGTTGACAGGAATTTATTATATACCAAGTCTATGCAACAGCATACTTAGTCTCGGGCAGATGACAGAACGATGGTGTAGGGTGGTGTTGCAGGATAAGTTCTTACATGTGTACGACAAGAATAGAGATTTTTTGATGAAGGTGAAAAGATCACCAAATCGGTTGTACAAGATTCCTTTGAAAACTTGCAGATCAATTTGTGTAAAGAGCAACATAGAGGAGCCAAATTTTGGTGAAGATGCAGTTGAGGTAGACTCCTCAATAGATAGAGGCTCCAAAGGTGCATGCAGAGAGCATGTAGCAGTCATAGCAAGTGGCGTAGGAGGTGCGCACACGCATGCATTCGACTCTGGATGCGCGCATGCAAGCGGAGAGGAGTGAAGAGTAGTCGTAGCAAACATGCGCACAACTAACGCAGAGGGAGGTCAAAGCAGCAGCTTGGGAGGAGCCCTCACGCGTGCAGTAGAAGGCGGACGTTGTCTTGGTGCATGGGTCTCGAGGAGGCGGGAGGAAGCACAGCGTGGAGGGCAGGACCGTGGTCATCATGGTCACAAGGTGTCAAAGCAGTCGAGTGGCGTCAGTAGGACGGGCGAACGCAAAGACCGGAGGTAGCGTCATCTCAACTGAGACATGCGCAGGAGAAAGATGGAAAGCTCAGGTAACGACAAGGTGGCTGTGGGAGTAGGTGCTCCAACCCAAGCAAGCATGCAAAGAAGAAGCGAAAGCAAGAGAGAAGATCGGCGTGATAAAGAGAGAGAAACAAGATTAAAAAGGTGATTGTTAGAGTTTGTAATCTTGTTTTCAGTTTAGAAGTCATAGTCGTGTACGAGTCAGAAGTCGAAGTCATGTACGAGTCATCGTGGTCGTGCTCATGGTCGTGTACAAGAACGTGTCAGTCTATCGTGTTCGTGTTGGAGTCGTAGTAGTCGTAAACGAGTCCGCCTCATAGTCGTAGAGCAGGGTATAAAGGGCAGAGTATTGTACCAAGAGATAGAGCGAGTTGAGGCCAATGCAATCGATGTGATCAAGAGGCAAAGCAATAGAGAGAGCGATCATGGTGATCGTAGCAAACGGTGTGATCGAGAGAGAAAGAATTAAAGAAGAGAAGAGCGGTTTGGCTCTAGGAAATTATCGAGTATCGAGTTTATCGTGATCCCAGATGTGGTCGTAAACGACTTACGACCACAGCGAGCGGAGGTGTCCGCAGGAGTAGCAGACGTGGTCGTAAGCGAGTTATGACCACGGTCACAGAGCGAGAAGACGTAATCATAAGACCAAAATTGAAAATATAGGCAGAAATTTAATGTGGATATGGTGTCCTATATGATTTTCTTTTAGAAAAATCTAGCCAAGAACTAGGCAAATCTAAAGGGATTGATCTTACCATTTTGTGACAAATCTAATAAAACCAATCATTAGTGAAGCTCTGTCAACAGCGACCGCTAGCCACAACAGATCGTGCCAAAAAAAAAAGTAAGCGGAGAAAAATTGCTATTCATTTCCTCACAAAGCAATCATGCAATACTCAGTTTGTTTCGATATATTTTCTTTTCTCAAACTACATTCATTAATATGTATGTTTCATAAATTCACATGAGTTGGATATTCCTGACCATTATTGACAGCTACCCCCAGCTTCATAAAATAAAGTTTCGAAAGGTGAATACAAATGGAAAATGGCATCTCAACATCTTGACAGTCCGCGTTGACGATCTCTTACGTAATGGTTTTAAAAAACTAACTCTTATGTAAGATTGCTTTAATTTGATGTATCCTATATATTTTTCTTGGTTTATAATTTTTAAATAATCAAATCAAAACAAAAAAAATTTATTTCCCATCGATCAGCCTGCAGGATGGAAAAAGTTTCCCATCGTCGCCATCGATCAGTCTAGGAATGAATTGGATGGAAAAAGTTTTCCATCGTCGCCATCGATCAGTCTAGGAATGCATTGGATGGAAAAAGTTTACCATCGATCAGCCTACAGGATGGAAAAAGTTTACCATCGTCGCCATCGATCAGTCTAGGAATGCATTGGATGGAAAAAGTTTCCCATCGTCGTTATCGATCAGTACTCTAGGAATGAATTGGATGGAAAAAGTCTCCCATCGTTTCCCATCGTCGCCATCGATCGGTCTAGGAATGCATTGGATGGAAAAAGTTACCCATCGATCAGCCTACAGGATGGAAAAAGTTTCCGTTCGTCGTCATCGATCAGTCTAGGAATGCATTGGATGGAAAATGCAGTTAACGTGGTGCATGGGACATGTTATCGAAGCCACGAAGTCCCTTTGGTATATCCGAGCTGCACCGTTGCAGGATTCACCCGTCCTTCCCAACCGAAATTCATTGCAGTGTTTGTGGTGAAATGGCTGAACTTTACATCGAGGGTGGCGCACTTCCCGAGCTCGCGGCGGAGATCAGGCCGGGCAGGCGGGTGGAATGGCTGGTCGTCGCCAGTGGCTTCGCCACCGCGTGCATGGCAGCTGCCGCGGCTTTCTACAAGTCGCCCTCCGGCATCTTCAACGACCACAAGCGGGCCTACTACGTCTGCATCTTCTCCACCGGCGTTGCAGGCTTAGGGGAGGTGTGTGCTGCGGTCATCTGGTTGTCCGGCGGCCATCAAGCAGACGGGCACGGGCACCAACGCCTTGCACGCCGTTGCGTCCTGTGCGCTTCCTTCCTGCCGCTGGCATTCATCGCCGGCCTTGGTGGATTCCGCATGTTTTTGAAGTAAGAATTGCTGGCCGGGCCTTACTACCTGTTCGTACGTACGTATGTCGGTCTGAGCTTGCATTAGAACTGCAATGTTACCACCGTACTGCGGCCTCTGTATTGTCATAATAAAGTCGTCGACAAAGTGTGAGCATCATCGATCTTATATTTGGTTTGTACTTTGTAACAAACTCGATCATTTAAATTTGGTTTGTGTTAGACTCATGCCACCCCCCTACCCCCGCCCGTGCCTATTAGGAAGAAAACATCGTGGAATAATTCAAGGAATTCAGTGGAACATTCAATATAATCTTCAGAAAAACAACATCAAAATTTATGGGTGTGGGGTTTTGTTTTGAAGATTTGTTAATAAGAAATACAATAGTTCAAACGGATCACAGATTAGATATTTGGTTTAAAAATTATATCATTTTGAATTTTGGAATTCACTTTTCAGGCATGCTGACATCAGCTATTTGTCAGTTAGCACACTAATTGGTGCGGCTCATTTCGGCTTATTTTTCATTGTTTAGCACTGTAACTGACTTATTTTGCACTGTAACTGCTAGTGACTTTTTTTAGTGCAATTAAATTTTTTAAAAATAAAAATAGAAAAAATGGGTTAGCTCATCACGGACAATGCAATGGAATACGGGAAAACAAATGAAAAGGCAAAAAAGCCAAAAAAAAAAAAGACAGAATAAGACGAAATTAACAAACTAGAAGTTAGAAACTAAAAACGAAAAGTTGAAGCCCAAATGAGCAGGGCTAGTTCAGCTTATTTCAACTTTATGCCTTATGACTTTCTTCGAACAAATAAATGATACAACTTTTTTGCCACTATTTCGAAGCGACTCATCGGGATAGCCTTTTAAAAGTGGCCTGTTAGCTTATCGTCTTTTGATTTGTTTATATAAGTGCTCATTTAGAATCAAAAGTCATAAGTTGTATCCCAAAAGAACATGTCCTTAAGGAATTCAGTGGAACATTTGATAAAAAGTGACATCAAAATATATAGGTGTGGTGTATTGTTTTGAAGATTTCTCAATAAGAAACATGATATTTTCAAACGGATCATGAATTGGATACTTGGTTTAAAAGTTATATCATTTTGAATTTTGGAATTTCCTTGCCAAGCATGCTGACGTCAGCTATTTGTCAGTTAGCACACTAATTTAAGGCTGCTGTTTCTTTTAGTTTATGCCTTATGGCTTTATTCAAACAAACAAATAAGATGGTTTTTTGCCGCCATTTCAAAGCAAATTATCAGGATAACATTTTAGAAGTGGCTTGTTAGTTTATCGATTTTTGATTTGTTCATATAAGTGCTTGCAGCGGCGGAGCTAGGATTTTAACAATGGAGGTGCGAACTTAAGACACATTGGTAATTATAAGCAAATGGGAGAATTATAAGCATAACAAAGTTTCTTCAGCCTAACGAAGCATGAACTTAAAGTAATGCAAGAACTACTACTAGTTCTAGGAAGACTCACATTAGGAAGTGAAGCTACCTACATAACACTGAAGTACTGAACTAAAGCAAGAAGCAACTACTGTATTGCTTAATTCTCTTATGGTTAGCCTTCAAGAATCTCAAATGACAAATGTTCGCTTTATTCTCTATCAAGAACATCAATTAGGTACCAATGTACCACAGATACATTGGTATTCTGGTTATTAGGCATCTATACATGATTTATACAGTAAAGAGTAAAGGCAACTCATGTCCTTCAAAAAGGAACTAGCACCTGATGAATCACCTTCACTCCGGCACCTTCCTAGCTATGAGCAGCATTGAACCAAATATAAGATAATTAGATAAAGCAAAGGCTAACTTCTAAGCTCTACAAACTCGATAACCTAATTGAGATCTCATTTCAGTCTTTAGATTTGAGAACTGAGAATAGAGCTATACTAGTACACCAAGTCATTGTGTCACTGATAGCCTTGTCTCTCGTATTTCAAATTTGACTCATTTGAGACAAGAGCTACACTACACAGAGCTACATTTTTGAATAAACATGGGTCATACGATGCATGTTACCTGTTAGGCCTAATGGGCTGCCAGGAGTATGCATAGTGTATAGAAATATATATAGTATATACTTTGTATATTAGGGGTATATACTGGATTTTTGGCAAAAAATTTGGTGGTGCAACTCTACCCCCATGCATAATTTGCCCCCTACGTGCCGCGCACCGTGGTAGGATGGTATTTGCCGTAGGTGCGGCATATATGGGTGGGTTCTTTTGGGCTATGGTTTATGGTTTAAATTTTTGAATTCTGGCTGTTCGCGAGAGGCAGTACGCAACGGAAAATAGTGACATGCTATTTTGTTCAGTATAACTAAACTCAGTACACTTTTTACTATAATCTTCATATTGACACTGTTTAAAAGCTAATTATCTACCCTACTCTATAATACACCAAAATTATCTTTACTAAATCCACCCCCTCAACCACCCCCATAGTCATGCCTAATCTAAATCCACCCAGATTTGTGTACCAAAGTAATCCAACTCTATACAAATGAATGGCTTGGATCTCTCCTCAAGCCTTATTCTCTTACTCATTGAAGATCCTAAGGTCAAAATCATTTGGATCATGCACATCATTGAACCGGTACCCACCCCGCGCCCACGCACAGCGCTCGGCCCCACGTTTCCTCGCAGCCCCCGCCCCCCGCGCGAATCCGGCACCTCCCCAGATAGGGTTTGGCGCGGCGCTCCTCCTGCTCCCCTCTCCCCGCCTCCTCCTCTCCGCCGCCCGCCGCCGCCTCCTTCCCTCCCCACCCCGCATCGCCTTCTCCCTATCCCGCACCGCCTCCTCTTCCGCCCCACGCGCGCCTCCTCCTTCCCTCCCCACCCGCCGCCACCTCCTTCCCTCCCCACCCGCCCAACTCCTCCCGCTCAGAACCACCTCCTCTCCCTCCTCGGCGCCGCAAGGTGGCCGCGGACCCCTCTCTCTGGACATCAAGAACGCGCCTCTCCTCCGCCCCACCCCGCCGTGGCCGCCGCCGACACCCCTTAGCCACCACGCCCACCGCGCGCCCACCTCGAGGAAGAAGGTCGGGGTGTGCCTCAAAGGGCGGGGCCGTGCCGAGGCGGAGAGGCGCCGCCGCCAATCTCAGGCGGAGGCGGCGGGGTGGCGCCGGGGGGATGGGTGGGGAGAAGGGCTGCAGCGGCATCAACATCAACATCTGGATGGACCATCCGGCCTTCTCCGTCGCGCGCGACCGCCGCCCGCCCGGATCCGGTCGTCTCTCCGTCGAGCCGCCTCTTCGCGTGGATCCGGCCGACTCCGTCCTTGCTCCGGACCGGGAGGCGCGCGCCAGCGTCCGCAAAGAGGCCGAAGTCGTCATCGCACCGCAGCGTCTCAATCGCCACCGCAATGCTGAATCTTTACGTGAAATACAATTGCAGTTTTAATAAAGCAATATAATTCTATGAACACCATGGGAATTTATAAGTAAATCAGTTTTAAGTTGGCAGCCTTTGGTGAAGATTTTTGAACTTTTGATGGATTCATTAATATTTACTCTTTGGAAATTTTCCTTGGTAGTAAATACACATCTTTATGCGTTCTTTAGTTTCAACATGCTGTGCACATTACAATATTTAAATTCGGACAACCCTGACATATTGCTGTTAAAAATCGAGTTTTCTTGATGTAGTGCTGTTGGTGTAAGATGATCTCTTATGCCATGCCATGGAATCTCCTTATTTCACCTTAAGAAAATATATTCCTTTTACTAACATTATTTTGTAATCTTGAGACATCAAAACATATGTCTCATGAAAAATAATATTGTTATTCGAATTACATCCGATCCGAAACCATATTAATGTGTCACTTGCAAGATAACTATGGTGCATAGGAGGTGATTAAGTCAGAGGAGGATAATCCAATTATGCAAATATCACCCAATATGTAACAATGTTAGTCAGGGTCTTGGATGTCTTGAATTTAGGCATGGTCTTGAATTTACCCTTCATCTTTCCCTCTTTATTGCTCATCTTTATCCAAGAAATGATCCGAGTTACGCAGAAAAAAAATTGTTTGTGTTTTGCAGGCTAGGAGTCTCCCGACAGATAAGTTGAGGATTATATACATAGCCGTTAATAGCAACGTATATGTAATTCAGGTATGTTGCTGCTTCACTTGATTGCTTCCTATAAGTGCATATTTGGTCTTTCTTAACTACGGTTGCTGCCTCTCTTTGGAGATATGGACAGGTTTGTATTTGGGTATACCTCGGAATAAACGATAATCCGTCGGTTGAGCTGGTGAGCAAAATCTTCATAGTAGCTGTCTCCTTTGTGGCTCTTCTTGGCTTTTCAGTATACGGTGGAAGGTAACTCAGCGTCCATTATCTCTTGTTATTGTACTCTCTTCCTTAATTGTTCAGTGTTTTATTGGTAAGATGTGTTGTTGTTTTCACGTGCCTAGAAATAGTCAATGACAGACCAAGGGTTTTGAAGAACCGGACAGACTCGTACGATGAGATGGAAGTGTTGGACTATTTATGAAACCTTGAGAAACTTATGTAAGGACTCTTAAATTCATCTCAACCTCTTCTTTATCTCTGAAAATAATTAAATGATGTTAAGTTCCAACCTGGAAAAAACAGAGTCTCCATCAAATTTGTACTATTTTTATGTTCTGATAACCATTTGTTTATCAGAAAAGCCTAATTTCATTTTGATGGTATCGTACATTGATACATAGCTATTACTTTCCATTCATTGAGAATTCATGGATGAAATAACCATTTTACTGCAGGTATATAATAGCCAACATTCTTCGTCCAAAAAACTACTATACTGGACAATTTTGGGTGGACATACATGAAATAGATGCTACAGTGACATATACATCAAAAGGAACCAACCGGCCTCTCATTTTGGTTAGCACATTTTCCATTGATAAAATTGCACAATATTCCTAAACTTGCACGGTTGTATCATTTAGCTTTCTAGACCTGAAAATTGTTTGTGAGCTCTCTAAACTTGCTTCTGCATCCATAAGTGATACAACCATGCAAGTTTAGATAGCTACGATGCATTTTTCTCTATTCTATTTCATTAAACTTTTATTCCATGTCTGGACAAAATTTCAGTACCCTTGTACTTCTCTTAGTTTGGTAGATCTCCGCAGATATTTTAGGTATGCATGATTTATCATGTGTATTTACTAAATTATAAACTAGAACTTGCTAGCTTTTTTCGATCTCCAAAATTACCGCACCGAATTGGACATTGGATCCACCACTTAAGATGTTAGTATGTTAGATTATAGTTAGCAAGCACAATTCTAGAATATAGAAATTGTGAATAGCGTATCTTACAAAAAAAGTATAGGTATGTTAAAATCTGAAGTACGGGTACGGCAAAATTTCCGCTATTTTTCCTTCAGAAGGATGTATCCCCATATATGATAGAATTAAACATCATTGAATTTGGATTATGTAAAAAAATTGAGGTACTGAGTCTCAAGATATAGAACATTTGCATAAACCCTTCAATTATAGTTACCATTCTGATAGACATCTAAATAAATTCTTATGCAGATTAACTCCTGTAGAAAACTGTTGCTGAGTTCTCAGAAGTCTATCTCATCAAGTTGGACTCAATTTTGGTGGTGCTTATTTGTATTTTCCGGAGGATGAAAAAATGTTAACTGTTTTTGTGGTCTCCAGAATTTTCATTCTAATGTGCATTTCTTGAATTGTCTCAGGTTGGGACTGTGACCGCAATCTGTTGTTCCTGTTTCCTGATAAGATGCATTGTGGTGAGTATTTGATTCTTCATGACTCATTGATAGGCGTTCAAGAATCACGCGCAATTCTTCTTGGTTGGTCTCAAAGTAGAGCTCTGATGTAGACCTGTGTGGACAGTTTCGTATGAATGTGATTCCACCAAACGTATCATCCTAATGTTTACTGTACCTGATGTTGCTGTGGACTGTTTGATAAGACCCACCATGATTGTGGTTACAAATCCAGTTCCAGAACATCCCACATGTATACAGATGTGTGCTTTTGTTGTCTTACTTTTAATGTTTTCCCTTGTCCCTTGCTTGTACCTGATGGTAGATGGCATTGTCTGCATTCGATCCTGATGTATCTCTGGAGGTTTTGGATCATCCAATCCTAGATTTCTTCTTGTTGTAATATTTGCGGTATAAGCAAAGATATAAATATAATTCCAATATAATCATATAAGCACATCAAAGACATCAATTCATATATAAATGACATAGCATATATGAATCTATATGAATTGAGCATATCATCCATGATATACCACATATTCAATAATGGGAATGATAACATTCTAGACATGAATGTGTATGTCAAAGAATAAAGCATGTATCAACTAAGACTAGCAATAAGCTCAAGTTTAATTGATTATTTGTGCTCTCAAATGTAGGGTTGCACAAGACTAATCTCGGCCGTCCCGCTACTAAATCATAAACTTTTCATCGATTGGTTATATCAAAATAGAATTCAATCCTTGAGCTCTTAAAACTGTACACTCTCAAGATTAAGGTTATATTTAACACATGTGTGCATTCGGCTAGCACCCAAGAATTAGCTAGAGCAAGTCCAACCACATACAAGATGACCTTTTGCAATAATCAAATCAGACTTAATTAATCAAGTATGATTTCTACCAGATCTGCAACAAGTATGTGGAATTTCTGCACACTAAAGACAACAGTGTGACAACAACCTAAGCTCACAATAGATAGCAACCACGAGCATGAGCGGGAACGGATGATGATGAATTAGAGCTCAAAGATTACATCTACCAATCTCAATATATGATTTCTTTTATCATCGAGCAACAATCCAATCCCACTGCAATCTTAGTCTCCCAAGACTAGATATCAAATAGAGATTATGAATCTAGCACACACACAAAGATTGCTAATACAAGTGGTGATATACTCACAAGACCGGCGATACTCGAAATCGCGAGAAGATCAAGGGCTAGGCACGCTATGGCGCTGTCCCAGAAAACCTATTGCCCTCACACCACCGTGAAGAGCGAGGCACGGAGATACAAAGCCCTCTCGCGAAATGAAGATCACGCCACAGTCGAGGTCGGGTATGCCGCACAAGCGCAGGGAGGAGCCGCCAAGCACCTCACCGGAGAGCACCAGAGAACCAGTCGCCACACACCACGGGCAAAAATCAAAGAGAGAGATATCACTTTTCTTGGGGCCCCAACCAAGAGAGGCCGCCGCCATTTATAGCCAAGAGAGGGAGGGGTCAAGTACTTGGCGGCGCCGCCAACGGCCGTGACCGAGTCTCACGCGCGCCACCACGACCCATTCTCACCTCAAATGCCGGATCGAGAACGAGTCTCACGGAAGAGGAGCGGCGCAGCGACGAGAGAGAGGAGACGCGAACCACACGGGAGGAGGAGGAGACGACGGAGAACGGGCGCCATCAAGCCGACCCGCCAGCCCGCCGAGCACGCCGCCTCGCCGCGCAGCCTTGATCGCCGCCGCCATCGCCCTCCAGCGCCGCTCGCCTCTCTGTAAAGGGAGGAGCAAAGCTCCCCTTTTGTTTCTCATCTGGCCCACCGGGTGGGCCTCTCTTTCTCTTTTTTTCTTTTATCAAATGGGAAATTACCATTTTGCCCTTGGCACATACATGATCCCCACCAATTTTCCATTGATAATCGTGCTCAAAGTCTTGTTCAATATCTGACTTTTCGACTATGGGTACCTTTCGGGTTTGAACCCAAAGCCTAGCGACAAGGACTACGACTCTGCACAGACAAAGGAGGACTGCGCCTTGATCCAATGCATTGGTGTGAGAATTTTTGCCCAAATCACATTCTGTACTGGGCGGCTTGCCCTTTCCCTCTCGAGTTGGGACGTTCCGGTCATGTCCCGTATCTTACTCATGAGCGATTAAGAAAGTATACCCTTATCTTTCTTCGATTGCGACCCCACAATCACACTCACGTAGGTGAACTCTTCTAGGAATCCTGTAGGACGATTCCATAAGTCAAATAGACCTAGAATTCATTAAGAGCCAAAGCTCAACCTTCCATACAGACAGAGCACTGCAGCTAATGGGACCCGTTAGATGTGCTCTCTGATCCCACACAGTTTGTTGTCCTAGAGCCTAGTTCACGGGATCTCCGATCTCCTAGGATAGGTTACTACCAATGTGAGCCTTTATACGGGTATAAGCCCCATTCCTGTGTGACGCTTGGATGACCTTTCGCGCCAATCCTTTAGTGAAAGGATGCGCGCTGTTCCTTTCGATGGATGTATTCTCTGAAATAACACCGTCTCTCGGCATGCCTTACCGACTTAAGTCGGCGCTTTATATGTTTTGAGGACTTCATATTGTCCTTCCTACTCTTCGCCTTAACCGAGCGGTTTGGTTATCGCAGATGGTCAATATGGTGGAATAGGTTTTTCCAAAGATGTAGGTCGAAAAGGAGTTCTCGAATCCATTCGCTTCTACAATTCTTGAATCAAGCGCTACCAATTCAGCCTCCATAGTGGACCGTGTAATAATAGTCTGCATTTAGAAGACTTCCATGACACGGCCCCACCGCTAGAGTGAATACATAACCACTCGTAGCCTTCATGTCATCCGAGTCAACGATCCGATTAGAATCACCGAATCCTTCCAAGACCGCAGGATGACCGAATAGTGTATTCCCAAATTAGGATTTCCTTCAAGTATCTTAGTACTCTTTCTAGTGCTATCCAATGATCATCTCCTGGATTGAACGTATAACGACTCAATCGCATACGGCATATGAGATGTCCGGCCTCGTTGCACTAGTTAAGTACATCGTGATCCTATGATCCGAGAATATTTAAGTTGATCCTTCCCATGTCAGGTGTTCTTATGTAGCTTTGCATTTGGATCATAGGGTGTAGTCTTGGCTTACGGTCCTTAAACCCAAATCGTTAGGACTTTATCCACATAATGGGATTGCGAAAGAGTAATCCCATTCTCACCCTTTATAAGCTTAATGTTTAAGATAACATCGCCTTCACCGGATCTTTCATATCAAAATTACGGAAAGGAGAGACTTAGTGTCATTGATCACATCCATGTTGGTCCCAAAAAGCGATGTCATCTACGTAAAGACATAAAATGACACCTTCGCCCCATTAAACCGATAGTATACACATTTATCGGCTTCATTTACACAAAAGCCGACCGACGTCATCGTACTATCAAATTTCTCATGCCATTGCTTAGGGCTTGCTTTAGACCATACAAAGATTTAATCAATCGACATACTTTCCTTTCTTGCCCTCAACCACAAATCCTTCAGTCATTGCATATAAATCTCTTCATCCAACTCTCCATTTAGGAAAGCGGTCTTTACATCCATTTGATGTACTAGGAGTTTGTATGCAGCAACTAGTGCTAAAGCACTCGAATTGTGGGTAGCGAGCCACAGAGAGTAAGTATCAAAATAGTCTTCACCTTCTTTTTGCGTGAAACCTTTTGCCACTAACCGGCCTTGTACTTTTCAATAGTACCATCAGTCTCACGCTTCCTTTTAAAGATCCATTTGCGACCCTCTTGGCTTCTGACCAGACGGGAGATCTGCAATTTCCCAAGTTCCGTTAGCTATGATGGAATCCATCTCGCTTCTGATCGCCTCCTTCCGATAATCCACATCCGGAGATCGTATGCCTCTGAAAGGGTTCGTGGTTCATCATCCACGACATAGGTGACAAAGTCATCCCCAAGTGACTTCTCAGTCCTCTGTCTCTTACTCCTCCTCAACTCCAAATCTGGAGCTGTGTTATCCACACTAGGAAGAATAGAGAGATCATCTACACCGATATGTCCACTGTCTTCATTCGGTCTCATAGGAAACACATGCTCAAAGAATGTCGCATCACGAGACTCCATCACTATATTAGTAGCGATGTCACTCACCTCGGATTTGACCACTAGAAATCTATAAGCCGTGCTATTAATAGCATATCCTAGAAAGACACAATCAACGGTCTTAGGACCAAGCTTCCTTTTCTTCGGCAACGGCACATGCACTTTTGCAAGGCATCCCCACGTTCGAAAGTAGGATAAATTGGGTTTTCTCCCCTTCCATCCTTCATAGGGTGTTTCCTCCTCATTGCGGGTGGAACCCTATTCGAGACATAGTTAGTCGTGAGAACCTCACCCCACCAATAGTCCGACATACGAACTCAAGCATGGCGTTAACCAAGTCACAAAGAGTTCGGTTCTTTCTTTCGGCTATTCCATTAGATTGGGGTGAGTAAGGTGGAGTAACCGTGAATTATTCCACTTTCTTCACATAATTGGGAGAACTCATGTGAGACGTACTCACCGCCTCGGTCCGATCTTAACCGTTTGATTTTCTTTTCTAGTTGATTTTCAACTTCAGCTTTGTAGATTTTAAAGTATTCAAGTGCTTCATCTTTCGACTTAAGTAGATAAATATAGCAATACTTAGTCGCATCATCTATGAGAGTTAAGAAATATTGTTTGCCACCTTTCGTTAATATTCCATTCATCTCACAAAGATCAGAGTGGATTAGTTCAAGTGGAGAAGTGCTTCGCCCTTCAACACTATGAAAAGGTTTTCGGGGTTGCTTAGCTTGCACACACACTTCGCACTTTGAACCCTTCTCATAATTATAGCTCGGAATTAAACTCATCTTACTTAACCGCATAATGGCTTCAAAATTAACATGACACAACCGTGAATGCCAAATATCATGAACTTTATTGCAATGGGAAACATTGTAAACGTTTACATTATTCAAATCAAGAATGGATAAGCGAAACATGCCTCCGCTATCATAGCCTTTGCCCACAAAATTACCAAACTTGGTCAAAATGACCTTATTTGATTCAAACACAAGCTTTATTCCTTGCCTACATAACATTGACCCGCTAAGAAGGTTGCGCGTCATCGCAGGCACGTACAGCACGTCTCTTAGGATGAGTGTTTTGCCCGAAGTAAGCTTCGAGCAAACCTGTCCAATCCCACGTCTTTGCTGCGCGGCTCCGTTGCCCATTAGGACGGATCCACCACCTTCACCCTGAAATGAAGAGAAACACGATCGATCAGCACATATATGTCTAGTAGCACCTGTATCAATCCACCAATCAATAGATGGACTTGCCATAAAGGCCATAGGTACGTACTCATCTGAGCTGGTACTCGCCAGCGCGACATGAACCTCAGCCTTGTGGCTCTTGTGCTGACCCGGAGATGGACCCTTGCCCTTCCGATTGCGGCAATGATTGGCCTTATGGCCAGCCTCACCGCAAACGAAGCAGACGATGTCCTCCTTCTTCTTCTTCATTTTCTTAGGCTGTAGCTTGACTTGGGGCTGACTCTTGAACTTGGGTTTCCCAGGTCCTCCACCATTCTTAAGTTGAACTTGATGAGCCTGAACTTGAGCCTTTCCCGAGCCGTCACGGCTCTAGCACGCCTCGACATTAATAGCGGTGGCGACTCATTGGCGTCAAGCGCTCCTTTATATGCCTCCGTGCGATCACAAAGTCACGCCATGAAGGCGGTAACTTAGCCAAAATGACATTGACTTGAAACTTCTCGAGCAGAGCGCAATCGTCTCGACATAAGTCACGTACATGAAGTGAAGCTCGTGGAGCCGCTCCATCACCGACCGCCCTCAACCATCTTGTAGTTCAAGTAATTGGCTGTAATGAAGGACTCATTTCCATTATCTCCTCGGAGTATTTCTCCTCGAGCTCATCCCAAAGTTGCTTGGCGTTAGTGAAGTTGACATAGGCGTCAAACAAGCGGTTAGGCAGATGGCGACAAGCGGGCTAAGACGCATTATTAGCATCTTCCCATTTCATCGTCTCGGGGATCTCCAATGAAACGCGGTGGATTTGAGATGATCCGAAGAAGAGCTTAAGGTCGATCACCAAAGTTTGGCCTTCGCCGCGGTAGCTTGAAATTGGCTCCGTCAAACACTTCAGTTTCACGACATCGAAGAGGAAGCCATTTCTTTCAATATAGGTTTTACGGATTGTTGTAATATTTGCGGTATAAGCAAAGATATAAATATAATTCCAATATAATCATATAAGCACATCAAAGACATCAATTCATATATAAATGACATAGCATATATGAATCTATATGAATTGAGCATATCATCCATGATATACCACATATTCAATAATGGGAATGATAACATTCTAGACATGAATGTGTATGTCAAAGAATAAAGCATGTATCAACTAAGACTAGCAATAAGCTCAAGTTTAATTGATTATTTGTGCTCTCAAATGTAGGGTTGCACAAGACTAATCTCGTGATCCCGCTACTAAATCATAAACTTTTCATCGATTGGTTATATCAAAATAGAATTCAATCCTTGAGCTCTTAAACTGTACACTCTCAAGATTAAGGTTATATTTAACACATGTGTGCATTCGGCTAGCACCCAAGAATTAGCTAGAGCAAGTCCAACCACATACAAGATGACCTTTTGCAATAATCAAATCAGACTTAATTAATCAAGTATGATTTCTACCAGATCTGCAACAAGTATGTGGAATTTCTGCACACTAAAGACAACAGTGACAACAACCTAAGCTCACAATAGATAGCAACCACAGAGCATGAGCAGGAACCGGATGACGATAATTAGAGCTCAAAGATTACATCTACCAATCTCAATATATGATTTCTTTTATCATCGAGCAACAATCCAATCCCATCGCAATCTTAGTCTCCAGACTAGATATCAAATAGAGATTATGAATCTAGCACACACACAAGATTGCTAATACAAGTGACCGATATACTCACAAGACCGCGATACTGAAATCGCCGAGAAGATCAAGGGCTAGGCACGCTATGGCGCTGTCCCGAAAAACCTATTGCCCTCACACCACCGTGAAGAGCAGTGAGGCACGGAGATACAAAGCCCTCTCGCGAAATGAAGATCACGCCCGTAGTCGAGGTCGGGTATGCCGCACAAGCGCAGGGAGGAG
This sequence comes from Dendrocalamus sinicus, assembly GCA_036346575.1. Classification (NCBI taxonomy): domain Eukaryota; kingdom Viridiplantae; phylum Streptophyta; class Magnoliopsida; order Poales; family Poaceae; genus Dendrocalamus; species Dendrocalamus sinicus. Next base: position 97,311 of record JAYEVI010000094.1, on the reverse strand, counting down.
CCGCCAAGCACCTCACCGAGAGCACCAGAGAACCGAAGTCGCCACACACCACAGGCAAAAATCAAAGAGAGAGATATCACTTTTCTTGGGGCCCCAACCAAGAGAGGCGGCCGCCATTTATAGCCAAGAGAGGAGGGTCAAGTACTTGGCGGCGCGCCAACGGCCGTGACCGAGTCTCACGCGCCCACCACACCCATTCTCACCTCAAATGCCGGATCTGAGAACGAGTCTCACGGAAGAGGGGAGCGGCGCAACTGACAGGAGAGGGGAGACGCGAACCACACGGGAGGAGGAGGAGACGCACGGGAGAACGGGCCGCCATCAAGCCGACCCGCCAGGCCCGCCGAGCTCGCTCGCCTCGCCATGCGAGCCCCTTGATCGCCGCCGCCATCGCCCTCTAGGCGCCCGCTCGCCTCTCTGGTAAAGGGAGGAGCAAAGCTCCCCCTTTTGTTTCTCATCTGGCCCACCGACAGGTGGGCCCCTCTCTTTTCTCTCTTTTTTTTCTTTTATCAAATGGGAAATTACCATTTTGCCCTTGGCACATACAACACTTCTATTACACGGTAAGTACCATCGTAAAATCATTACCACTGATAGTATTCTTACATAGATGTACTCCCTGTACCAACACTCATACACCTTAACTCACATTTACAGTTGACGGAGATACTGCCTTCAGCTCTTGTCCTTTTCATCCTCCGGAAGCTTCCTCCTAAGCGAGTATCAGCGCAATACCACCCTATTAACTAGAGGGTTTGTATGATGTTATGCTAAGAATTCTGGATAAACTTAAACTGTCCAGAACTCACTTCTGGCAAAGAGTTGAATGCTGGTGTATGAGCCGTGTTTATGAAAGCATCAGTGTTCTTGATGGACCATCTTATATGAACTTCCATGTGAATGAATTTGATGGCAATTGGCATGATTTGTTTTTGCATCAGTCCATTATATAAATGCTTTGCCCCATGCCCTGGCTCTTGTCCTGATTTGATGTTGTAAATCATAGGTAATGCAGATTGTGTTTAGCATACAGTCGACAAGAGCATTGGTAGTTCATGTCCAGGAATGAGTATTCATTGCGGTGCTCGATCCGATTGTTGTATGCTGATCCGATCCTGTGCATTATGCATTATGATGATGTAACTTGCTGCTACTCTCGGTCAAGTTCGTGCATTTGTCGACAAATTTGAGGATAATCTTGTTTGAATTAGTCAGATTGAAAGGCCCAATGCGTTTGCGTGTAGCATTCTTAGGCGCTATGTAAGCTTTGCCATTGAGCTTTGAATTACCAGCTTGTTCTTTTGGGCTTTTGACTTATTCAAAAGTTAGAATAGAATAAACGGACTGATTTATTAAAATAGATTATCTAAATGGCTTCCTAAGTTTAAAATTATGTGCACTATCTATATCGATATCTGAAAAAAAAACTATTAGTTGTATCTAAAAGCCATTAACCGTAGTCACGTTTAATGGTTGAGCATACTACTATCTTGTATTTCTGGAGGCTAACATTTGTCTAGTTGCTTTACAATGTGCCATTACCAATGTGACAACGGGAGCCTGCAATGCATTCTTGGAACTAACGGGTTGTGTTAGGCCTGTTTTTTAGTTGAAGTTTATGATTTTTGGTTGTGACTTGTGGTTTTTAGACTGTTCATGTGAGAGATTATAGAGTAATAAAAATTTATGTGCTGTTTTTACCGATATAAATGAAGTCGGTCGGTACAATATATACTACAATTAACGATTAGACCTTATTTGAAAAAATATTCCATTGAAAAGTTAGTTACTGTAGAAAAGTCAAAAAACAGTTTTTAGAAGCTGAAAAGAACAGGCCTTGAGGCTTATAGCTTTTGGCTGCGGCTTATGACTTTTGTGAATCTTAATGAATCTGATTGTTCGTTTTATTTTTTACAAATTTTATCTTGTTTTGTATTTTACCGTAGCGTTAGCACGGGCACACTACTAATATAGTATAAGTCATGAGCAATAAGTAAGTTATAAGTAGAAAAGAAGCCACTCGTAGGATTTGCTCCCAGTGTCGCGCGCGGCAGTTGAGCACGCGCTGCACGCGTCCCTCCCTTGGTGGGCCATTGCCGTGCAGGCCATCATTTTGTGCGGACGAGGCAGTTTTTCGTGGGCTTTCAATCCAAATGCACGCGCTATTTAGGATAGTGGCACGATTCCTCCTCTTCGTTTTATTTTTTTTCGTTTCATTGCTTTCCATTTTTGACACATATTTAATTCTTTATTTGCTGTACATTTTTGTTCAATTTGATGCTTGCATGTTCTATATAAGCAAATGATATATTTTTTTATTCCATTCCTTTTTTACGGGAAGGTGGAAAGTGAGGAGGAATTAAATGGAGGGGTACCTAATGTTCCATGCGAGTAACCCTAGTCTTCTACAATTTGTTTTCAATGTTCCAGCCGTTTCATGGACCTTGTTCCATTTTTTTTGTTTGTGCGAAAGTGTAAAATTATGGGGGAATGGAACGATGTTCTATGAATTTGTTTTCAATGTTCGACCTGTTTCATCCGCCTTGACCTTGTTCTTTTTTTTTGCGGGAAAGTAGAAAATATGGGGGATAAAACTGTAGGAATCAACTATAGGAGTATACAGTGCATAATTGTTATATAAACTTACTAAGTACTTTGTACTTATCCTTACTATTATTTTCTTTATTTAGAGAATAGCCAACTGGGATCCACAGCGAGAGAGGAAGATGCCTACATGGAGGAGCCCTACTCCAAACTGAAGGGAGATTGTACTTAAGCTGAGACATAAAAGGGTTACACCTTATACGAGGACCCTATGCATTTAGTTATCACCGCATAGATACAAATTCAACAGCCTAGGAAACAATGCAAACAGGACATCTAGATTCACCTGCATGGGGAATTTTTCACGAACTAAGAACAACTACAAACCATGCATAGAATAACTACAAATCTGTGTTTCCAGCACTGAGGGAGAGGGGAAAAAAGCACATACATCATAGAAGGCCTGAGGACGTACAGGCCGCCGCTACTCACCTGAACAATGGTGAGCTCCACAAGACAACTACCTTCCTCTCGCTCCTCCACAACACAACAGAGGAAGCCGCACGAGTGGACGACAACAAGCCACCAGTCAACGGCAAGCTCCGTCGAGCCGCTGGCCACCGTCTCACCGACAAGCTCCCCCGAGACCAGATTCGCCTCTCGCTTTCTCCGCTCACCTTCTCTCTCTCACACACACACAATTCGTGCGGGTCGGGTTCTGAAACAAAACAATATCCACAACGACAAAACGAGCCCGACATCATCAAATATCACAAGAAAGCATCCAATGGCCCTGGAATCGACTGGTAAGTAAGAAAAAAAAAGTCGCTTGATAATTAGCAATTCCGTTTTTACTAACTACTTAACTAGTGACTTTTTTCCCTGCCAACAACACACCTCCACCACCCACGGCCCTCTCCCTACTGCCCCCGACGCCAGTGAGGCTCACCGACTTGCCTCAGCCACCGCCTCCACCAACTTTCGAAAACACAAGTCGCCATGACGGTCTTCTCTGTCGCTAACCTCCCTCGCCGCCCACCACCTTCTCCCCAATCTCTAGCGGCTCACCGTCACCATCAACCGCCTCCCACCACCCTCAGCTGTTTCGCTTATCGGTTCATGATTCACCTGCCCATCTACTGCACCCACCGTTGCCACCGCCACCCTCCGCTAGTCCCGCCGCCCACCCTGACCCTAAATCTCCGGTCAACCCGAGACCCAGTCTTGCCGGAGAAGAAGATGGACCCGCGGCGACAATGGCTAGGTGGAGGTGTGCGCTGTGGTCATCTAGTTGTCCGGCGGCCATGCATCAACCAGACGGGCATGGCCACACCAGCGCCTTGCACGCCATTGCCTTCTGCGCGCTTCATTCCTGCTGCTGCCAATCATCGCCGGCCTTGGTGGAGTTCGCTTCTTTATGAAGTAGTAATTGCTGGCCCGGCCTTGCTACCCTGTTCGTGCGTATGTGTGTGCATTAGAACTGCATGGTTGCCTCTGTGCTTCACTGCTGCTGCCTCCGTATTGTGGCAAAGTCGTCGACAAAGTGATCGTCATGGAAGCATGATCGATATTGTATTTAGTCTGTACTTTGTAACAAACTCGATTATTTCAATTTGATTTGTGGTGAACTCGACTATTTGCTTGTGCTTCCCAAACGTACTTAAAAATTGCATGTATCCTGTGCCATGCCCATGCATGTTTTCTGTTTTCCGTACTGCTTGCTCAAACGCCAAGTGTTTTTTTTTTTTTTGACAATACAAAAACAAAGTTCTGCGACTAGTCTACAAGTCTACAACATGGGTGGCGGCTCCCGCACAAACGGCGTAGCATCCATACGGTCAGTGAGGTGCGGTGTGGGCCAGGCCTCTAGGCCCATTACAAATACAGTAGAGAGAGCCCATTGTTACGAAAGAAAGAGATGAATCTAAACATAAGATACGAATTTTACATAAAAACCCTTACACAAAAAAAAAAAGACAAGAACACAAAAATACAAGCACAAGACAGCATGACATCCAGGCCTGGGCACGAAAAACCGAAAACCGAGTACCGAATCGAATTTACCGAGAACCGAACCGAAGTCTGAAGCGGAAATTTCGGTTCGAGTTCTCGAGAACCGAATTACTGAGAAATTCAGTTCGGTGCCTCGGTTTACCGAAATACCGAACTGCCCAATTTGAATAACATGTTGTATTTGAGTAGTGAGTACTAAGTAATATGTAATATTATTGATGGGTCTATTGTGGACAGCTATATTATGTATTTGTGGCTTTTTCTCTGTATGATTTGGCACTTATTCTATATGAAATCATGTTACATTTCTGTCAAAATTGGCTATTGAACTTGATGTTACATGCTGAGTGTTGAGTGTTTTGATTTTTTAAAGCAAAAGCTAGAACCAGTAACCGATATAAACATGTTCTAAAAGTGTCAACTTCGAAACATGACTCCTCACCGTAGAATGAAAAAGGATTGGGGAAAAATAATAGGATGTCGCATAGGGACCAACGGTTACAACTACAAGCTATTACCTACGTACAACGCTAATAGCTATCCATTTAGCGATTGTAACTAAGTACCTGTAATTTTCTTTTTGTATACGTTGTTTTTATATCTTTTTGTGTTAGAAGATATTCTAGCTTTCAGCACACCTGAATAACTCAACAAAGACGGGTTCATGGTAAAATGACCTAGCATGCATATCCCTACTTAAGCTGTTTTCGCATAGGAGAAACAATAACCACAAAACACAATATTGCAAATAAATAAAATGCATTGCATGGGGGGGGGGAATCTTGAGAATCTTGTCTAAAAAATTTGAGTGACTTAAAATGTGAAACAAAATTTGAATACTAGAATGACATGTAACTGTACGCCAGCTGCTATCACTAGGAGGCAAGGTCAATGCTCACTTGGCCTATTGGTGGAAAAAGTTTCCCATTGATTACTGGAGTTCGGAGTTGGATCAGGGTCTCGGGCTAGGTAGACTATAGTCCGTGGCCTGAAAAAATTAACAGTACCACTATTCCGATATAGACCCAAGAAAATCAAGTATCAGTGGCTCAGCCTAAGTCGCAAGGCCCAACCCAAGGCGGCACAACCCAATAGCCGATGGCCACAACTCATAGCAGCACAGCCCAATAGCCAAGTTCATCACTCGGTCACTCGTTGGCTAACCCTTCGCCAGACACCCTCCACGCTTCCAAGTTGTAGCCGCCTCTCTCTAGCGCCAGCGCCGCCGCCTCCCTCCAGCACCTTCGGCTTCCCTTCAGCGCTACCTCCTGTAAGATCAAGAAGGCCGACTAGAGAAGGTGAATAGGTGGTTTTAAAAATTTCGTTTGCCTAAAACCTAGTTGCAATTTGTGAATGTAAATCAAATAAGTTTTGCACAATAAAAGCCTAAAACAACTAAGTTTACCTAAGTGCACCAACAAATTAGTTCTAGGTCAAAGTTTACAATCCTAGGTTGCCAAGTAAATAATTCAATTTATATGAATGTAAATTGCAAGAACTAAATTAAGCTCAAGAAAGCAAACCACAATTTAATGCATGATGTTTTCTTGTGGTGTTTGAAAACTTGCTGGTTTGCCTAATCCATATTGAGGTAAATCCAAACTAATTGGACCAGCTTCATAAATTAAGCCAACCACCTCAAATCTTCTAGGGTTGCTATTTCTCCACTTTGGAGATAGCGAGCACCACACCACTCACAACAAACCGGCCTTCTTACAAGTTTCTTGAGAAGATCACTAGACCACCACACCTCTAAAGCCATCTAGGAATCGGCAATCTCCAAGAGTAACAAGTTGGAGATGCCCACTTGAACGAATTAAGTATCAAAGCTCAAAGAACACGAAGTCCACCACCAAATGCAACACATACACTAGGTTTTGCCTCTTTAAGCTAACTAGGTGCAACACATGCACAAAATAGAGAAGAGGGCTTGTTCTTAGCTCAAGAAGTGAGAGAATAGCACCATCATCATGTTCTAACAGGCCACAAGAAGATATTTATACTCCACACCAAAAAACTAGCCGTTTGAGAAAGAAAACAAAAAGAATTAGCTCGAAGCCCCATACTCTCGTCAACTAATGGCCGGTACTACCACGACCTTTGCAATGGCTAAAAAACTAGCCATTATGGGAGCTACCAGTCAGACAACCCACATAGGGACTGGTCTGCCAGCCAGGTTTAGTCAGACCACAAAAACACCGCTCAGACTGCTAACTCAAATCTCAAGAAAAACAAGGCGTGCTCTAGAAAAAAAAGCTACCGACATTAACAGACTGGTCAGACCGCCATCTCAAAGCTAGTCATTGCAAGATCGCCAAATCGCTTTTTGCACCGGTCGACCTCGAACTGTGTGGACGCATATTTGGCCAATCTAATCAGTTTTCCAGGGTAGGCAATGCATATACTTCGAGTAATCTGCAAAACAAAGCTGCAAATTGTAATATCATGCATCCAAGGTCAAGACATGACTTACAACAAGTTGCGAAACACATTCGCATACTTTTAGAATCACACCATAGGAATTAGTGACATGGACTCGACGCAAAACACATTTGCAAACTCAAGTCGCATGTTACAAGGGTTTTTGCAAGAGCTTCAATCATTTGCAAGATATATTCGCAAATGTTAGCCTCATGCCTTAGTAAGGAGGAAACATGGACATCAATAATTTGCAAAACACATTCACAATTTTTAAGTCACATGTCACAAAGGAATTATGCATGACCTATAACTATTTTCAAAACACATTCGTAAGAGCTATCGCAAGTAAATGAATTATCAACACATGAAAGAATCAAGCTACTAGTCACGACCTTCTTAATAGTACGACAACCTACACTAGCAATCTGATTTTTCAACCAAACACCAAGACTGGTAAAAGACTAGAAATACATCCTTAGCCCTAGCTAGTTGTAGTTTTGCTTGGTGCATTCTCTTGAAGCTTGATGACGCACATCTCAACTTCAATTTCGGGTCCTTGACTTTACTCGTCAACACATGATGACCTTTGCTTAACTTGACAATCAAATACATGAATCTATCTTAAGTCATCCATCATCATGGGACATCCTATTCATTAATCTCAGTGAAAATATTCGTCCCACAATTTAATTATCATTAATTACCAAAATATATCATTAAATCATAATGATGGGTCTAGATTCTTCACCTCCCTCCAACGCCTCCTGGCCTGCCTCCGGCCTCCTGCACCTCCTACCTCGATAGCTACTGACTATACCTCGACCCCTCTAGTCCAGTCATCCAGGGGCAACTGGGCAACCCGACAAGGCCACAGGGCACATGCCTTAAGGCACGGGAACAACCACAGGCCCTCTCCGGTACTCGCTAGTCTCTACTCCTCCCTTCCCAATCTGAATTTTGAATATAAAGCCAGCCTTACTATTAGAACATTGGAGTGCTTTTATACTTATGTTCTATTTTCCCCACTATAATGGTTGTGTGCCACAAGCAGGATTCAAAGGCTCAAATTACTGCACTTCACCTAATAATTGGAACCCTTCAGCGGATGAATATATTTGGGGTGAAAAATAGAGACGCCCTCACTCATAAGACAACAGGGGTGGAAAATAGAGACACCCTCACTCATAAGACAATAGAGGTAACAATTTCTTGCTTTGTTGTCGCCTTCTTGAATCCTGTTATTGCCCAATTCTGTTTTCTTCTAGTACACATGCTAGTCTTTCTGGTAAATGACATTGCCTCTGTGTTATGCAGTTGAAACAGCCTCAATTCAAAATTTTTTGAGTTATTTTTGAATTTTTCTTGAATTCCTAAATCTTACCCAATTTGGTAATTTCTTTGAGAATGTGCTTTCCTCTTTTGGTTTTCCGCCTCCTCCTTTTGTTGGCGCCTCTAAGCGTCGCCGCCTTCCCCATCGCCTCCCTGTGCCAGCTGTCCACACGCCGCACCATCGCCATCCCGGATTGCGACCGTGCAGTTCCCATGCATTCACACCAACTTCACGCCAAGACCCCACTAGTCAGTCGCCGACCCGCTCTCCTTCTCGCTTCATACTCGGCGGGCTCATGTCGCTAATCTCTCCTGCCTTGGCGCACCGCCTCTCTTCCTTGTTGTGTGTGCCCGCTTTGTACCTGCTGTGTCAATGCTCACCAGCTCTCATAGAGTCCTCTCTCCTCGGCCACACACAGCCGCCAAACCGCCTCACTGTTGCCACTGCCTCCCACAGCTTTTAAAGCTCAACCAACACTGCCAAGAGCTCCATACTACTCTCAGACACCCACTAGAGCCATTGAATCGAACTTTTAACCACTGCAGCACTGCTGCTGATCTCCCCTAAGCCCGGCGAACCCTAGACCCAATCTGCTTCGTCTTTCGATTAAAAGTCAATTGCATTCACTAAGATAATCTCCTTTTCTTCCTGAACACGATGGTAAACTTACCTGGATGTGAGCATTCGTCGGAAACCCTGGTGGCGGAAGCCACCGCTGGCCGAAGGGCCTTTTTCATGGACAGCTTAGCTGAGCATTCCTCGACCCAAACCACCACTGCTATTGTGAACCTTGTACACCATGAATGGTCAAACCACACCCCATTTCGCCGGAAGACCAATGAAAAAGCTTCGAGCCGCCGTTGGAACCATTGCCTTTTCTCTAGCCGCCAGCCACCACCATTCGCCTCCACGCCTCCCAAAGCCCAAAAATGGAACCCCTAGCTCAAGCCGTCTCCCACCGAGTTGCCCGTTTTTGCTAGAGAGCCCACTGGTGCCATTCCGCTCAAACCACCGCTTCTCTGTTTTTTGCCAGGGGGTGGGATGGTGGGAGGTTGAAGATGACCATGGGCGTGACATGGTTCTATCTTAGTCACTCGTGCACCTTTGCCATCTGATCTAGGCCGCTTGCGCATGCTGCATCACAGCCATTCACGCGTGCCGTTGTCATCTCATCTGGACCTCTCGCTAGTGCCACATCGCAGCCATCCACACGTCGCCCATCGGGCGCGTGCGCGCACGTTGGGCCTCTCAGCCGCGCGTAGTGTGGGCCAAAACCGGTCGACCCATTTGGTTGAGCGGGCGAGAAACCGCGGTCGGGCCACACTATTCATGTGGGCTGGTCCGACACTGTTCATCTGAAAAATCCAAAAATCTAGAAAATTTCCAAAAATATACTGTTTTGATCGTTTCGATGCCGCGAATCCATTTTTGACATCCATTTTTACCTTTATTCCACCAAACTCAACTCCAAATAAATTCAAACCCCTCTATTTGCATTTTATTCCTTTTTAATTAGTTTGCTTTTCCTAGCTTGATTAGGCTCAAGCACGAGTTTATGTTAATTTTATGTGTTTGCGCTAACTTCTGAGCTTTCCAAGGCAACTGTACAAGGACCGAAACCGAGCAACAAAGTCTTTGAAATAGTAGAGTTCACAGAATAGCAAGGCAAGTTATAAGTTTTTGATCATATTGAATCCCATGAAATTTAAATTATTTAATTACAGTATTTGATTAATGTTATTTGTGAAATCTTATTTGATTAAAATAAATATTTAGAATGACTTGTTAATAAGTTATGTCGTACCACTGAAAAATGCCATGTTTAATTTGAGGCTATATTCACCTTGACAAACTTAGTAATATTTAATTACTGTATAAATAACTGTAGATTATCTCACTCAAAATTTTATATTACTAAGTGACCTGGCTTTTGGTCGGTAGAGTTATTAAAGTGGATCTAGGGTAAGGGGGTCATGTGGAGAACCATGAGATGGTCTTCGTCCACGACCTTATCCTAGGGTGGAGGCTTGAGCAGAGGAATGGTAGTGCCGTTGAGTACAGGGGGATATGGTCGGTTGCCTCAAGAGAAAAGTAAGGGCAAGAATCTTATGTTGAGTAAAGGACACAGTGATCGCTCAACCACAGGTGTTGACTTGTCAACCTTGGTTTAGTAGTTGCTCAACTCAATTGAATCTCTAAAGGATACATAAGTATGGGTGATGGGGAGTTGGGTATGTGGAACGGTAAAATCATACCTATCAACGATAAGGACCACTCAGGATGGACAGAGGAGATTAAGTTTAGCTAGTTAGAACCAGGTCTGAGTGGATCTATCGGGTAGAGTCTATATAAAAAATTGAGCAGTGAAACACCTTATTTTCTCAACTTAGTCGCATGCTAGCTGAAGCGTGCCTATCGCGTGACATTAAGAGTCTGAGAAATCTTGTGGGTAAAGCTGAGCAACTCTCTAGAGTGTAATAATGGTATTCGAATACGCCGTGCTTTTGGTAAATGAAACTGTGTTTAATGGGTGATTCCAATAGCGAGGCATAAGTATATTTCATTATGTTTTAATATGAGTATGCTGAGTAAAATCTTAAGGAGTGTTGTTACTTGTTTTCTTCCTTGCAAATAAAACTGCATCCACTCAAGTTAATAGAACCAGTATATTTCTATCCTTTGAATATCCTTGCACATAGTTAAGTTAGGATTTACCCTTGTGACTTACTAGGTATGGTTGTATTCATTACTTGCTAAACAATAAACAAAAGGTCAATGGAACTATGATGATCAAGCAGCTGAAGAAGCTCCAGAGGAACCCTACTACATTGAAGACGACTGGTTTTAGGTCTTAGCCATGCTTAAGTTTGCCTGAGAGTTTCTTTTGTATTGTAAGATAATTTTGGAGCTTGCATGCCCGTTGCACTAAAACAAGGTTGTTAAACCATATTTTAGTAATAATGTTTGGCTCTTTGTTGAAACATATGTTATTGTGGTGCACACTCGTGCACAATACTTCACAACCAAAAAGTTCTGGGCAGTTGCGGGGATTACTAGTGCTTACAGAAATGAGGGCGTTATAGCAGTACTCATTAAACCTACTCAAGAAATCTGATCAATGCCGAGTAGTCTATGCATGTCCACACCTTTTCTGGACTGATGACCAAGATGGAATAATGGATGGTGAAAGGTAAATGTAACAACCCTATTTTTTGGAATAGAGCCGTCGTGCTTCCTGCAATAGTCCAAGAGTTCAATTGTAGATAAAACGAGTATCATGTTTGCTCATGAATATTTAAAAAGGATTAACTTGATTAAAATATGATTTAACGACCAAATTTTAGAAACTTTACGGGTGTCCAACCCAAAACCTAACTTGTATTCAGAAGAACCAAGAAATCCTGACAGGAATACTTGAGTGTGGTCATAACCCTAATACGATTGCTGATATATCCTCCATTCCTTTGTTATCTGTTCTGATGAAAAAAAGCAAGAATAAATACACTAGGTATTCAGCAAACCATATGGGAAGGGTAGGTAACTAATATGTAAAGAGTTCAAATGAATAGTCATAGGTTGTAATGTAATAATGGTGGATGTACTTTTTTTGGTAAAGAACTTTGTATTTAAAATAGCAAAATAATACTTAATTAACAGATAAGGGTTTTTGTCCCAATTTTCCATATTAAAATCTTTCGAACTCTACTCATGTCTTGTTGTTGGAATTAACCATAAAACACAACTTGTTGTAGTCTCAATTCCTTTTTAAAATTTTATTCTTTATTTAGTGTGAGTTTTATGTAATACTTGTCAACTAGTAATTCTATGGATACTTGTCCTTCGTGGTTACATGTTAGATCCGCCACAGCTGGACTCATGTCATGGGCTTCATGGGCTATATGAAAGAGTCTTGACGTGAAAGGTTGAAAAAGTTTCCGATCGATTTTCGAGTTCATGGCATGAACGGATCGGGAGTTGAGGACCAATCTGGCTCCATGCAGCCAGATAATTCTAATTATAGGCCCTGCAACGTGGGAATTCCATTCTTGGCTCCTTGGTGTGCCCTGGGGCCGCGCCAGCTACCTCACGCGGCTAGGGAGCGCGCGAGGTGACCTGGTGCACCTAAGGACCGCGCTAGGTAACTGTTTAAATAGACACTTTGTACAACTTTTTAAATATGGCAAATACACTCAAAAAATAATGAATTTTTGTGAAGCGTTCTGACAAAATTGACTGCTTATTTTTCATAATTTTTATCGTTTTGATTTTTCTCAAAAATTGCACTTACTACTATTGTAAATGCAATTTTTGAGAAAAATTCAGAGCATTAAAAATTATAGAAAAATTATATAAGCAAGTAAATTGAGTGGGGAGTCTCCACAAAAAAGTAATTATTTTTTGAGTTCATTTGCTATATTTGAAAATTCCTATAAAATATCCATTTAAATGATTTTTCTGAAAATTTGCTACTGTACAATGTGCATAAACACTATAGTAACTGTACCTAGCGGGGTCTCTGCGATGCCCAGGCGCGCGCTCCTCATTGGCGCGATGTCGCTGGCGTGGCCCCAACAAGCGCACTAGAGGGCCAAAACGGGAATTCCTACTGAAGGGGACTACAATTGGAACACAGAGCGCGGTGCGTATCCGGGGGGGGTAAAGGTGGGTCCCCCTGGTGTCCCCTCCGTTTTATATATATCCGCGCAGCCGCGCTGCCCCCCTCCCCCACGTTTGATCCCCCCCGCCGCTGCACCGCAGGCCGCCCCCTCTGAATCACTGAATCATTGCAGTTTGATATATCCCAGGCTCACCCCCCGCCGCTGCGGGCCGCCCTCTCTGAATCATTGCAGTTTGTCGAGGAATGGCTGAGGTGGCGCTGAACATCGAAGGTGGCGCACTTGCGGCGGAGATCAGGCCGGGCAGGCGGGTGGAATGGCTGGTCGGCGCCAGTGGCTTCGCCACCGCTTGCATGGCAGCTGCCGCGGCTTTCTACAAGCCACCTTCCGGCATCTTCAACGACCACAAGCGCGCCTACTATGGCTGCATCGTCTCCGCCGGCGTTATAGCCTTAGCTGAGGTTTGTGCTGCGGTCATATGGTTGTCCAGCGGCCATCAAGCAGACGGGAACGGGCACCAGCGCCTTGCCCACCGTTGCATCCTGTGCGGTTCCTTCATGCTGCTGGCTTTCATCGTCGGCCTTAGTGGAGTCCGCATGCTTCTTAAGTAAGAATTTGCTAGCCCAGCGTTTTTACCTGTTCGTACGTACGCATGTCGGTCTATGCGTGCATTAGAACTACTATGTTACCTCCGTACTGCTGCCTCTGTATTGTCATAATAATTTGGTTTGTACTTTGTAACAAACTCGATCATTTAAATTTGATTTGTGTTAGACTCGTCTCTCCCACTCCCCCATCATTTAAATTTGATTTGCGTGGAACAATTCAAGGAATTCACTGGAATATTTGATATTTACTTCTAAAAATTGTTTTTATAGTAAATAGTTTTTCTATAGTATCTAGCTTTCAAATGAAATATATTTTTAATACGGGGTCTACTCGATTGTAGTACATACTATAGTAGCTTCATTTATATCGACTAAAATCGTATACGGATGTCGCTCTCACTACAAGCTGTTACTTCATAAGCCGAAGTCAATATGAAAGAACCCATAATCTTAATAAAATGACATCAAAAATATATGGGTGTGAGTAGGGGTGGATCTACAGCAGTTCATGGGTGTTCAGTTGAACACCCAAATTTTTTGACAAAAAATCTAGTATATATGAGGTATAATACATACATACATATATATACATATACATATATATATATACACACATATACATACATACATATATATATATGTATATATATAGTATAAATAACAGGGGCACCATGGTGTCTGGGCACCAAACCTCTCTGCTTTTGGATTGCTTTTAGATGTGTGCTAGTGTGATTGAGACTTTTCATCCATAATTAAGACTTTCCATGTATGATTGATTTAGCATGCATGATATGTTATATACCATTATACTTGCACGCATCTAAAAGCAATCCAAAGGCAGGGAGGCTTGGTGCCCAGACACCATGGTGCCCCATTTCAGCGTCCTCTCTCTCTCTCTCTATATATATATATAGTATAAATAACAGGGGCACCTAGGTGTCTGGACACCTAGTCTCCCTACCTTTGGATTGCTTTTAGATACGTGCTAGTGTGATTGAGACTTTCCATCCATGATTAAGACTTTCCTTCCATGATTGATTTAGCATGCCTAATATATTACATACCATACATACCATTGCTCTGAAGACGTATCTAAAAGCAATCTAACAGCAGGAGCCTAGGTGTCTGGGCACCTAGGTGTCCCATTTCAGCGTCCTATATATATATATATATATATATATATATATATATATATATATATATATATATATATATATATATATATATATATATATATATAAATATAAAAGTGGGCTAAATTAACTGTTTGTAGTCACAATTTGCTGGCCGGCCCGAGAGAAAATGCAGCCTGTTTGCGGCCCATTTTGCCTGTGCGCGGCCCGTGTAAGAAATGGCCTACGGCCTGCCGATCCCAAGGCCCCAGCTCCCTCGACCCCGGTCCCCGATCCCCAGGAGACTTTTTACTGTAGCTACAGTAAATTTACTGTAGCAAAACTGATCTGGACCGTTTATTTCGCGATCGGACGGCTCAGATTTCACAACTTCCCTCTACAGTCGCGTAAGCGACTGCAGAGAATCTCATTTGCGATCCCCATCCGCATTCCTGCCTGCCCGAGCCCGAGCGGCGACGGCAATCCCTAACCCTAGTCGGCGACTCAGCGTCGACCGCGCCTCCAGCCATCCGCTCCGCCGCCACCGCAGATCCGACCGCGTCACCTCCAGGCTCCGGCGCTCCGCTCTGCCGCCACCACAGATCCGACCGCGTCACTTCCAGGCTCCGGCGCTCCGCTCTGCCGCCACCGCAGTCCGCAGACCGCGTCACGCCGTCACCTCCGGGCTCTCCGATCTGCCGCTCCGGCCCTCTGCTCGGCTGCACGGCCGGTGACCCGCTACCGCGCCTTCGGCCATCCGCTTTGCCGGCAGCCCGGCACGGCGGCACCGCGGTGCACGACAAGCCGACCGGACCGCACGCGCAGCCACTCCTCCGCTCTGCCTCTGCGGCACGCCGGCACCGGCTCCTCACCGTCCCCCGCGGCTCCCTTCCCGGTGGATCCCTCATCAAGGCCCTCAGGTTCTTGGCTGGGCATCTGCTCCAAATATATCTCCTTTCCTGGTTCCCCCGGGGGTTCTCGGATCGTGTATAGATCTCTCATTTTTGGTCTCGCGGGAAGCTGGCGGAGCCACTGTACCTAGAGGCAGTTGACTGGAGCAAGTGGCACGTGCTCTGGGTGGACGAGAAGGTCGTGCCCAAGGACCATGAGATAGCAACTACAGGCTCGCCTTGGATGGGTTGCTCGCCAAGGTATTCTCCGCAAGTTCTTGGAATTTATTCTTGTTCTCTGTACACCTACTAGTTCTACTCATTTAGGCCTTGCAAGTTCTTGGAATTTATTCTTGTTCTCTGTACACCTACTAGTTCTACTCATTTAGGCTTTTCCAAGATCTGTTCTGGTTATTGAAGACATAGTTTTGTTGTTTAGAGTGATGGCAAGTTATTCAGGAATTGGATTCTGGTAAAACTTGGATTATTGGAAAATGGAAGCGAAGAACTACTTGTGTAAATTTGTGTCACTGCAGATTTTATCTCTTGCCATCAGTTTAGATGAGTAATTAATAAAAAGTGCTTCTCATCCTAGAATCCGAAACCTGTACTGTTCCCCTTGCACTCTGCGAATTAGCAGAATGGGGTATTTGTGGTAGAGAAGCATATGCAACTTCGAACACTCGTATCAATTGGAAAGTGGTGCTATAACTACTGTAGATCTTTATATTTTGTACTAAAAAATATTTTTACAACTTCGAACACCTATTCTAAAATTTCTGCGTCCGCCACTGGGTGTGGGTCTTGTTTTGAAGATTTCTTAATAAGAAACACCATAGTTCAAATGGATCGTGTGAATTGGATAATTCACACTCGGTTTAAGAGTTATATCATTTTGAATTTTGGAATTCACTTTTCAGGCCTGCTGATGATATCTTTTTTTACGGGAAGGTGCAAAGTCAAGGGAATGAAACGGAGCAGTTTTTTTACTGTTAAAACAAACTGTTTCATGCCTCATGCGAGTAACCAGTCTTCCATCTATTTGTTTTCAATGTTCCAGGCTTCCAGCCGTTTCATGGACCTTGTTCCATTTGTTTGTTTGCGCGAAAGTGTAAAATTATAGGGGAATGGAACGATGTTTTATGAATTTGTTTTCATTGTTCCAGCTGTTTCATCCGCCTTGACCTTGTTCTTCTTTTTTGTTTGTGGGAAAGTGGAAAATTATGGGGGAATAAAACTGTGGGAATCAAATGTTCCAACCATCTGGAACGAACGTTCCAGTAGTTTTATATACGCGGTTCCCGTGGGGAGATGAATCTGGTTGGTGTGGAATATTCATGTGGGTAAAATGTAATGTTTTAAATTTAGTTATGATGTTTCTCACATTAAGTTCTAAAAAGGAATGGGCCAATATTCCACATATTTTATTTTAATTTTTCAATAGTTCATTGACAATATGTCAACAGGTTATTGGCAACGTTCAGAAGAAATAAAAATATTAGTGGAACAAATTAAGTATGTTCATGAAACAATTCAAGGCTACTAGTGAAACAATTGCAAACTCTTAGTGGAAAAATAAAAAATATTATTGGAACAAATCATGGCAATTAGGTAAAACGATTTTAAAATATAAATAGAAAGGAAAAATGACATGAGGAAAAAACCTACACGGCTACTACACCATCCGGCAAAAAAGTTGCAACTAAAATAAAAGAAAAAGAAAGAAAGAAAAAGGAAAAAAAAAGGAAAGAAGAGTCAACCAGACATATGGACTGGGCCGGTAGAATGACTCGCACTGCTAATCATCAACCAGATGCCGTACGAATGATCAACCAGTTCCCCCTATTAGATCATCAAAGTCGTGAAACTGTATTAACAAATGACACTAGCTGGCTTTTGAATCCAATAAAATAAAACCAGATGGCAAATGAACATGAGATCAATGCCATGCCCAACATTAGGTCGATCCTTTGCAACATCAAAAATAGAAATTGGACAAATCAACAGTAGCAAATCTTTGAAGGATCGGAAATAGAAAGAAACAGAAGTCAATAATCTAAGCACCAAAAATATGTAAATTGGACCAATCTGAGCGCATAACGCAGCATAATAAAATCATTTCATGTGCATTTGATTTGAAAATCTAATAAACAAATTACTAATTACCCGAATTACATCTAGATTGTGTTCCTCCAGCAAAAACAATAGCTTCAGCTGCAACGAATGATGCATCATCAGATGCCAGGAATGCGGCGGCTGCAGCCATGTCTTCCACAGTACCCAATCTCTTAAGTGTACTCAATAAGCTCCTTTCTCTGCAGAATGATTTGGATAGGTACATACACATGCATAGAAGAAAAAAAACATTGGACATAACAAATTAGCAAGCACGACATAACCGACATAAATCCATACAAATAATATCGGTAATAAGTCCATAAGCTTAGAATAGTCTAATGGAATAATAGTAGTCCATAACACAAAAGTAGCATAGTTCATAATCCAACTCTCTTATCTCTCAATATCCATCGTCGAACTCATTAGGATTGCTAGTAGAATCCATATTTTATCCACCATCTTCGGTAGCATTGGGAGCTTCGTCACAATTGCTCACATCCGCATCATCATGTGGATCTTCTTCCTCATCTTCTTCATTGCCCAAATCCGAGTGTTGCTCTTGCTCATCTAAGCCATCTTCTTCAACCACTATTGTTGTAGATTTTGCACACCTTTGATAGGCCATCTTTTTCTTGATGTTAACTTCGACCTCCATCGACCGCGACCTCCACCTCCATCGACCGTGACCTCGCCTCGGCCCCGAGCCTCTGCCCCCTCCCCACCCTCCGCGCATGCGCTCGGCCTCGTCCCGCGGTGCGCGCCACGCCGAGCGCGAGATCTCAAGGAGTTCTCCGATGGATGGTCAGCATCCGCGCTGCGTCGCAGCACCTTGGCCAGGTATCCATCGGCCGGTCCGCCGCCGCCAGCGCGCAGGAGGAGCTCGCTCCAAGCACCACCAGCCGGAGGAGTGCATCACCACGGATGACGATGGTGTTGGCGACCTCGATGACTTTGCGGCAGCCGCTGCAACAGCAGACGTTGCGGACGGTGCGGCTGCAGCGTCATTCGACCTCACACCGCTCTACCGCGCGATGCATATACACCAGACGCTGGCGCTTGGGGAGCGGTTCAAGAAGTACTACCTGGAGAACAGGAAGCTGCAGCTGACATCGGACTTTGATGTGATTGCAGCGACTCCGTTCCTTGAGTCTCACCAGGTGTTCTTCTCGCAGATTGCTGGGCTCTTCATTGTTGAGGACCGTGTGTTTCAACGAACAGGGGGCGGGCTCACGTCACGGGCAGATGTAGATGCACTGTGGGATGCCGCAGTGGGAAAGATGGTCTCTGTGATGGAGGACAACTCTCGGATGCAGACAGCAAATCACTTGCTTCTCATCACTGATTATGCTGCTTTGCTTGCTGCCACGATGAGGCAGTATGGTTACCCAGTAGGGATGCTGCTCGATGTGCTGGCTAAGCATCGGGACAAGTATCATGACTTGCTTCTTGCGGATTGCCGAAGGCAGGTGGCAGAGGCACTAGCTGCAGATAAATTTGATCAGATGCTGATGAGGAAGGAGTATGAGTACTCAATGAATGTACTTGCATTTGGGATTCAGAGCTCAGATATCACCCCAGCGTTCCCATTTGTTGCACCGTTCTCATGCACTGTGCCAGACATTTGCCGCATCGTTCGGTCATTTATCGAGGATTCTGTAAGCTTCATGGCACATGGGGGTGGTGGGGACACGTACGCAGCAGTGAAGAAGTACCTTGGTCGGATTCTCTCAGAGGTTGTGGATGCTTCGATACAAAAGCTTGTGGATTCAGGTGGTGGTCTGAGTGTGTCCCAGGCGATGCAGGTTGCTGCGAACATGTCCGTTATGGAGCGTGCATGCGAGTTCTTCACACGCCATGCAGCTCAACTGTGTGGTGTGCCGCTGTGTGCAGTGGAGCGTGGACGGCGTGACTTCCCACTTCGCAGGTCCCGTGATGCAGCGGAGGCACTTCTGCTGCGGCTGCTGCATTCCAAGGTTGACGAGTTCATGCGGCAATCTGATGGTGTCAACTGGATGGCTGATGACCCTCGGCCCGGTGGTAATGAGTATGCAAATGAGGTCATCATCTATCTTGAGACGCTTACTTCAACTGCGCGGCAGATCCTCCCTCTTCCAGTGCTCCGTCGTGTCCTTGTGGCAGTGCTTGCACATATCTCTGATAGGATTGTTGGGCTCTTCTTGAATGATTCAGTCAAGCTGTTCAGTGCTAATGCAGTCACTGGTATCGATACCGATCTCAAAATGTTTGAGGCATTTGTCGAGAGCATGTCCAGCCTGTTTGTGGATTCTGATCAAGAGTCCGCAGCAAATGAAATGAAGGCTGCACTAGTGGAATCGAGGCAGCTGGTGAATCTTCTTATGAGCAACAGCCCAGAAAACTTCCTCAACCCAGTGATCCGTGAGAAGAGCTACAATAAGCTTGATTACAGAAAGGTGGCAGCCATCTCGGAGAAGTTTAGGGATACCTCAGAGAGCTATTTCTCGACATTTGGAACTAGGGGTGCTAGGCAGAATCCAAAGAAGAAATCTCTGGATACCCTGATCAAGAGGCTCAGAGAAGCCAGCTAGAGCTGCTAGTCTCTCCCAACAGTAAGATAATACATGCACCTGGCCTTTCACCTCATGTTTTCATGTAATTTAGCCTGTATTTGGTGTGTGTTATGCCTATTACAATCATTCTTCTATATACTGTAATTTTGCTGATCCTATAGTGCTTGTTCCATATGTGTGGATATTTTAATGTTGATTCTTTAACTCATTTACTCTATGATAAAGATATTGTCCATCATTCTTTACCTTCCATTGTTCATAGCAACCATTTTGCACCCATGAGATAAAAGTGCTAGCTATGCACCATATTTTTACACTTTGGAAAGTAGGAAAACATTTCTTTGTCTCCCTCCAGCTCTTCAGTCATGTTAATGTTTCCTCTGCTTGCAGCTTATTGTAACTTAGGGCACACATAGGTAAATTTTGGTAATATGGATTAGCAAATACTTGTAACTTGATACTGCTAGGAAATTAGAATATTTCATAAACAGTTATGTATTCTGTAATTTTATTACAAGTAATTGATTGCCACTTACTGCTGTGACCATGGTTGTCACGGCACTCTGGCCAGTCACGGCGACTTGGGGGCATCAGGGCGCCTAGGCGCCCGCTTGGGCGATGTGATTAGACGATGACTTAAATTAGCCTACTCAGCATATATAACACACATGTAACAGAGAAAAATAGAACCCACTCAGCCCACAACACTCCTAAAACCCAGAAGCCCATCTAAGACATCTGTTCCCTCCTCCCGTGCCCTGATACTACTGGCTGCCACGTCTTCTAGCAGCAACAATCAGCAACGTGAGCAGCAGAGGAGAGAGGTGAGTAGAAAAGCAAAGAGCCTGGAGCAGAGGAGAACGATGGACGACGGGCAGCAGAGGAGAGAGGAGCAGAAAAGCAAAGAGCCTCAGAGCAGAGAAGGGTGATGAGCGACAAGCAGCAGAACAGACCAGCGGAGAGGGAGTAGAGAAGAAAGGAGAGGGAGGGAAGAGCACTCGCGAGGCAACAAGCAACGACGGAAAGCAGAGAGGCGACGATGACGTGCTGCGAACGGTGCCGGCGGATGCGAGATGGAGAGGGTCTACGGCCAGCTGCTGGCTGGGGCTCCCTCCAAGGGCCTAGACCCTCTCTCCTCTCCCTTGTCACCTAGAGGCCAGATCTGAGACCCTATCTCCTAGACTGCTGCCAGTCAAGGCGATCAGCCATGTCGTCTGCTGCTGGCCGACTGGCCGACATGTCGTCGACTAGGCGACGCCCCGACAGCCATGACTGTGGCATGCTATTATGCTAGTATTATTAGAAGTTTGAAGTTGTATAACTTATTGTGATGTATTATAGGATAGGATATGAGCGAACAGTATAAGTGACTAAATTCTTGCCTATTGAACAGTATTTACGACTGTTTTGGGCTTTAGACCATTATTGACATTGAAGCTTTAAAACTGTAGACTGGTCGTCACTAAAGTTATGCGATAGTCCGACATGCCTTGAACGACGCTGATTAATTTTTT
This sequence comes from Dendrocalamus sinicus, assembly GCA_036346575.1. NCBI lineage: Eukaryota > Viridiplantae > Streptophyta > Magnoliopsida > Poales > Poaceae > Dendrocalamus > Dendrocalamus sinicus. The sequence goes on along the minus strand of JAYEVI010000094.1, from coordinate 75,596 downwards.
TAATACAATAATCCGACATGATAGTTATGCGATGGTTACTAAAAGGCAAGCGATACCTTTGTGTTCACTATATATTTTGAAAATTCAAGTCTTACTAGGTGGATATATATACGGCCATGAATTCTTCATTACATTCTTTTTGTTTCTTTTTTTGCGGGATTTTCTACACCCACGCAGCAGTCAAAGTTGTCTGGCCTACTTCGAGACACTTATTTGGTTTGTGACTTTGGTTATTGGCTTTTAGCAGTACATGTCTTGCATTAACTCTACAAAATATATCATTCAATGTCTGTGAAGGATCATGTGAAAAAGTCCAGGGTTTTGTTGTGATGAACCATTGCCATTTTAGTAGAGTGAAAATTTGTAATTTGTATATTTGCAGACCTTTTTTGGACAACTTGCAGAGGCGATGGTTTGACTGGCCAGGTTATGTTGCTTTGGCCGAAACAGGTGATTTTGGAAAATTTGAGACGTGGGATGTTTTGGTTTGATTTAGGTCGGTGCATATGTGTTGCATGATACATGTTTCAACTAATGTGGGTCAAATTGTGAATAACTTGTGCCGAAAACGATTTCTTGATTTTTGGATGTGCAGGGGTGTTTGGAGTCAACTATAGTCAATGGCAAAGATCGGGACTAAACTCATGGAGGAGTCGAGATCAAGAACGATCAAGGATGAACGGTAAGATTGCTAAGCTCAAGTATGGCATAAGGAATGCGAGAAATGTTGAAGTGAAGTTCAAGCAACGGGTTGCACTATGTGGTTTGATTGGTCCCAGTGAGACATGGTTTGGTGGAACAGGAACAGGAGACTTGTCGACGCATGGCAAGCCAATGGTGCATCTACATGTAGCAAGCATGGCGATTGCTTGCAAGAGAAGATGAAGATCGGATCAAGAAATAGTATTTTGATAAGTTGACCAAAATATCGAAAAATACCTTGGATCAAAACCGCGGCGCTTGGAAAGGTTTAGGTCAAGAAGAAACTAAGATGCTCAAGTTGGATCAAAGATTAAGAACTTAGTAGATTCGTACTTATGTGCTTTAGAAAGCATATATAAGTGTAGTGTGTGAGTAAAATCTGTGTTGTGTGGAGTTAACAGATTCCCCCCATTTGTGCGAAGTGAATAGTATCTATTAGGGTTAAATGGGGCCGATTATCTTGTCTATTTAACGGGGTTGGATGGAGACATACAAATTTACCATCCAACCATTCTAGCTTTACTCTTAGAAGCCAAGTGTTCTAGGGTTAGGATTTTAGATATATAGTATAGCATGGTAAATCTGTCTGTTGATCATTGAAGCTCCTAACCATAGGGCGGAGAGGGAAGTTCGGAAACTCTTTCTTGTCAGGTGACTTGGGCGTAATGAAAAAGATGTTTGCAAGGGTGATGTTGCTTAAAAAGAGAAGTTCCGAAGTCATCACATTTTTTTATTGCTCCATGGCACTGAGAGCAACTCCAAGAGATGGGCTAAAATATCTCCTAAAACAAATTTTGGTGATTAGTGAAAAAACCCTCTCCAAAAGATCCCCAAAACCACCACTAAAAATTTTAACACCCCCAATATCTCACCCCACCGGAGCCAAATTTGGCCTCACCCCACGCGTCCCCAATCACCGTTGCCGCGCGCGAGTAGGCGATTCCGCGCCCAAGTTTTTTTCCTTCGCGTTGCGTGAGACCTACCGAGGACGTCGGCAGCTTCCTCCGCGCGCGCTCCCCCCAGCGCCCTGGGCGGACACCCCCCGGGCGAGCCGGCGCCGCCGAGCTCCTCCGGCGGACCCCCCGGCGCCGCCGGACGGCGGACGGGCGCCTCCACGTCCTGTTCTCTCGGAGCTCCTTCATGCGCACAAGGCCTTCTACATGCAAGCTAGACTTATTCCTTAACTAACTTCACCACTAATGCATGCACTCCTACGACAGGTAAAAACGTGCAACACATACATGCAACAAAACTCATGCCAGATCAAAGCACAAGAATACTAATGACAAGATTATTTTCCAACAACTGTTTCAATTAAAAAAATCCTTTTTAGTATGCACAACCATACTGTACAAAATTTAAAACTAGCAGAAAATCTATTGTACAAAACACTAACAGATAAAATAAATTTTAGGCTCCAACTAGCTAGCTAGTTCACATGCACATGGAGATTATAGTAAGAGCAGTGGCGTTCGTTGAGATTACCGTGATAAAATAAATGGAGGAGCAGGTTGGTTGAAATGGGCGGCGCTACGAAGAACGAACAGGGGCGGCGCTAGAAGGAATGAACAGGGCGGCGCTGCAAGGGCATGAACAGGGGCGGCGCTTGGTGGTGAACAGGTTCGGCAGCTGGGCCGATTTATAACTAATATGGCCCATAAGCCCATGTAGCAGATTTAAAATATTTAGAGGACCAATTTTGGGGATGACTGTTGGAGCAAAGGAGTTATATTGATCCCCAATTTTTTGGCATGTCCCCTAAAATGAGATTATAGGGGATCAAATTTAGCCCATCTTTTGGAGTTGCTCTGACACATTTGTTGTTTTACTGTTCTTTCCTACTGTTTGCTTACCGTGTAAGCTGCCCTTCAAGTTCAATATGACATGATACTGATTTTCCCCCGACGGGGAAATGACATGATATTTGGTGTGTTCTGTACTCATCTTGTTGCAATTATATTTACTACTACACTATGTAATGCTGTCAGTTCACCTCTCACTTGTGCTCTCAGGTGGGTTATGTGCCACTCGGCAATGTCTTGGATGGTCTTCTGTGTCTTATATAATTACAGTACAGAGTTACGTTTTTTTATTGGGCAGAGGCCGCATTGTGTCTTCACTCTTCATACTAGCCGTGTTACTACTTTCTGGTTATTCCTCCGAAGAAGTCAGGTGTGTGTAAGACTGTAATTCGGCAACGCATGATTCCTTCAATTTATTGAGTAGCTCTCTTCGGAAAATCTATTACAAGCTGACATTATTGTTTGGTAAATTGGTGTCACTGCACAGAAGTGTCTATCTGTGTGCATATTTTCCAACGTTGGTAGTTGCACAAAAATGTTCCTACATACGTATATCTGCCCATGTTAGAAGGATTATGATCAACTAATTCGTTTCAGATCAGAGAAATCAGCTAATTCGCTTCAGATCAGAGAAAGTTTCACCTTACTCACCTGCACATTTTAGTCCGACAGTTTATCACAAGTTCTTCTAAGTTGGTGTGAATTATTGCCTTTCATTTTTGTTTTCATAATTTGCCACCTATGCTTTTACACTTGACGAAAGCTACAGCCTTGTCTGGTGCAATTTCCCACCTGCCTTTACTGATGTATGTGTCCGTGTTTTTTTATCCATCCCAGATAGCATTGGTTAACCATATACGACCATATTCGGTATAGAATTTTACGTTTGATGTGATCAATTGGGTCACAGAACATATCCTGATCAGTTTCATGGTCAATGATTACAGAACATACTCAGCTACTTGATTACTGATTACTGACTCCAATCATTTCTGTTCATGGCCTTGTTGTTAGCGTATATTGGCAGCTAACCTGTGCACCAGTTGTCTGGAACCTCATCAGTGCAACTTGATAGTTTGTGCATGTTATTCAGTGCATCTTACTCACCGGCGTTTGTGTGTGTTAAGAGTTAATCAATTGTTCGAAAATCTTTCTGTCATGTTTATATGGTTTTGTTTGGATGCTCTATAAGTTTCGGAAAGTTTAAACTGAGTATGGTGCAGTTCCAATTTGGGAACCTAGGTGAACTCTAATTATGGTCATGGCTGTATTCAAAACTGGTGAGGTCTTTTGGTAACCGCCTAGCCGACGACCGGTTGAGCAACATGATCATACCTCATACTGGTTTTAAGTTTTGAGGACCCATAGGACCGATAGGGCAACAGAGCAGATGAATAATGCCTTAGAAATTTCCCCTAAAGTATTCATAAATTATTCACTCCAGTAGATATAGAGCTATAAAAATCATAATTAGAAGCCAAGAACAAACCAACAAACTTAAAAGCCTGAGTAAGAGATCTTTTAGCACCTCACCAGTTTGACTGCCACTGAGGGTGCGGTCTGACCGGCGGAGTCAGACTGGCTTGACCACGACAACTTGACCAGGCCTAGGAGTGGTCTAACCATTCCCTGGTTTTTAGAATAGTAAATTAGCTCGGGCCAAGACTAAGAATGGTGCAACTCCCAAAGTCCTCAATCAAAAGTGATGAAACTTTGTATGCGCATTCCTTAAGGTCTTAGAAACCTATTCCATCTAAGGATCGTATGGATTTTGATCAAAGTTTTAACCTTTCTAAAAAATAAGTAAAATTGCACTACAACCGGGTAAACATCAAAATCATGGATCTGACTTACTCGTAGGTAGAGGATAGTCAAGATAGCTTTAAATGAATTTTTACATATCACAACAAGCAATTTCTTCTGAAGATTCAAAGCAAAAATCCTGGGATGAAGAAATCCCAAGATGAGGCCAAATCTAACCAAAATAGGGCTATTTCAGAATCTTGCAAGACTTAGTGCCTAGATAGACGGGTTTGAAAAGTGTTAGTGTTATGATGTGCTCTCTTGTCCTTCAGGTGGAGTAGCTATAAAACCTTCATTCTCAAGTAACAATAGATTGACTTTATTCATCTGTCATAGATCTCTCTTACTTTGTTTGATTTGCTCATGATCTTGTTGGTTTTGATTTCTTCTCTCATCTTCTTGATCTTGTTCTATGTCAAGCACATATAAGTGATGGAGATGACTCATAGAGATCAATTCATATCCATCTTGATATCAGATTTTGCATGTTTTTGAGTTGCCCAGTTTTGTTTGGATTTGACCTTTAGGGAGATTTCTTGATCCAAATGTTTTTGTCTCAAATTTTTAGGAGCTCTTGCTTGCTCCAACATATGGGAATATATCTACATCCATCTTGGCTATCTTTCGCCCACGAGTAAGTTATATTCTTTGCTTTCCCTCTTTTGTCCAGTTTTAGTGCAACCTTACTTCAAATGAAAAAGTCATAACTTTGACAATGATTCTCTTGAATGTTAATTGAAATAGGTTCGTGACATTCTAAAGATGGTGCATGCCAAGTTTCAATCATTTGGATTTTCAAATAAAAAGTTAAATAATTCTTAGTTTTAAAATCTTGCTGATTTTACTGTTCATCGTCTAGAGGTTTGGCCGCTAGCTCATAGAGATTAGATCGATGGGACTTCAAATTTTCGAAGTTTTTCCTTGTTTGGTTCAGGGATTTGGTAAATTTTTCCGGAGTTTTTCCTTGTTTGGTTCAGAGCTTTGGTAAATTTGTGATTTCTATTTTTATTGTACGTTGTTGTTGATTTTTTAAGAATTTTTTTTAAAAGAGTGCGTTCACCCTCTAACTTCCATAATCGATCCTACCAGGTCAATCAGTACATTCGGTTTGAGCTTTAACTCACACACGTCTCACCTAGCTTTATCCCATACGTCTTAAAAAAATGCGAGTAGGATCCTCTATAAATCTATAGCGGCACAAAATTAAGGTGGATTTAACATTTGTTATCAGTATTGTTGCAGTTATCCCTTCGAACTCCCTTCAAGTTCCATTTCCCGAACTCGCATCTTGCTGTCATAGGGCTAATTCCCGTGAAACATTGCTACTGACGAAAAACCTTTTTTGTCTCTTTATTTTGCGCCTTTTGTGAGAGCTAAATTTATAGAGGAGGGTTTTTTTTGAACTGTGGCTTATTATTTATGGTTTAAAATTTTAAATTCTGACTGTTCGCGAGAGGCAATACGCAAAAAAAAGTTACATGCGATTTTGGCCGGTAAAATTGAATTCAGTACACATTTTACTACAATCTTCCTGTTGACTTCGTTTAAAAAAAACACCGTTTGAAAGCTAATTACTATAGCATAAACCACAAACAACAAGACATAAGTGAAAAAGAAGGGAACCCATATCTCATGTTGATGAATTTTGCTCTCTAGTTTTACGAAGGTCGCTCCCAATGGAGGACATTGCATAGCAATGTCTATGACCTCCACGTAATATAGACATTATAATAGGCATTACAATCTCAATACATAGTTTCCACTTATGGACCTAAATAATAAATATTTCTTGGTCCCTTCAGCGGCCACCCGCCTCCTTCCTTGGCCACGGAGGTGCCGGAACCGACATCCCCTCCCCTCCGGCGATCGGATCTAGTGCCCCCTCCCGTCCGTCCATCGGAGCTGGCATCCCCTCCCCTCCAACGAAGTACTCCCATCCAGCATCCTTCCCAGACCGCGTCGCCACCGTCTTCGGCATCATCGCACGGCGAGAAGTGTGACACACGGCTTGGTGACGAGGAGCTCAGCCAGATTTGGTGCTATCTCCCCTTCGGAGGCCGGATCTAGCATCCCCTCCCCTCCAACGACGAAGGTGATGTTCCGGTCCAAGCTCCCCGACATCGAGAGCCCCAACCACCTCATCTACAGGCCTACTACTTCGAGAAGCTCCTCGAGGTGGCCTCCCTCCCCTGCCTCACCAACAGGCAGAGCGGGGCGGTGTACACCTACGGCGAGGTGGAGGAGCTCTCACGGAGGGTGGCAGCGGGCTGTGCCGGTTGGACATGGGCAAGGGTAACGTGGTCATAAAACTGCTTCGCAACTGCCCCGAGTTCGCCTTTGTCTTCCTACGGCGGCGCGGCTGGGCGCGGCGACTACGACTGTGAACCCATTCTACATGCCGCACGAGATCCATCGGCAGGTGACGTTGGTGGGGCCAATGTGATCGTCACCGAGGCCTGCACCATCGAGAGGGTGTGCGGGTTTGCCACCAAGCGTGGTGTTTCTGTGGTCACTGTGGATGGGGCCTTCATCAGCTACTTGGGTTTAGGGAGGCGCTGCTGAGGGAGGGCGCCGGGGAGCCGCTCCCTTAACGAGGAGGTCAACCCCGACGATGTCATCTGAAAAGCCCCAAAATTTCAAAATCCAAAAAATTTGTGAATTTTTGCCGGTTTTTGGGTGAATTTCAGAAACTTTCCTTTTTGGGAAAGTTTCCCCGTTCCGCTTTCCTTTACGGGCGGGCGTCTTCTTTTCTCTCCGGCGCCCGCTTCTTTCCGCCTTCTCCGTTCCTCGGCCCCTCCCGCGGGCGTCTCCTCCTCCTCCGGCGGCGCCCGCTCCTCCTCGCTTTCCTCGCGCCACGCGCGTTCTGCCGCGCGCCTCGCGCGAGCATGCCGCCTGATTCGCCTCGCCGCGCGCCCACCGCCGCGGTCCGAAACCGTGGCGCTCCGCGCCACGCGTCGCCGCCCCTCTGCGCTGGCCCGCTTTGCGGCGGCCGCTCCCTCCCTCGCGCGCGCGCGCCCCCGCCGCGGCTCCTCGCTCTGCCGCCATGCTTGTCCCGACCACCGCGGCATCCTCGCGCCACGCGGCGCCATCCTCTCGCTTCGACCCCTGGCAGCCCCGCCGTCACTTCCCAGCGACGCTTCCTCCCATGCCACAGCTCCACCCGCCTGCTGTCCGTCGCCATAAACGCCGCGCGCCGCTCGGCCACCGCCTGTCTCGCGGAGGAGACGCCTCCGACTCTGCTCCCATCATGCCCGATTGACCGGGCTCGCTGTTGCCTTCACCCGAAGAGCCCTCCCTCCGCCCGGTACAAATACCCCACCTCGGTTTCCCCTCTCTCTTTGCTTCCCGAACACTCCCAGCACCCCCATTCACCTCCCACCGCTCCCCCGCCTCTCCCTGAGCTGCCAATCGAAGCCGCGTCGCTCGAGGCTCCGCCGTCGTCTCCCCCTGCGCCGGCGACCCCGTAAAGCGGATCTTCCGTTCCCCTCCCCCATTCTCCAATTGTTTTCGTCCCGAGCTCCTCCTCAGTGTGCTGATCACGCTGGTAACTCTGTTTGGCCAGGTGCTCGCCGTGGAACGCCGTCACCGCAGCTCCTCCGCAGACCGAACCAGCTCCCCGTGGCCAGCTCTCCTCGCCGCCTCCCAGCTCCTGCCGCCACTCCCAATGTGAGCCTCCTGATCCCCTTCCCGTGTAGCCGCGGCCGATTGGGCTATTTCGCCGCCGGCGACTCCCCTCGCCTCCGAGCACCCGAACTACCCCCTTCTCTCCCCCGCTCTCACCATTGTTCCCTCGCCTCCAAGACCCTAAAATGGACTCCCGAGTCAAACTCTAGCCGGTGGAGCCCTCCGGGCCATTGGGGACCCTCGGCGTCGCCGGAGCACCGCGGCTCCGCCACCCCGTTTTCGCTGCCCCGCCCGGCCGAGGTAGACGACGACGACGTGGCGCTATCCCCGCCGTCCCTCCTCCACTGGCGCTTTCAAGCTGCAGCCTCCGATCCTCGTACGCCGCGCCTTCCTTCTGTCCCCGCCGTCCGATCTCCACCGTACGGCATCCCGTCCGCCCGCGTTCCCCACGCCGATGCCATCCGCATCGCCACGCGTCGGCCATCCCGACCGGAGAGCGCCTCGCGAGTGGGCGCGCGCCTGCTCGGCCGCGTTGCGCGTGCGTGGCCGCCGCGTTTGAATCTCGAGTGGGCCGCATCAGTAGCATGGGCCGCCCGAGCATGTGCATAATCATTTTCCAGATTTATTCATTTCTAAAATCCCAGAAAATCCAAATAAATCCTAGAAAATCACGAAAATCCCAAAAATTCCCAAACTTCACCACTTTGTTCCAAATATTATTCCAGACCCTCGTGAACTCCATTTCCACAGATTCTCCCCACCTAAATTCCTAAAAATCCATTTGGGGTGTTTATGCAATTTACTCCTTTTAAATAGTTTATTTTCCTCGCTTGATTAGTCTCAAGTGGATTTAATTCTGTTTTGTATGTTTGCGCTAGTGTCGGAGTCTCGGAAGTTCGATTGCAGACCCGGGAGCCGGAGATTCTTCGTTCGAGCTAGCGGAAATCATTCGGATTGACTGACAAGTCCCAAATCCTTTGATCATATTGAAACCCATCTTGTTCATATATGTTAATATGCTATTTGCATTATGTTAATTGTGAAATGTTAGTTTGAAATAAAATAAAATGTTTAGAATGACTTGTTATGTAGTTAATCCTATCACCGTTAAATGCCATGTTTAATTTGTAGCCATGCCTTTGAAACCCTAGAATTAATTATCATTAATCTAGATAATCGTAGATTATTATCTTCATGCAAAGTCTTGTACTGATAAGGTGTGTGGCTGCGGGCCAATAGAATTTGCAAACCCGACTCTAGGGTAGGGTGGAATGGGACACCGTGCCCTAGAGCGGAGAGTGATTGCGGGCACAAGGTAGGGTAAGGGGATTGTGGTGCGCCGTGAGACGGTTTTCGCCCATCTCTTACCCTAGGATTGGAGTAGGGTAAGTGGGGTTGAGGTGCGCCGCTAGACGGTTTTCGCCCACCGCTTACCCTAGGTTGGGTCGCGGGCCTGGTGAGGTTGCGGACCATGTGAAATTAAGGACTAAAACCCTTATGCTGAGCAAATGTCATAGAACCCGCTCAAACCACAGGAGTTGACTTGTCAACACTTGTCTAGTAGCTGCTCAACTCGATTGAAACTCTGCAGGTGTGGCGGTGGAGGAGGTTTAGCAGTGAGGTTAGGCAAGCCGTGATTGGGTGCCTAACAACGGTAGAGTTCACTCGAAGCGGCACCGTTTTCTTTTCTTTGTGTGTGTGTGTGTGAGCGAGCCAGACCCGAGTGAATTCTACCGGGTAGAGCCTATATAAAGAGCTGAGCAGTGACAAGACCTGGCTTTCTTAACTCTTTAGCGGGAGTTAAGGGATCGTGTGGGTAAAGCTGAGCAAACTCTGCAGAGTCAAATAAATGGTATTCGAATACGCCGTGCTCCCGGTTATTGGAGCTGTGTCACTTGGGTGATTCCAGCAGCAAAGCTTAAGTAGTTTTGTAAACATTTAACTTGTTTAGGTTGGTTAATGAACTCTTGTTGAAAACCCCTGAGATCTTAAGAAGTAAGTTTTGAGTCCGTCTTATTAAAATGATTGCAAATAAAACTGCATCCACTGAAAGATAATAAACCAAATATATTCCCTTCCTTGAAGTTCCGTGCATGTAGTAAGTTAAGATCCCTTTGGGATTTCTTTGAGCCGGTTGGTTGGCTCACGGCTTGCTAAATCTAATCTTTAGAGGATCAAGACGAAGGAGAAGGTCTCCCGTTGAAGAAGTCCCGAGGACCTTTTCTTCGACGAGGACCCTTGGTCAGTAGGTCTCGCCGCGCCAGAGCGGATCTGGAAGTCTTTTGTAATGTAAATATGCTTTGGGCTTGCACGCCCATTGTAAAAACCCCGGATGTTAATCCTTATGTCAAGTATATGCTGGACTTTTGTTGTAAGCATGCGATGGTATACTCTTGCGCGACACTCCATAACTTGTTCATGCTTGGATAGTTACGAATGCCGTGTCGTCTGCGCTACCGAAACGCAGGCGTTACAAGAAGTGGTATCGAGCGCTCTTTGACCGTAGGTTGAGACCTAAGGCTGATCTAGGAAGCGATTTTATCGCAAAATTTAATTTAAGTTGTAAAAAGGGTTTACGAAAAACATAAGTATTATTGCTGTCTTCTTCCTCTCTTGTGCTACCTTTTCTATCTTAGTCTAATCTGGCTTAAGTTTTATTTTATGCAAAGTGTTTATTGCTTTACTTGTCTAACTTCAAAATTCCGTTTCCGGCAGATGGTGCACTATGTTTTCTCCCGACCTGACCGTATGGAGGGATGGCCATACAAGCTTTGGGAGATGAGGAGGTACCTTGGTTCGAGGGAGCACTGCAGCCCAGTGTTCCGTGCAGTGAGCCGCACCCGTGGGGAGCAGCTCTACGAGTGGAAGGCGTGGGTGGTCCTTACACCCCTGCCTATCCGCCCCGACCAGGAGCGCAGGTTCGTCGCCAGGAGGATGGACCGAGACGACGCAGCAGGACGCGGCCCAGAAGGCTGCGTTCTACTTGCGAGACTACTACGCCCTTGAGTTCTCTTTCACTCCCTTCGACCTGGTGCCACAGCAGCGTCGCCGAGGCCTGGCCGTGCCTCAGTTCGGTGAGGATGACGATCCCCGCCTCGCGGGCATCGCCGTCCTTTGGGCACAGCAGATCGTTCGCTACGACAGCGCCGTCGCCGAGTCCAGGAGGTTCCAGGAGCAGCTCTGGGAGGCTCGAGAGCAGGTTCAGCAGCTCAGAGCCTCTCTCCGTCGTTTTGAGGAGATCGAGGCCGTGGATAGCGGTGAGGAGCCGAGCGTCCAGTCCTCGTGCTCCACGGTGCAGTCTAGGCGCAGGCGCCGGCTGATGACCACGGTAGAGTACCGTGCCCGGTTCCGCCCGGCAGCCCCGCTTGCCCTCCCAGCACCTGGGGACAGGGAGGAGTAGACGCTGTACGCTAGTGGTAGCCTGACCCTTTTGTAATAGCTGTACTTTTGGTATGTAATGCAAGTGCACACTCGAACCCTAAGTGGTCTCAAGCATCGCTTGCTTTATTGTGGAACTTATGTTAATTAATCCTTTATGTTGCTTGTCTAAATTATCGTATTTCCTTCGTGTGTTCAAAGCTTTCTTGTCCCCTTTCACTCTCGCACTTACCCTGTTCACCCTATACTTACCTTGAAATTCAAAGTCTTACTTACCTGCTCTTAATTATAAAAACCGCTGCAAATCTAACCTCAAGTTCCCAATAAATGATGGAGCAGGCAGGCGAGCATTTGTCGAACCAGTGGCGGTGGTGCACCGCCACCACGAACACACTTGCAAAGGTTATTGAAATGTTAGAAAAGAATCGATATCAAGGAGAGCAGAATATCTTGAAAGTGTTAGATCGCAAGCTCACTTTCTCGAGCAGATGGCAACCCGATCCTCCGTTGTTCCTAGTGGGAGTAATGCTCCTCGATGGTTCTCAAATTTCCACCCGATGGGCGATTTTTACAAAACGCCCACCGGTCTTCTCCACCCGCCGACCCTACGGTGGCGAGGATTGGCTTGTGGACGTGGAGAGAAAGCTTCAAACACTCGATGCGATGACCAAGAGAAGGTGTTGTACGCATCCCATCGGTTGCGGTGGTGCCGCACCACGTGGTGGATTAACTACCAACGCACCCTACGAGCAGAGACATTAGTTGGGAGGACTTTTCAAAGGCCTTCCGCAAGGCACACATACCGGATAGCGTCATGGAGGCTAAGCGTCGAGAATTTCTTGCGCTTAAGCAAGGAGGACGACCGTTATGGAGTACTTACATCGGTTCAACCATTTGTCCAGTTTGCCCTAAGATGTTGACAAGACAAGAAGATGAATAGATTCAGGACTGGATTACAGCAGTCTCTGAAATTTCATATTTCAGCTCTGAAGTTCCAGGATTTACATGACATGGTGAACAGCTTAATCACCTCAGAAGAAGCTAGAGGAGAAATGGAGGACTATAGGAAGCGTAAGGCAGTACACAAATCCCAATCCTCTTCACAAAATGCTCAACGAATCAGGACATCGGGATCGCCCTCATATCGATCCCAATCCTCCCGCCAGTTTGTGAGGTTACCGAGGACTCAGTCTGGCCAATCACAGCAGTATAATTCTCCTTTGCCACTAGCGCTCAAGTGTCCCACCTGCGGTGGAAATCATCTTGCTAGTAGCTGCCCAAAGAGATCCAATGCTTGTTTTCACTGCGGAGAGGTTGGACACTATAGAGACCAATGTCCTAGAAGGAACTTGCCATCTGATGCGGCAAGACTGCAAGTCCAAAATCAGCAACCGCAAGAAAACAAGACGCAGTCAAGCCCTAGCACTCCCAAGGGAGGATATCTACAGATCAAAGCAGCTGGACCCCGGTCTCCAGTAAGCACACCAATTTTCACAAGTCGGCGGAGGCGGAGGCGCACTGATCCACCTTCTATGCAAGGGTGAACCACGTGTCGGCAGAGGACGCCGCAGGGGCTAGCGACATCATTGCTGGTATGTTTCCAATCAACTCCATACCTGCGTTGATTTTGTTTGATCCTGGTGCAACACATTCATTTGTTTCGAAGAGTTTTGCCTCAAGAAACCAATTGCCTTCTGTTGCTTTACCAAGACCCTATGTGGTTGAGACCCCTGGGGTTAGAATGGAGTCCCACAATGGGTGTGCGGGACTCAGTATAAAAATCCAAGGGGTAGATTTTAGAGCAGATTTGTTGCAACTAGATATGACAGGATTAGATGCCATTTTGGGCATGAACTGGTTGGCCAAGAACAAAGGCAAGGTAGACTGTGAGATCAAGACAGTGTCATTGGTCAATTCTGAAGGTCAGAAAGTGATAGTAGAGACAGATCGAGAAGTATTAAAAGATGCCAAGAAGCGTATGATCAACATGATAGCAGCCACACCTAATCAAGTACCAGTGGTACAAGAGTATCCAGATGTCTTTCCGGAAGAATTACCAGGAAGACCTCCTGACAGACAAGTGGAACTTGCTATTGAATTGATACCTGGTACCAAGCCAATTGCCAAACATCAGTATAGAATGTCAGCTAGTGAGCTGAAAGAATTGAAGAAGCAGCTAGATGAACTCCAAGAGAAGGAATTCATTCGACCAAGTACTTCACCGTGGTCAGCCCCAGTCTTATTTGTGAAAAAGAAGAATGGAGAATTAAGGATGTGTGTTGATTACCGAGGCTTGAATGCTGTCACCATCAAAAACAAGTATCCTCTCCCCAGAATTGATGACCTGTTTGATCAACTCAAGGGTGCCAAAGTGTTTTCAAGATCGACCGCGCTCGGGTTATCATCGACTTAAAATCCGAGAGCAAGATCGAGAGAAGACGGCTTTCATCACCAGATATGGATTATTTGAATTCACGGTCGTGCCATTTGGTCTAACCAATGCGCCAGCATATTTCATGAATCTTATGAACCTGGTGCATATGGACCAATTGGATCGATTTGTGATTGTCTTCATTGATGACATCCTGATATATTCCAAGAGTGAAGAAGAGCATGCATAACATTTGCACATGGTATTGTCAAGACCGAGGAACATCACTATATGCAAAGTTTGACAAGTGCAGTTTTGGCTAAAGAAGTGGCTTTCTTGGGTCACATCATATCCAAGATGGAGTAAAGGTCGACCTAAAAGATATCTGCGAGCTTATGGAATGGAAACAACCCAAGACCGTGGATCAAGTAAGGAGTTTCCTTGGATTGGCGGGCTATTATCGCGATTCATTGAAGGCTTCTCGAAAATTTCTCGACCACTCACTCAGCTATTGAAGAAGGACAAGCCATTCACATGGACCGATGCATGTGAAGAAGGTTTTCGATGTTAAAGACCAAATTGACAACCACGCCCGTCTGATTTTGCCTAATCCGAAAAGGAATTCCAGTTATTGTGATGCTTCAAAGCAAGGTTTGGGATGTGTACTTATGCAAGACGGAAGGTTGTCGCTATGCCTCAAGACAATTGAGGCCGCATGAGGAGAATTATCCCACACACGATTTAGAACTAGCAGCTGTAGTGCATGCACTAAAAATTTGGCGGCACTACCTGCTGGGGAATCGATGTGAGATATTTTCTGATCACAAGAGCCTAAAGTACCTATTTACACAGCCAGAATTAAACATGAGACAGCGCAGATGGCTGGAACTGATAAAGGATTATGATGTTGATCTTCAGTATCACCCGGGCAAGGCCAATGTAGTTGCCGACGCCCTTAGCCGCAAGGCTCGTCCAAGCAAAACTAGCAAATCAGAGTATCCGCCAGAATTGCAAAGGGACATAATACGACTGAACTTGGTGATCACAGAACAAGGTGAAGAAACAGCATTAGAAATTCAACCATTACCGATGGATCGACAAAGCAAAGACAAGATGAAGATGAAGAGATTCAAAACTGAAAAAGGATATTGAAGAAAGAGACTCCTCGAGTATACGATGACGAGCATGGAATCCTCACCTTCCGTGGTCGCTATTGCATACCCGACAAGAAAGAGTTAAGGAAATTAATATTGTCTCAAGCCCATTCGTCCCAATTCTCAATTCACCCAGAGGTACTAAGATGTACCAAGATCGAAGAAGAAGTATTGGTGGAACCGGATGAAGAAGGAAGTGGCGAGTATGTAGCTAAATGTGATGTCCGCGTGAGATCAAGATAGACCACCGAAACCATCGGGATTGTTGCAACCTCGCCAATACCGAATGGAAATGGGACAGATATCGGCATGGATTTTATTATCGGACTTCCCAAGACTCGTGAGGATATGATGCTATTTGGGTCATTGTCGATAGATTGACCAAAGTGGCTCACTTCCTCCCGATCAAGCAAGCGTATGGGAAAGATAAACTTGCTGAGTTATACTTGACCGCATTGTAACTCTACATGGGGTTCCAAAGAAAATTATGTCGGATAGAGGAGCACAATTTACATCTAAGTTCGGGAGAAATTACATGAAGCAATGGGCACCGATTTGAATTTGATTCACCTATCACCCCAGACGGATGGACAGACAGAAAGAACGAATCAGATCTTGGAAGATATGTTGAGAGCTTGTGCTATTGTGTATGGTGCAGCCTGGAATACTTGCTTACCATTCGCTCAATTCTCATATAACAATAGTTACCAAGCTAGTATCCAAATGGCCCCGTTTGAAGCACTTTATGGCAGAAAATGCAGAACCCCTCTGAATTGGACAGAAACAGGAGAGCGACAACTTATTGGTCCTCAGATTGTTCAAGACACAGAAGAACATGTTAGAATTGTCAGAGACAGACTCAAAATGGCACAAGACCGACAGAAGAGCTATGCAGATAACCGTAGGAAGGATTTGAGTTTTGAAGTTGGAGATTTCGTCTACATCAAAGTCACTCCATTCAAAATAATTAAGAGATTTCAAGTTAAAGGCAAATTAGCACCAAGATATGTGGGACCGTTTCAGATTATCGGAAGAGTTGGGGAAGTAGCTTATCAAGTGCAGCTCCCACCCAACTTGTCAAGAATGCACAATGTGTTTCACGATCTCGCCTTCAAAGTGTCTACGTCAACCAACGGATGAGGTGCCATTGTCGGATATTGAATTACAGGATGATCGCACGATCTTTGAAGAACCACTACAAATACTTGAAACATCGAGAGGCACTCGAAACAAGAATATCAGATTTTGCAGAGTGCGATGGAAGAATCACACAATGGATGAGTCCACTGGGAACGAAATCGACTTGCGTGAGATTTCCCAACTTACTCCTGGACCAAGTTAATCTCGGGGTCGAGATTCTTTTAAGGGGGTAGGTTGAAAAGCCCCAAAATTTCAAAATCCAAAAATTTGTGAATTTTTGCCGGTTTTTGGGTGAATTTCAGAAACTTTCCTTTTTGGGAAAGTTTCCCAGCTCCCGCTTTCCTTTCGGGCGGGCGTCTTCTTTTCTCTCCGGCGCCCCGCTTCTTTCCGCCTTCTCCGTTCCTCGGCCCCCTCCCGCGCGGACGTCTCCTCCTCCCTCCGCTGGCGCCCGCTCCCTCCCCGCTTTCCTCGCGCACGCGCGTTACGCGCTGCGCCTCGCGCGAGAGCAGCGCGCCTCGGATTCGCCTCGCCGCGCGCCGCCCGACCGGCCGGTCCCGAAACGTGGCGCCTCGCGCCACGCGTCGCCGCCTCTGCGCTGCCCGCTTTGCGCGGCCGCTCCCTCCTCGCCGCGCGCGACGCCTCGCCGCGCAGCCTCTCGCTCGCCGCCGCCGCTGTCCCGACCACGCGGCATCTCGCGCCACGCGCGCCATCCTCTGCGCTCGACCCCACCGGCAGCCCCGCCGTCACTTTCCCGCGACGACGCGCTCTCCTCCCATGCCACAGCTCCACCCCGCCCGTGCTGTCCGTCGCCATAAACGCGCGCAGCTCAGGTCCCACCGCGTCTCGCGGAGGAGACGCTCCCGACCTGCTCCCATCATGCCCTCGATTGACCGGAGCTCGCCGTTGCCTTCACCCCGAAGGAGCCTCCCTCCGCCCGGTACAAATACCCCACCTCGGTTTCCCCTCTCTCTTTGCTTCCCGAACACTCCCAAGACCCCATTCACCTCCCACCGCTCCCGCCTCTCACGAGCCGCCAATCGGCCGCGCCGCCGAGGCTCCGCCGCGTCTCCCCCTGCGCGGCGACCCGTAAGCGGATCTTCCGTTCCCCTCCCCATTCTCCAATTGTTTTCGTCCCGAGCTCCTCCTCGGTGTGCGATCACGCTGTAACTCTGTTGGCCAGTGCTCGCCGTGGAACGCCGTCACCGCAGCTCCTCCGCATCGAACCGGCTCCCGTGGCGGCTCTCTCGCGCCTCCCCGCTCCTGCCGCCACTCCCAATGTGAGCCTCCCGATCCCTTCCCGTGTAGCGCGCCGATTGGGCTATTCGCGCCGGCGACTCCTCGCCTCAGAGCACCCGAACTACCCCCTTCTCTCCCGCTCTCACCATTGTTCCTCGCCTCCAAGACCCTAAAATGGACTCCCGAGTCAAACTCTAGCCGGTGGAGCCCTCCCGGTCCATCGGGACCCTCGACGCGTCGCCGGAGCACCGCAGCTCCGCCACCCCGTTTTGCCCCGCCCGGGCCGGGAGGTAGACGACGACGACGTGGCGCTATCCCCGCCGTCCCTCCTCCTCGGCGCTTTCAAGCTGCAGCCTCCGATCCTCGTGCGCCGCCGCCTTTCCGTCCCCGCGCGTCCGATCTCCACCGTCGGCATCCCGTCGCCGCGTTCCCCACGCCGATGCCATCCGCACGCCACGCGTCGCCATCCCGACCCGGAGAGCGCGCCTCGCGAGTGGGCGCGCCCGCCTGCTCGGCGGCGTTCTGGCGCGCGCCGCCGCCGCGTTTGAATCTCGAGCCGGGCCGCATCAGAGCATGGGCGGCCCGAGCTGCAATGCATAATCATTTTCCAGGATTTATTCATTTCTAAAATCCTAGAAAATCACGAAAATCCCAAAATTCCCAAACTTCACCACTTTGTTCCAAATATTATTCCGCACCCTCTGTGAACTCCATTTCCACAGATTCTCCCCACCTAAATTCCTAAAAATCCATTTGGGGTGTTTATGCAATTTACTCCTTTTAAATAGTTTATTTTCCTCGCTTGATTAGTCTCAAGCTGGATTTAATTCTGTTTTGTATGTTTGCGCTAGTGTCTGAGTCTCGGAAGTTCGATTCTGCACCAGGAGCCGGAGATTCTTCGTTCGAGCTAGCGGAAATCATTCGGATTGACTAAGTCCCAAATCCTTTGATCATATTGAAACTCATCTTTGTTCATATATGTTAATATGCTATTTGCATTATGTTAATTGTGAAATGTTAGTTTGAAATAAAATAAAATGTTTAGAATGACTTGTTATGTAGTTAATCCTATCACCGTTAAATGCCATGTTTAATTTGTAGCCATGCCTTTGAAACCCTAGAATTAATTATCTGTTAATCTAGATAACTGTAGATTATTATCTTCATGCAAAGTCTTGTACTGATAAGGCTGTGGCTGCGGGCCAATAGAATTTGCAAACCCGACTCTAGGGTAGGGTGGAATGGGACACCGTGCCCTAGAGCGGAGAGTGATTGCGGGCACAAGGTAGGGTAAGGGGATTGTGGTGCGCCGTGAGACGGTTTTCGCCCATCTCTTACCCTAGGATTGGAGTAGGGTAAGTGGGGTTGAGGTGCGCCGCTAGACGGTTTCGCCACCGCTTACCCTAGGTTGGGTCGCGGGCCCGTGAGGTTGCGGACCATGTGAAATTAAGGACTAAAACCCTTATCTTTGAGCAAATGTCATAGAACCCGCTCAAACCACAGGAGTTGACTTGTCAACACTTGTCTAGTAGTTGCTCAACTCGATTGAAACTCGCAGTGTGGCGGTGGAGGAGGTTTAGCGGTGAGGTTAGGCAAGCCGTGATTGGGTGCCTAACAGCGGAGAGTTCACTCGAGCGCACCGTTTTCTTTTCTTTGTGTGTGTGTGTGTGTGCGAGCGGACAGAGTGAATTCTACCGTAGAGCCTATATAAAGAGCCGAGCAAAGTGACAAGACTGGCTTTCTTAACTCTTTAGCGGGAGTTAAGGGATCGTGTGGGTAAAGTGAGCAAACTCTGCAGAGTCAAATAAATGGTATTCGAATACGCCGTGCTCCGGTTATTGGAGCCGTGTCACTTGGGTGATTCCAAAGAAAAGCTTAAGTAGTTTTGTAAACATTTAACTTGTTTAGGTTGGTTAATGAACTCTTGTTGAAAACCCCGAGATCTTAAGAAGTAAGTTTTGAGTCCGTCTTATTAAAATGATTGCAAATAAAATCGCATCCACCGAAAGATAATAAACCAAATATATTCCCTTCCTTGAAGTTCCGTGCATGTAGTAAGTTAAGATCCTTTGGGATTTCTTTGAGCCGGTTGGTTGGCTCACGGCTTGCTAAATCTAATCTTTAGAGGATCAAGACGAAGGAGAAGGTCTCCCCGTTGAAGAAGTCCCGGAGGACCTTTTCTTCGACGAGGACCCTTGGCTGTAGGTCTCGGCCGCGCTCAGGCGGATTCTGGAAGTCTTTTGTAATGTAAATATGCTTTGGGCTTGCACGCCCATAAAAAACCACGGATGTTAATCCTTATGTCAAGTATATCTTGGACTTTTGTTGTAAGCATGCGATGGTATACTTTGCGCGACACTCCATAACTGTTCATGCTTGGATAGTTACGGAATGCCGTGTCCGTACGCGCCCCTGGAAACGGGGGCGTTACATCATCACACTGCCCTACTCGTCAGGCACCACCGGGATGCTGAAGGTAGTCATGCTCAGGCACCACAGCCTAGTCACCAGTGTCGCGTAGCAGGTGAGCTAGCTGCTACTATGCTACTACCCCGTTATTAGCTGTGAACTGGGCACTCAAGTATTTTCCCTTTATGTGCATGGTTGGGCATGATGTGGCGGCACAGTAGGTGCTTCGGCGAGCTCAAGGGTGGCATGGCAGCAAGCGTGTGATCGGGACCATTATCGAGCGTCGCATCCCCACCGAGCACCTCCGCTCCGACCACCATCGAGCGCCACATTCCCCACCAAGCATCTCCACTGAGCGCGCCGTGGAGTGGACCAGGTAGCAGTGCAGGGCCACAAATTGTATGTTGGATTCTATGCTCAGGCAATGTCTTATATGAGACACTGCTCCTCTATCTTTTCTTTAATTCCCTCTCCACCTTAGTATAAATCTTACTTGGTAGGCTAATTAATGACATGGATATTAATGATGTAGGATCCATTGGGAGTACCCCAAACATGCATAATATTTCCATTCTCTTTCGATGTTGGATTTTTAAAAGTAAATAAAATACAAGACAATTCTGCACACAGAGGCTATTTTACTTGAATGTGTTTTTTTCCTGTAGTGTGTCTTCAGAGGAGGAGTCTCACTGCATGACTTCCCGGCACCTCCCGTTCTGGGTATCTCTCCATGTACTTACCAACATATTTAGCCAAGGCTTGCAGTCCTCCAATGTTAGGAATGCGACTATACGGTATACCCATTCTTCCATTAGCTTCTACTTCTTATAAATACAAGCGTGGGTTCTTTGCAACTGTGACTAATGGCTTTTGATCCTAGTATGAGCGTTTGTACAAATAAATTAAATACTGATAAGCAGCTTCCAAACAACAACAGAGAAAATATTCTATTTATTTGTTCGAGAGAATATATAAACCATAAGTCATAGGCTAAAAAGAACTAAGACTAGACTCATGGCTCGCATGTACCATTGTGTAGTAGGTATATATAGGCATGTTTTTTTTTTGTTTCGGTTTATGGCTTTTAGACTGTTCGTGAGATAGAATATGAAATAATAGGAATTCATGTATGGTTTTGACCGATATAAATGAAGTTAATACAATATGTATTACAATCAACTTGTAGATCTTATTTTAAAAAGATATTTTATTTAAAAGTTAATTAGTCATCGTATAAAAATCGAAAAACAGTTTTAAAAACATGAATGGAAGAGGTCCGCCATTGTTAGCAGCACTAGGACACATGTAGGTAGCTCTTCAAAGCTAACAATAAAGTTCTCTGTCCTCTATTTAATTTATTTTGTACCATTTCAACTGCGGACTGAGGCCCCGCTCGTTTCGGCTTTAGTTTCTGGCTTTTGGCTTATTATTTACTATTCATAAATTTCGTCTTTTTCTGAATTTTTGGTTTTTTGAGCTTTTTTGCTGGTTCTTTTTCCCATATTCGTTTGAGTTGTTTGTGATGAGCTAGCATATTTTTCTATTTTATTTTTTTAAAATTTAATTACACCAAATAAGCTACCTTCAGTTACAATGAAATTTTAGCCGCTACAATGTAATTTCAGCCATAAGCCACATCTTTTTAGCCCAACCGAGCGGGGCCATATTGCTCGGAGTTTTGCATGATGTTGCAACACATTACTTTAGCAATTCAAGCAATTTATCAGCAAATTGTAAATTTTCCAAGTGTGACATTTGAAAGGCACAATGTTGGTGTGTGATTGTTTTACTGAACACCGATGCGTAGGAAGGTAGCTGATATTCTAAATAACCACCACTCGATATTCTAAATAACTACCACTCGAATGCTTCTTTCTATTGCTCCTTCCTCTAGTTCCAACGCAAACATGGGCACTTTTGCGGCTTATTGGCTTTTATTTTTGATTTTTCTATAATAACTAATTTTTAAATAGAGTGTCCTTTTAAGATGTGCTTTATAAATTGATTGTAGTACACATTGTAGCGACTTTATTTATATCAGCCAAAACTATATATGAATCCATTTTATTTTGTACTCTCTTATAAATAATCAAAAAATATAAACCGTAGCCATAAATCGTAAGCAGTAGGCCAAAAGCGCCTATATCTCGCTTGTTCATCTTGATTGAAGCTTCAAACAGCTGCTATTCACGGATGCAGACGCACTGAGATGGACTAGTTTGACCAAAGAAGGTTTTTGGAAGTTGTGCAACAGTATGGGCTTGATGCAACTTCCTAACTAACATGTTTTTTCGCTTTATAAATTATGATTTATAACTTATCTCAAACAGATACATGAGATAATTTCTTCATTATTATTTTGGAATAGCTTATCGGAACAGTATTTTTAAAGCGACTTATCGACATTAGATTCGTTCATATAAACACTCACGCTAAGACCAAAAACTATAAATCGCAACCAAAAAGAATCCATCCAATATTCCTTTAATTGTTCTTCTTCAGGAGGAAAAAAAAGTAAACAGAAATTCATGTCACAAAATTAACTCTACCTTTTATTTTCTTTTTGTAAGACCATGTGGCTAGGTTTAGGATTTTTATAATGATGAATAATTGACAACATGGCTTAGTATTGTTATTCGAGGCGTGTGCGTATGTGCGTAGACTAATATCGGTCAAGTTGGTGAGAACTTGTGCTGGGAAAAATATTCTTTGGTCTTTGCATGTGCAGGTTGGGCGTGGAGGCGGTCATGGTCGGTGACGAGGAAGGCGGGACTAGGAGGGGGAAATCTGAGGTCCGGACGGTCGAGGATGTCACGAGGTGGTTGGGCTCACGCTGGAGCACATGGAGATCAAAGGTGGATGATGCGTGGAGAAGATACAGGAGGTGCGGTCCTGGAGGCTTCGACACGCGATGAGTTGAAAAATCGAAAGTGTGAAAACTCGTGTTATGAAGGGTTTCGGGTCCCTTGAAAAGTAATGGGCCAAAAGCCTGATTGAGATAAAAAGGCTTAGGCCTAGTTGAACGAATTGTATTAGGGTTGAGAGTGGACTCTTAGAATACGAGTCCGAAGCGGTGGCTGGAAATCCGTTTTGATTACGGCGTGGTTTCCGCGTGAGGCTTTGACGACGTGATCAGGATTTAAGAGCAAGGGGCCGGCCAAGGGAAGGTACGGTTTTGGGTGGATTCACGCAGATGTGCTGAGAAAAAGGATTCTTGCATGCTTTGGTGTTTGCATGCGTTGAGGCTGGACATCTCGTTGATTGCTACTCGGAGTCAAATTTTTGCCACTTGTTTTTCTTACGTGAAGCGCAATCGGCAGCGTCTCGTCGTTTTCGCGGGCATCGCTAGAAGAGACAATCGTTTTTGCACACTTCCTGTAAGTTGCAGCAGCGTGAAGACAGCAGGCGCATGCAGACTAGAAGAGAGAGGAAAAGAAGATTAGAGGAGAGAGAGGAAAAGGAGATTAGAAGAAAGAGACAAAAAAAGAATACAGCCACTGCATGCATGTTGATTAGGGGAGGTATAATTAGTGAGGTGAGTCTCTAATCACGTTTTTGCTTTTGCATGGTATGTTTTTATTTTTCGTTGACCAGGAGCCGTGACTTTTATGCATGAGTTTTGGACGGATGGATTTTTGACATGCTGCGGCCAGCGAGATATTTTACTAGGGAGGAGATTAAGAGTGCTAATTAGTCTTTGTGTTAGGGGCGGCTAGCCGAGAGTTACATACAAGCGTAATCAGTTTATTTCCTGTTTGAATAAAAAACAGCGACAACTTCGAGTTGTACTAGGTTTTCTGGTGAGAACAAAAATTGGCCGAGGCCTTTGTTTTTGTATTTTCTATTTTTTCAGATTAAACAAATAGAAGACAAGGAAATTTAAGAAAAAGCTTCCGCTAGACGTTGCAATCATTCACCCCCCTCTAATTACCATCGACGATCCTACACTTTTTATCTCCACGGCAAAAGTAAGTGATTTGGCATTTTTTTCTTTTATTTTTTGCCCTTTATCAATATTATAATAAAGAAAGTTAAGTAATTTATCATCTCCATTCTAGGCGCCCTCCATTTATAGAGGTAGCAAGGTCACTTTTATTTTTCCTGTTTTCTTTGTTCTAAACATATTCAATCCATGCACACCGCTCTGACCGATCACAACATGAAACAGAGTAATGGAAATCAACTGTAGAAAAGGAAGATCAATTTCTGCCTCGTAATTAAATGTAGGCCCCTTAATCCTCATAACTATGTACATTGAGATTACACGCGAAATAACTTGCACCATCAGATAGTCTCATTATATTACTGCTCTCTACAGTTAATTCTGTAATTCCAAAGGAAATAAAAGGAGGAATTTTTTGTACGGATAATCCATTTTTTATTCGAAATTACATAAATATACCCGCGGGAAATTTTTTTGCAAAAATAGGCTCCAGTCGCCTAATGGTTGGGCGATCGAGACTTCCCCAACCAGACATGCGACACAATTTATCTCACTGCACGGTAGAGCGACTACATTAAGTCGCTCTTCCGTTCGGCGACTTAACGGTAGTCGCTATCCCGTTAAGCGACTAGCATGCGATCGCCATCCGTTAAGCGCATGCATGTAGCCCCGTGATTGTTTTAAATTTTGTGAATTTTGTAACGTTGAACCGGTAAAAATACGGTGAAGTTGTAATAAAAGTTTATGTTCATTGTATATTGTAGGTATGTAAAAGTTTTTAATTTTTTTATATGAAAGATTGAGTAGAAAACGATCGATACATACACATTAAGTGAGATAGTTTATATGTGGGAGAGAGATGATAGACTATGTAAATTTAAATAAACTTCATAATATAATCGAGAGTAACATGCCGCATGTTTTTCATTACATGCATAACATATATAGCATCTCGCAACACGCCTCACTGGTCACCACGGTGTGCCCGTCAGAACCAGACAGAACCGGCCGCCGAGCCTGAATCGCGCATCACCAGGGTGCGTAGTCCTCCACGTAGATGAGGTACACGAGCTTCCGGCGGGTGAGCTGTAAAGCTCATCACGCCCGACAAAGTGAGGACGGACCGGCGAGAGCACGGGCTGCTGCGCTTCGCCGTCGACGCCCGGCGCCCGCGCGTCGTCGGATGTGATGCGGTCAAGCTTACTCGAGAAGACCCAGACGCGCGCGTGACTCGCACGTCGCGAATCGTACTCGCAAGAAAGACAAGTTGTTTAGATTGACGATCGTCAGTACGAAAGAAATAGTAGACTGTGATAACACTTACTCACCGCCGGCACCAGATAGAACCCATCGTCGGCCGGTCGACGTCTCCCCTTCCCCCTGGATACATCTCGGGCCCGTGACGGACCCATGTCGTCAAGCACGGTCGTCCGACGCGCAAGCGCTCGAACGACCACAATCTGCAGTAGAAGGGGACAGCCCGTGAGGATCGAGTTTGCCTTGACCCTCGTGCACACATCGCACGCGCGCGGTACGTCGCGGCAAGTACGGCCGATCCCCAGCTGACCTGGTGGCGGGACTAGACGGGAAGCGCGATGAGAGCGGTCCACGTGCTCGTCCAACAGCGCGAACCGCCACTCCGAGTCACGTCCAAAGACGAGCCATACCTGGAAAATTTGTACAATAATTTCAACATTCAATGTTCTACATCTAAATTTCAACCCTACATTTTCTATATCTAAATTTGTACAATAATTTCAACATTACATTTTCTACATGTAAATTTCAACACTAAATTTTCTACATCTAAATTTGTACAATAATTGCAAAATTAAATTTTGTACATGTACATTTAAATACTATTTTTGTACAATAATGCATTATAAATGGTATACAAAATTTAGTTTACACATTTTGTAAACTAAATTTCTAAACTATATTTACTAAACAAAATTTGAAAATTAAATTTGTAAACTAAATTTCTAAACTACATTTTCTAAACTATATTTCTAAACTAATTTTCTAGACTACATTTTTAAACTAATTTTCTAAACTATATTTCTAAACTAATTTTCTATACTACATTTTGTAAACTAATTTTCTAGACTATATTTTCTAAACTAATTTTCTAGACTATATTTTCTAAACTAATTTTCTAGACTATATTTTCTAAACTATTTTTCTACACTAACAAAAATATAACACAAAAACTTACACAAAAACGCGCACTCCTTCTCCTCCCCTCTCTTCTCCTCTCCCTCTCCTCTTTCCCCTCTTCTCTGCTACGCGAACGGAAGAAGCATCCAGTGACTGCGTCGTCGCTTTATATCACCTTGATCGCCCAACCGTTGGGCGATCGAATCACGCGCCGAACGGTTCGGCGACTACATTGAAGGCGCCAACGGTTGGGCGATTGCAATTAATCGCCCAACCGTTCGTGACTCTCCATTGTCGCGATGCGGTTGGTTAAGGAAGTCTCCGATCGCCCAACCATTAGGCGATCGAGTCTATTTTTGCAAAAAATTTTCCTGCGGGTATATTTATGTAATTTCGAATAAAAAATGGATTATCCGTACAAAAAATTCTAAAAGGAGAGCGATGGAGTTGGGCGGTACCTGCTAGAGAATGAGAAAGCAAAGCACTCGAGCTAACCCATTTACCAATTGAAATTGGGAATGATCTTCTCAACCAAACATGACCTAAATTAGGTAGCTTACTATTACATGTTCGGTGGTGAAGAATTTGGTCTGTTTTAAATAGTTTCTAACTTTTGGTTTTTAAAAGCTGGCTTTTGAACAGAATATCTTTTAAAAGTGATTTTTATAAATCGTTTATAGGAGTCACTGTAGAAACCGTTTTGAACGGATTGATTTCTCAATTTAAGTATTCTTTACTCCATCGATCTCTCTCACGATCAACCAAAAATAAAAAATCACAATAAAAAATAAAAGTCAATATCTCTAAACAGGACCTTTGTCTACTAGGAACCACACCCGCCGGGGGATGTAATATCGTTTTCAAACATGACAGGTGCATGCTTGCGAATTGATTTCTTGTCTTATTCGGTTTCGATCTAATCCAAGTAGTTCGATTGTCCCAAGGTCCATGGTCGTTCAATGATGAAGGAAATTAATTGAGTTTACCAGTTTAATTAGATCAATCTGTTAGGAGAATTAAGATTATGTAAAATGGTGTAAGGTCAGCTGTATATAAGTTTTGTCATATAAGACATAAGATAATGTAGAGAGAAGAAGCATAGAGAATAAGATGTCTGTCATGCAGCAATCAACTGTAACATAAGAAACATGGCGCATTGTGTCATAGAGGAGCTACATATAGAGACAAAACAAGACAACCTATTGTAGAAGCTGTCTTTAATGTCGTCTATAGATAAAATAGACAGTATGATAGACAACAGTTATCTACATTATTGTACATATTCTAAAGCCATCCGCACCGTTATAGTTTAAAATTCTTTATTGTACATTGTTACTAAAATTAGTAGTCAAAGTTTTATCGCGGAGGTTGCAGTGTTCATATCTAAGACAGTATATATTAATTTGTGAACACGGACAGTAATGCTTTCCTTTCGAGCAACAGTGGCAGTAATAATACTTTACACGCTGTGCAAACTGGATAGTTGCATTTGGGTCGACTATGCTTCCACCTAAGGATGAACGACACGGCACGTTGATAGCTGCATTCAACCTATGGACGTCTATTGCACTCCTAAAGGATTTCGCCGACAGTTCAGTCCTTGCATATTGGTCAAGTACAGTGGCTGAGTCTCCTTGCACATTGGTCAAGTACAGTGGCTGAGTCTACAGTAACACTATACATCCTGTTAATTCATCTAACGACAACACATGATACAATAGTAGCTGCAGCAACAATATCACAAGCTCCCAAGACCCAACCCTGCCTTTTCTTCCCCTTAATTTCAAGGTAAAATTGGCTACATAACACTACAATTTCATAGCATTTGCTATGGAATATCTAAATTCTATGTCTTTACCGAAAAACACTATAAAGATGGTGCTCATTTGGGCTTATAAGTTTAAACTTCTGGTTTTTTTATACTGTAGTTGCTAAAAATTCACTGTAGTTGATGTTAGCTTAATCGGTGTAATTAAACTTAAAAAATAAAAAAATTATGTGACTACGGACAATGCAAAGGAATGAAAGGAAAAAAGGCAAAAAAATCCTACAAAGCCAAAAAGACGAAAAGGACGAAATTAAGAAGCTCATTGGAGCAGGGCTAAAAATATGCCTATTTGCTGTGGAACACTGAGGACGTTAAAATAATATATTTAGCTAGTTTGGAGAGAGAAATGGTTCAAAATAACCTCAATGCCCTTCTCTTTTTCTTTCATTTTCCTCCATATGCAGGTTCTCTCTAAATCTACATTCTCTCTTCTCAACGTGAAATTGCAATGTCCTGTAACTAAAATTTCCTTATTTTAATAGCATCCGTGTCTCACAGCAAAGAGACATATTTTTATAGTGTCTTTCAACGAAGACACGAAATTAAGGTATCTCACAGCAAACACCGTGAAATTATAGCACCCTATAGCCAATTCTGCCTAATTTCAACCATGGTCAACTTGATTCGGTACAAGTTGAATTAATTGAGCTGAGATAGCTTCATTGAGAGCCCTCAAGTTGAATGAACTGGAAAATTTATTTGGAGGCTCGCTTATTCTCGCCAGGTAAGGCTAATCTGCTCGCTCCTCATTTCTTGGAAAAATTCTAATATGTAACAGTGAATCCAGTTGGTGTAACAAGCTAATGAGAGGTGACACGTGGCAATAAACACTGTAGTGTCACTGTAGCAGTCATTAGAAATATTTTTCCGTACAACTATAGTGCTACTCTAGTACTGCTACAGTGCTACTACAGCATTGATGCAGTGTATTTGTGCCCATGTGCGTGCACCTGATTGGCTAGTGATATAAAATTGGTTGTTCAACCGTGATAGAGTAAAATCTCTCCATTTCTTCAGGGGGAAACTTTTTTGACAGACCCTCTCAACCTTAGATCCATGGGTGGTCCGTGGACCAGCACTAGGAGATGGTCTATGTCGGTGGCTCTATCACTTAAGGATCAAGTGAATGACAGTGGTTAGCAATGAGGGCAACGGCAGAAGGGACTACAAATATCCATGATGGAAGAGGTGGCGAGAGGAGAGGCAGTGGTTTGTCATAGCTATAAGTGACAGAAAAATAGTGGTAGGGCAATGACATGTGAGATGAGGAGGGCGAAGAATGATGGGTTTTTGGTGGTCATTTGGGCTTTTTTAGGTGGCTTATGGTGAAAAAAACTTTAGTTATTTCAAAAAAATATTGTGGTGATGGATACTTATTTAGCATAATTAAATTTAAAAATTAAAAACATAAAAATATGTTAGCCCATTACGTATAATACAAACAAATACGGGAAAAAAAGAACCGGCAAAAAAGCTCAACAAAAAGCCAAAAGTTCAGAAAAAGACGAAATTTATGAATAGTGAAAAATAAGCCGGAAGCTAAAAGCTGAAGCCAAAACGATCACAGCTAAGTATTTATATAAACGTACTGAATGATAATGAACTATTTTGATAATACTGTTTCGATAAGCCATTTAAAAAAACGACGAAGAAATTATCTTATTTATTTGTTCGAAGGAACTATCATAAACTATAAACTGAAAAGTATAATACCGAAGACTACTATAGAAAGGTTGTTGTAGTATAAAGTGTGTGATTCTTGGAGCGTGGACTGCTCGTTTCAATTTTAGCTTCTGGTTTCTGGCTTTTAATTCATTATTTCTTAATTTTGTTTCTTTCTGGCCTTTTGGCTTTTTAGTCTTTTTTGCTTTTTCTTTTTTCCCGTATTCCTTGGTATTTGTTCCTGATGGGCTAACTTGTTTTTTTTTCTATTTTTAAATTTGTTTAAATTTAATTACACCAAATAAACTATCATAAGCTACAATAAAAAATAAGCAAACTACAGTGAAAAAAGGTAATCTGAATGCTCCAATGCATGATCCCGAGGACAACATAAAGGTGGTGATCGGTTGCGCTGTGGCTTATGGCTTATTTCACTGTAGCTGGCTGAAATTACACTGTAGCGGAAGGTGGCTTATTTGGCATAATTAAATTAAAAAAATTTTAAAATAGAAAAAACGGGTTAGCCCATCACGTGTAATGTAAACGAATACAGAAAAAAAGAATAGGTAAAAAAGCTCAAAAAATAAAAAAAAACAGAAAAAGACGAAATTTAGGAATAGTGAAAAATAAGCCAGAAGCCGAAGCCGAATCGATCGGGATCAAAGAGTGGACTACCTAGGGTGGTAGTAGCGTCAGGGTTGGGAGTTGCCATGGTGACTTCGTAGGGTAGGGTGTGGCATTTGATTCTAGACAAGTGGGAGTTACTCATGTAGGATGCCTGGGGAGAACGATTTAGATACTAGTATGTAAATGAGAAACGTTATAACATCGTAGTTCTTGATGGGAAAAACTGGTAACTCTTCTTCAGAAAACAAACTAGCAAATGTTACTTCCATTTAAAAGGACGTTTGTGGGTCTCTTTACCAATACGTTGCAAAAGAATACCAGACTGCCGGACGGGGTCGCTTCTACGGGGTGGAAACGGATCGGATACGGTCGGATAGTCTTATACGAATATGACTCTATATTTTAAAATGAATACAAATATGAATTCGAATATTCTTAAATACGAATATAAATATTCTCGAATACGAATATGAATATTTTTGAATACGGATTTTCTCGGATACGAATATCGGATAAAACAGTTTCCTAGCGGTTTTGCCAATTTTTCACTGATTTTTGACCGGTTACTGGTTTTAAACAGCATAAATTCAAATTTTGAATCACAAAATTCGTACGGATTTTTCATAGGTTCTAGAAACGGATGAATAGTCTCGAATACGAATTCGAATATGAATATTCTCGAATACGAATACGAATATTCTCAAATATGGATACAAATATTCTCGAATACGAATATGCACATTTTCGAATACAGATTTTGCTTACCACATTCGTATTTTCTCAGATACAAATATCAGATAAAACGAATTATTTGTTACCGTTTGCCACCCCTAGTCGCTTCTCTTGAACAAAACGATTTTTCTTACCCAACAAAACGACCAAACCTAACCTCCCTACAATAATAACTAATAAATAAGGGGCATTATAGGATTTACTCACTTGATATAGGTGCAATTGAGGATTTAGACTCCGCTCAATTCGGTTTAGGCTTCTAGCTTATTTTTTACTATTTCTAAATTTTATCCTTTTCTGATTTTTTAGCTTTTTGTGAGTTTTTTGCCGGTTCTTTTTTCCGTATTCGTTTGTATTGTCCATGATGTGTTAACCTGTTTTTTATATTTTTAATTTTTTTAAATTTAATTATGCTAAATAAGCCATCATAAGTTACAATACAATTTCAACCATAAATTAGCTTATTTTAGCCTAATCGAACAGCACCTTACTCCATATGTCACCGATGTAAGCCGCCTTGATATACTCCTCTTATGACCGGGATTGCCGCGAGGAGGGCGGCCACGTCGCCTGCTGCGCGCGCTGCGCGCGGCGTGGCGCCGGTTTTCGATGCGTCGGGAGGTGATTTCCTTGCATTTTCTCGAAATTACGTAAAGGTCCTTTTTCCTCGCGAAAAGATCCCTGCCAATTTTTTTTAAAACACCCCTCCACTTTGCAGAATAGCGCCCCGCGGTTTTTAAAATTACGTACGGGTCCTCGTTTAGTTACGTGCAGGTCCTTGAATTTTTACGAAAAAGCCCTTTAGCTTTCTCGAAAATACGCATGTGCTCTCGATTTTTTTTAAAAAACTCCTCACGAATTATCGTCTCTTTTACTTCGGTACACACGATGACTGACGCGGCGTGTCGCCGCGCCTATGAGGTTAGTATCACTTACAGGTGGATCTTAAGACCGCAAGTCAGTGAGAGATAGTACAAATTCTTAATTAAACCAATAAACAAACCAAGAGACACAGGCGCCCGCACACCCCCCGACATCCACCCGTCCATCTCCGATCCAACGGCTGCTCTCGATCACTTCGCCCCTACACAACCATAATTACCACTACCACCGTTATCATCGCCACGCCACTGTCCGATCCCCGCACCGCCTCCTCCATTTCTATTCCCCACTCCGACTCCGTCGTCGTCACCGTCGAGGGGCTGGCTCGAGCGAGGAGGAAGATGATGATGACGCGGGCGTCGATGGGGGCAATGGAGGGGGCGGCGGTGGACGAGGTGGTGCGGCGGCTCGTCGAGGGCGGCCGCGGGGCCGCCAGGTGCAGCTGTCGGAGGCGGAGATCCGCCAGCTCTGCGTCGAGGCCAAGCGGGTGCTCCTTTCGCAGCCCAACCTCCTGCGCATCCACGCGCCCGTCAAGATCTGCGGTGAGCGCCCCCTTCCACTCTGACTCTGGCATCCCGTCCGATTTGGTGCGCGCGCTCTTCTTGGCGCGTTTGTGCATTTCGGGGCGTAATTGCCCGGCTCCCAGAGCGGCGATTGCGTTCGATTTGGTTTTTGCACGTCCGTGCCGCGTTCTTGGGTGATTAGGGGCAAATGTCGCATCCTGGATTCGTTAATCGTTTCTTATGAGGACTTGGTAAAAGTTCGTTTTTTTTGAAAAGAAATTTCGGCATTCGAAGTGGTCGAGATGTCCAAATTGTGAATTCTTGTCGCGTGGTCAATGGCCACGGTTGGTACGGTCTTTACTCTTTAGGTACACTTGGTGTTTTCTCTTTGTACATTTCTGGGAGGAAGGAACCTGCATTTCTGGTGAGGTGTTTCACACGATTTGTGCTTATCGGTTAATGTTAGGTTTGCAGCTGTAACATCATCAGAGAATTGTGGAAATTCTCTGTACCTTTGTGTGGAAAAAATGCAGTGTAAGATGCTCTGGTGCTGTTTCTTGGTGTTGGAGTTTGGTAGTCTCGTTTTCGGTTGTGGGCACAGCAGTCCTCTTTTTTCTTTGGCCTCCCAAGAGTATGGATTTTGGAGTCATGGCTAAATCGGTGGGCAAAGTATGGCCTGATTTGTGTGCATTGTATGATTGATGGATTATCTGCAAGGTGGTTCACGACGAATTGGCAAAATCTGCTGGTCTTCATTACCTTTGCTGCATGCTGTGATTTTTTATGCTTAAGTGAAGGTTGGATTTGTACACTGGCTGCAAAAATTATTGTTGATTATTTGGTGCTTCGTATTTCACTAGTTGGAGATACCTTTATGGGTAATGAATATTCTGTATCCTACCATTCTGGGCCACAGCTATCAATCGCCACATAGTTAAGAGTTATCCATTTATCTTCAGTTTCTTTAGCTTAAAGTTAACTCTTGACACTTCACCAGCGCGGCTATCCTATGACCTAACAATTATGATTTAGGTATTTGATCGGTGTATTTGTTACGTGTCTAGTACATAACATAACGATTGCAAGGTTTCTGCATTTCCCACAGTTACCGGAAGGATGGTGATTTTGTTTCTATGCAGTTATTAACTTATTTTGTCTTCGTAAGTTTCTTTTCTGTAGTTATCAATAGGCCGATGCCTCTAGAGCTTCTTCTTTTTTTTTTAGAATTTACATTATTCCTGAATTTGGCAATTCTACTATTGAACCATGAACAAACTGAATTTTGGTATTTGTTTGATTGCAACAGGTGTACCAGTTGTTGTGGTTGTTTTGGATCACAACTACTTTTTTGCCTGTGCATATGCAATATGAGCAGAGGTGTCATGCAAGAGAGCTGCATTGCCTCATTTGTAACATATGAGAGTTTTCCTGGTTCAATATGCTGGTTGCGTTGTATGCTTATGTTTTTTATGCACTGTACAATCTGT
Source organism: Dendrocalamus sinicus (assembly GCA_036346575.1). Classification (NCBI taxonomy): domain Eukaryota; kingdom Viridiplantae; phylum Streptophyta; class Magnoliopsida; order Poales; family Poaceae; genus Dendrocalamus; species Dendrocalamus sinicus. The sequence continues at coordinate 42,156 of JAYEVI010000094.1, read as the reverse complement.
TTCCATTTATGTAGTTTCTTTACCAAATTTAGTATATAGGGGGGCATTCATATTAATTTTCGTTGGTAGCTTTTGTGTTTGACTGACGAATAATAACAACTTGTAGAGAGAGAGAAATGCATGCTATTTTAGCTGATATAAATGAAGTCATTACAGTGTCTACTACAATTGACTAGTAGACTCATCTTGAAAAGACACTCTGTTTAAAAGATAGGTTCCGTAGAAAAACCATTTACCGTAGAAAAGTGGCTTTTACAAGTCAATACGAATAGAGCTATAGTTTCATGTAGCTGCGTGCTGCATCCCATTTTTTCAGGCAACTTAGTTTAACAGCATACTTTTGGAAGGTTAAATTGCTTATTTGTAACACCGTAACAGTAAGGTACTCATAAATCACAAGCAAAAGGTGTATTTAGTGACCCCAAAAAACTTATTTTCCGCATTATCATCTTCTCCTTCCTTATTTGGTCATATCACCCGTGATCATGTTTCAGAACTTAGCCTCAAAGAATGTACTTCCAATTTTGCATGCAGGTGATATCCATGGTCAGTTTGTTGATCTTCTGAGGCTGTTTGATTTGGGTGGTTATCCTCCAACTTCAACTTATCTTTTCCTTGGAGACTACGTTGATAGAGGAAAACAAAGCTTGGAAACCATATGTTTGCTTCTGGCATACAAAGTGAAGTACCCTGATAAGGTTTTCCTGTTAAGGGGAAACCACGAAGATGCAAAGATTAACAGAGTTTACGGTTTCTATGATGAATGTAAGAGGAGATTCAATGTTCGACTATGGAAGATATTCTGTGATTGCTTCAACTGCTTGCCTATGGCAGCGCTTATTGATGACAAGATACTCTGCATGCATGGTGGCCTCTCACCTGAATTGAATAGCTTGGATCAAATAAAGGATATTGAGAGGCCTACTGATATTCCTGACTATGGTCTTCTGTGTGATTTGCTTTGGTCTGATCCTAGTTCTGACACACAAGGGTGGGGGGAGAGCGATAGGGGTGTTTCTTGCACTTTTGGTGCCGATAAGCTTGTAGAGTTTTTGGAGAAGAATGATCTTGACCTTATATGCCGAGCTCATCAGGTAAGCAGAAATTGTTCTGCCTTTATTTTATTTTCTTTCTGTTGAGACTTAAGACTTATATGACAATTGAACATGAATTTCCCTAGGTGGTAGAGGATGGCTACGAGTTCTTCGCACAAAGGAGACTAGTGACAATCTTTTCAGCTCCAAACTATTGTGGGGAATTTGATAATGCAGGTGCTCTGTTGAGCATAGATGAAAGCTTAATGTGTTCTTTTCAGATCCTGAAGCCAAATGAAACAGGTGCACCGCATTCAAGGAGACCGATTTCAATCAAGGTAAATCATCAAGCTTCGAATGATTTCATCTTTTTTATATACCAGCATATTGGACAACTGGGAAATAGATTTTGTCACGAGTTATAATCGTTAAATTGTATTTCTTGAAAAGTACATTTGAAGTTATATAAATATCACGAGAATCATTTGTTCATGTGCTATAAGTTTTAGGGCCAAGTTTGTTATGCCACTGCCAAGATTTAAAATTTTGTATTTGCCACTGTCTCACTCACATGTGGTTCTGGACCCACATTGTCAGTCCCACAAGAATATATTTGAAAGTTGGGAATGACTTATACAATAATTGCCCTAATTTTTTTGTGGACAACTAGGCCTAACAGACTAAATAAGTTCACTACTTGTTTGGATGCATTTGTGTTTGTCACATCGGTGTGGCTGAAATATTAAATCAGTACTTAGACAACTTTAAGGAAATGCGTATTGAAGGTTGTAGTGAAGTCATAATCCAGTCATATCTTTTGCCAGCCAATGTAATCTGGCACTGGACCGGTGTACAACACCCCACCCGCCCAACTTCAAATGGCATCCTTGCAATATTCATTTTTTTTGAAAATAATCTCTTGCATGTTTCCTTTCATACTTCATTCCTAACTGGATCTCGTTGCATGCCTTCATTTTTTTTCTGCAAGCTAAATCATCTTAAGCTGCTTGCATGCTTACCAGTTCTTACTTTTTTTTTTGCCCTTTCTTAACAGACACCTAGAGGAGAAAATGTTTAACTTGTATCCAGTTACATAGTCATAATTGTTGTCAGCTCGAAGGGGGTGATCTCTTTATGTTTCGGATCCACCAGGGCATGGCATTAGCATTCTCCAGCCGATTTCTCTTACCCTCTGGAGTGGCAGGCTCTGCGCCACTCGCCGAATATGTGTCGACTCTACTGGCGGTACTGCATTCTTATGTACAGCAGTGTATCTGACTCGGCATCTGTCATTCTGATCGTTCGTCTTTTACGTTGCCGCTGCCATGTCTGGCGGCACAGGGTGTGTTGTTGTGGATGCGGTAGTTCTATTTTTGTTAGTTCCGTAGTGTTGTTTCTGTTGCCTCATTGTTGTGAGCCATGTTTGCCTATGTAATCTTCATTAGATCTATGCTTGGTGGAATTGTGTAACCCTTTGTTTTCTGTTCACTCCCACGATCATGTCCGTGTGAGCAGCTGAGCTTATATATCTGTACATGCTCACATGTGTGGAAAAAGAAAAGGGTTTATGGTCACCCGTTCATTTTGGTGTCATTCCTATGTATTTTACACAAGAGTCGACGTTGGTACAGTCAAATCTTTTTTTTAAGTTACATGCAACGTTTTCTACCATTATATTGCATCGAGCTCGAAATGCCTTTTTCTGGCCCAGCCTTCGCTTCAGACCTGATCTGAACACGTGATCTTCAAGTTAACGGTGAACTGACAAGAACGAATTAGCACATTTAACGAGTCAAGCACTCCCATCCCTTTCTTCTGCAGTCGTTACTGATCTAAGAGATGGTGTAACCAAGCATCGCAACGATGCGTTTGCGAGAAATGAAAGGTTGCCGGTTATAGTTGGACCAGTTGGGGATGCGGACGACGATGCATGGACAAGGCTGTATGTAATAAAATCGTGATCCCTGAACTTTTTGGCAGGATCGCAAAGTTATGAACAACACGAGCTCTCGAGCTGCAGTATTTGCCTCTGAGAAGCCTACTGGTACTTTTTTCAAGGTGCTTGATCCCAAGGAACAGCCAAGATTATCATCGATGGCAACGGAGGTAGCTCTGAAGCTGAATGGAACTTTCATGGTTCAAATATCATCGCTGCCTTGCTTGGAAGAAACGTAAACCCTTCAACTTTGGTGCCAGGTTGTTGCATTTGTGAGAGCATACACAGATAAGCAACGGTCACAAAACAAAAGTATATAATACCCTCTTAAATCAACGGTCATATTTTATTTCTATTACCAGTATAATGTATTGTAAAAAAAACTTTTTTTAAGTGTTGTGACTTTTGTTTTTTGTTGTGTCTTTTGGTTTTGACTAAAATAATGTTGTAGCGGCTAATAGATTTTTTTGTTATACAATTAAAGAAAAAATAAAAAACATCGTTATATCTCTACAAATAATGCAAAGAAAAAAAGAAAAGAAAAATAAGAAGAAAAATCATGTTAAAAAATCAACACGTTCTAAATAGTTTTTGGCTTCTGAAAACAAAGTCATCGTTGTTTGGAATGAAGTCATAATGTCCTGCTACTGGGCTAGGCATATGTGCATGTGCATGGCAGCATGCCTACTCCTTTTTTTGTTTTGTTTTGTTTTTACAAATATAGAGGAGCTCTTCTATTCTTTGCAGAAGAAATACAAATTGTCAAAAAAACAACGGTGCCGGAGCACCCTACGACTAGAGAAAGAGACGTTACAACTTACAAGGAGGACCAAAGGCAATGAAAGACTAAAAAACTAGGGAGCTACTAGTCGACCGGCTGAAAATCTCTCCCTCCTCACCCACCGTGCCCTAGCCCATCCACTCTGAAAATTTCACAAATCCTAGTTGAATCTTGAGTTCTGTTTCGTTTTGGTACGTTTTGTGTTCTTGTTTAAATTTGCCAGGTTCTTTTAAGGATGAATTTGTCAGTTTTTATTGATTAGAAGTACACACAGGTATTGTTCTTTTGAGCTGCTGGTTTCCATTTTTTGTAAATTTGCATTGTGTTCGTTTGATTTGGATTATTTGGGTGATCACTCGAGTGATCCCTTGTACTTTCTATCGCATCTGTGCTGGTCTCCTCAACCAAACACTGTAATGGTTTCCAAAACCATTCCTTAGCCAAACCAAACAAATTAGGTAAATCATCCTTTACATTACCATACCCCCTGTATTCCCTTTACGTTATCATTCTTGAACCAAACACAACCTTAGTTTGATGTACAATTGGTTTAGCACAACTTTACATGGCCAATGGCTAAAGTTGGATTATGATATCTCTAGATCGTTTGACTAGGCTTTCCTTTAACGCAATGCAACAAATCAGGTGTGGCCCACTTTAGGTTGTAATCTACGACCTGTTACCGATTGGGCACAAATCAACATGAAATTTTCTAAAATAAAATAGTGATAATTTTTTTTAAAATATATTTAAAAATAATAGAATATGAAAAGATTAGCTTATTTTGACTATTTTCGCAAATGAGAGACATCACTATTTGCCTCAATTATAAAGATCTGGCTAATATGAACTATGAAGTATGTATCACAGTGTAATTAGACCCTTCTTTACTTCAGCAAGTCTTGACACTTTTGTAGTTGTCATAACACTCGGTCCATTCATAAATTCTAAGCCTGGAAAAACATGTCAAGACTTCCCGGGAGAATATGTGGAAAAACGCGTCTCGTTTTCTGTTTGGCTCTGTAGATACTTGATTCTTCGACGTACGGCGATCAGACATAAACGACTTCGCACACTGAACAAAGAACTCCTGTTCTCTCAGCCATTCACAGAACCATCTTGTGAGGGGAAAGATCCCAGATGGAGACGGTGTCTTCTGCGGTTCTTGGAGAACTCATCAGCAGATGCATATCGTTCTTCCTCGAAAAATTCTCAAATCATATGGCACCGCCGTCCCTGGAGGAGGGCTTACAAGGCCTACAACAAGTGCTTCTCCGGGTTCGCATCATCGTCGAGGAAGCGGAGGGCCGGGGCATCACAAACCACGCGATGCTCCAGCAACTCAAGATTCTTAGATATGAGATGTACCGAGGCTACTACGTGCTCGACAACTGCAGATACAGGGTCTCCAACGATGAAGTAAGCGGCCATTCTTTCTCCTTGTCTAAATTCAATCCTGCCAAGCGCTTCTGCTTCACTGAGGAAAATAAGAAGAGCAAAAAGGAGCTACAAGAAGTGCTTCAAGGCCTAACCGTCCTAGTTGCCAATACAAAGGAGTTCGTCGCATTTTTGAAGATCCATCCTCGGATGTACCGCCAACCCTATAGCATGTACTTGTTTGTGGACAAGTGTATGTTTGGCCGTCAAATGGAAATGGAACGGGTCATCAGCTTCTTGTTGCGAATGGAGCCCCATGGTGCAGATAAATTGGGTGTTCTCCCAATTGTCGGTGTGGCAAGAGTTGGAAAGAGCACCCTTGTTGAGCATGTCTGCATCGATGAAAGGGTGCGTAATTACTTCTCTCGAATTGTTCTCTTACATGAAAATGATCTCAAGGACGGCAAGGTTACCAACCAAAGTGATGGAGGTGTAATCAAGTTTCACAACGATGCGCCTGCTGGAAATGAAAGGTTGCTAGTTATTGTTGAACTAGTTGGGGATGCAGACGAGGAGGTATGGAGAAGGGTGTGTGTGACTTCAGGAGCCTGTACTGGAAATGGTAGTAAAATCATTGTCACTAGTCGATCTGATAAGATTGCGAGATTAGGAACAGCACAAGCTCTTGAACTAAAACATTTGCCTCGAGAAGCTTACTGGCACTTCTTTAAGGTGCTCACATTTGGAAGCATGGATCCTGAGGAGCACCCAAGATTGGCATCTACAGCAATGGAGATAGCTATGGAGTTGAATGGAACTTTTTTGGGAGGAAGCGCCGTTGCTAGTTTACTGAGAGCTAATGTTAACATTCAATTTTGGTGCCAAGTTCTTGAAGTTTTGAGAGTGGTTAACATACGTAAACATCAATCCCTGTCTAGTGAACATCCGATGGGTCTTCGGCAGAAAACCAGACATTTATACATCCCTAAAATAGCTAAAACTACTGAAGATTGTTTAGTTTACGATCAGCAAGAAAGTAGCGCCGGCGTTGCTCAGGACAATGTTCCCAGGATAACACTGCATGAGGTATTATCTGGAAGTACGACACCTCATGGGAAATTTGAGGTCTTAGCATGGCAGTCTCACATCCCACCCTGCTACGGCTACACGTTTTGTTGCAACGCACCGAGGCCAAAACATTTGATTGGCAGCAGGACGAAGCGCATCAAGAAGAAGAGCATTTGATCCGGGTTAGTGATGATTAATTGGTTACCTGATTCTGACGTAGTTGTGAATTTGTATCTTTTTTTGCTTGAATGTCCTGGTGTTTGTTTTGTTACTTTCAAAGTATTGGGAGTGATGGATCTTTGTGCTGGTTAGGCATGGAGGTTTTTTTCCCTTTTTTTTTTTTCCAAAATGCTGCGAAGTAAACCGGTAAACAGCAACTAAAATTGCTTCATGTAACAAAACCGGTACAGCGATGAAATGAATAGGATGAAGTGTGCAGAATCGAGGGGGGCCGAAAAGACAAATATCATCAGTATTTGACGATCTTAGAGTGGGTATAACGAAACATTGAAAACTGTCAGAACTCAAACACTGTTACACTGGTTTCAGAACTGTGTGAAGCATTGTACAGATTACATAAAACTCTTCAAGAATCCTACTCTAATTATGATGCTGTGAGCTAACATACAGAATTACAGATCGCGTGTTATTATTCAGTTCCTTCCATCACACCACCTTTATCGGTGTGTTATTTCTCCGTAATACAACTTCCTCAGCTGACATGAAAACCGGATTTTTCATCTATAGCCGAGCCTTGACTTGATTCGCTGGTGCACTCTGCAAATGAAAATTTATTACCAATCAGATGCTATGTCGATAATACTATCATGGATACAAAACGGATAGGTCGATGCTCCATATCAGGTTACATGTTTGCATTCTGGCTGAAACAAATAGACACTAGTACTTTCTAAACAAATAGGTACAGTAAAGATTCAGCTGAAACAAAACGACTTGCTCACCAGAGGATCCCTTTGCCGCTCTTTCGGCAAGGTAGGAGCAAGGCTGGAAGACGTTGCCGTACCGCTTTGCCCACTCCTCCAACTTGGCATGGATGTACTTTGCACCGATGGAATCGCCCCAGAACATGACACCACCCTGATTGCACCAATCGATAGACAAGCAGTTAGTTAGTCATAAGAGGCACATTGGACTAAATGTCTTAAAACGAACCTGTAAGGTGGGAATCCCATGCCGAAGATTGAGGCGATGTCAAGGTCAGAAGCCTTGACTGCGATGCCCTCGTCAAGGACACGGCAGGCTTCATTTATGACTGGGAAGAACACCATCTCAACTATGTCCTTCTCGCTTAGCTTCAGCAACTGGAACAATTGTACAAAACGTTTTAACGTTAGAGGCCAACTTATCCGTTTTTCAAGAAATAATGAAACATAACATTTACCTCTACAAGAATCTAATCAATTTTGTTAGGATATTTTTACCATTGTAAACATCCATTTAACATAAAAAAAGGTACCCTTATATCAGCTAATCTAGTCCAGGGAGTTGTAATACTTAGTAGATACTTGATACTACAGATTGTTTCGAAACCTTTGTTTTGCTTCCACAACTGTCATTCATATTTCAAATATAAACAGCAGCATAATTATATAAAGTTAATAGCACCATATTTTGAGATATCATACACTAATGCCCTCTTCTCAACTGCTAGAATCCTAGGAACAGACTACAAAAACAAATGTACCATACACCAACCACAACACCAAGTCATTCTATTGCTACACATGCTTTTCAGAAAAAAAAACGCAGATTTCTCTAGGGAAGCACATAAAGAGAATAGCATAACGTCGAAAAGATCAAGCCAAACCTCAGGGTCTGGTGTGACTCTTGCCATGCTCCTAGATTTTTCAATATATGTCATAATTTCAGGATCAGGAGTTGCCTTCCTCTTGTCCTCATACTTGTAAAACCCCTTCCGAGTGGCCTCACCTGTGTCAGAGATTGGTACATCGTGGTAACACATTTTCGGAAACCAGTAAAAACATGAGCTGCAAAAGAACAAATAGACATGATTTGACTGTTGTTTGGTTAGTTTTACCTGCCCTTTTGTCCTCCATCATAAGAGGAATTAACATTGACTTGTAGACCCTCTCCGGGAAGTTCTCAAGGTACTGCATACCAGTGGCCACAGCAACACCAAAACCAACAAGATCTGCCAGTCTGCATACACATAAAAGAAAAAGGGGCAGCTTGATTAAGTACCATCTGACGCCGCTCAAACACCATCATATGAAACATTAACGATGCTGCAGGAACTTATATATTCAGGAAAACAATAAAAAATTCTCTTATCTGACCTGAATGGACCCATGGGCATTCCAAATTTGGTACATGCATGATCAATCTTGTAAACATCCATACCATGATCAACAAACAGGAGCGCTGACTGAGTGTAAGGAAAGAACATCCTGTTGACTGCAAAACCAGTACAGTTACCAACCACTATTGGTGTCTTCTTAATCTTCTTCCCAACATCCAGCAAGTCAACAACAACTTGAGGTGAGGTGTGCTGGGTATGAACTATTTCCAGAAGTGGCATTACATGTGCAGGACTGCAAAGTGCAATCAATGAGTAAAATATCATGCAGCTAAAGCATTGTTCTGCATCAATATACGCTGCATTACCTAAAGAAGTGTGCACCGACAATACGGTCTTGGGACTTTGTTTTCTCTCCAATTAGATTAAGATCAATTGTACATGTGTTAGTAGCAAGGACACAATGGGAAGGACAGTACTTCTCCAAGTCAGCAAATATTTGCTGCTTCAACTTCACATTCTCGATAACAGCCTGCAATTTGATAAAAAAACAGAGTTAGGGTAAATGGGCTGACCAAACGAGCAATTATAATTTTGGTCCATGAATAAGGATAGTGACTTGCCTCAATAACTAAGTCCACGTCTTTGAACCTTTCATAATCAAGGACACCTGTGACAAGAGAGAGAGCCTTCTCATATCTCTCCTCGCTCATTTTCCCTTTCCTTACACGACTCTGCAAATTGGCTGGTCAAACGAACTAGTGAGAATTTATTTCCTTATTGCACTGATATAAAGGTGTAAGAGATTCCGACAAAAAAAAATGTAGGCATGATATACACTGAGGTTAAATCATGTTTGTACCTTTGATCCTGTCAATTCCAGCATTTAGAAATTTTTCGTTTACTTCTTTAAGTAGCACAGGATAGTTACTCAGTATCATTGCGGTTGCAATTCCAGAACCCATAAGTCCACCACCTAGAATGGCGACTTTAGTTATTTTCCTAGGCATCAACCCCAAGTCTGTAGCACCAGGAACCTGTAGCATTTTGGTGTGCATTAAGACATGGTATGATTCCATAGTAACCATTAAGAAACAAGTCCCTCGTACCTTTGATGTTGCCCGGTGAGAGAAGAATACATGAACTAAGCTTTTACATGTATCAGAGAAAACAAGGTCCTGGAAAGCAGTTGCTTCCTGCATTTGCATTAAAGAAATGAATCCAAAATTCCGTAAAAGCTGTTTACATCAGGAAAATAAGTAAAAGAAGCAGGAAGAACGTAAGTAGCATGAAGTACCTTCCAGAGCCCAGCTCGAGGTCCTGAAACTATACCTTCTTCAATGACATCAATACAAACAAGTGGGTGGTGAAGATTGGCAGCCTGCTTTTGAGCTTGAGCTCTTGCAAACTTGAGAATCTCCCTAGCCTCACCAAGGGGCTCTAGTTTGTCAGTCTTGTAAAGGCTTTTGATCCATGGCCTTTTAAATTCACAGATATCCAAAGCCCAACGACGAGCAGTATTCACCAAATCATTAGGAGAAACTAAGGAATCAACAAGACCCAGTTGGTTTGCCTCTTCACCCTTAATTGGCTTGGATAGCTGATACAGATGGGATATATAGTTAATTGAAGTAGGTTGACGAATCAAGGGAGATCTCAGAAAAGAAAACCGTAGGCTCAAGAAGTAAACAAAACATGCAGCAGTACTTACCAACATCATTTCAAGTGATTTTGTCAGTCCAACAAGACGTGGGAGTCGCTGTGTTCCTAGAAATTATGAATAGGGTCAATCGCGGGGAAAATATGAATGCAGCACTGGATTTCATCCCCTTGATATCGAAGGTCAAGCACATGACAATTTTGAAAGCAAAACTGGAGTCTCAGTGGTACAATACTAACAGGACAAAGTATATGTTTTAGGAGCCACTTCACTGTATGTACCAAAGGATCCAAATAATGAATTAACTCTAACACCTGGGACATAAAGCACATATAACATAAATAGAAGAGAAAAAAGATAAAATTACCTCCAAATCCTGGAATGATTCCAAGTTGAAGTTCTGGAAGACCTAATTGGACTGTGGGAGTCGAAATGCGTGCATGGCATGCCTAGTTGAACATGCAATAATTTTCACGAAAGTTATCACCTCTGAAATTTAAATGACAGTGACAAGGATAAGGTAGACAAGTACCATGGCAACTTCTAACCCTCCACCAAGAGCAAGACCATCAATTGCAGCCACTGATGGCTTTGTCGCACCTGTTTATGACAATAAATATGGAAAATGCTGAACACAATTCTTCAACTGAAAAGCAATAATCAATCAAGAGAGAAAATGAACAAGTCAAATACCTTCTAGAGTATCAGTCAGAATATCTATTGATATGTAACCAACCTTTGGCTGCTCCACTGTTAGAAATGTAAAATTGATAAATGATGATGAAATTTGTAGAATAGATAACATAGTAATTAAAATCGAGAATAGTGTGAAAAGAGATGAGAAACATAACAAACTTTTGCCACTCTGAAGACCACCAAAGGAAGTAATATCAAATCCTCCAGAAAACTTTCCTCCTTTCCCTGTTAAATGTTAGAAAAGAACATTTTCGTCACTTAAACAAATAATGACTTGTTTTTGGACGGCACAAGCTTGGGAACAGCACGCCCGCACAGAGAGAAGCAGGGTGGGGCAAGTGCCTCCAACAGACCAACAGTGGCATGTATATTGCGTAAAAGAATAAAACTGACCATTACCTGTAACAACAATAGCTTTGACATCATTTCTCCGAAGAGCTTCTTCGTAGTTTTCCTTTAAGCTTAGCAATACTGAAAGAGAAAAAGTCATGGTGAATATACAACTGCATTATTACAACTGCATTACTTTACAATTTGTAAAATGCCATATGATTTTGCTACAACACCATGTTTTATAGTGATTGTTCTACTATTTCAGAATGGTTCATATCCAGCCAAACTACCAAAGCTGCAAGAACCTTTCAATTTCATGTGTTAACAAAACTATTTCAACAAAACATCTCGCAGTACCTCGACCAGGCAACAATTTTTCATGAGAAACTACAAATAAGTAGCAGCATTGTTTCAGATTAGCCTTGAAGGCTATGTGGTGAACAGAAAACATATATAAATATTTCTATTATCTGGTTGTTACAGAAATTGTTTCATACTTTCCCCATGAAAGAGTTTTTATGTTCCGCAGTTAAATATTTTGCCTCCAGGTAATATTTTCCTTATTTAAATATGCAAGCTATTAGATAACTATATTACATAGCCTACCTATTCGCTCAGTCCATAATCAAACTCATTTATGTTGTGGCACACACTCAAACAGAAACAGTTGACCAATGTTGTGATACTTTAACGAAGATGAAGCTCTTTCTTAGGCAGATGAGTTTCATGGCCTCATTACTGTAACAGACGACAACAGAATGGCTAAAAGCACCACAGTTCTGGCAAGGAGGCAGTTAGATCACAACAAGGGGCAAGAGACACGCAAAAGAGGCATCTTTCTGAGGGAGATTTTTCAGCAGCGTCAAATTATCCCACCGCAAATCTAAATCTTGCATAAGAACACCCAAATTCTACAACCAATTAAATCGAAAATAATTATAAGCTCCGCATAAAGTTCTACAAAGAAGCAGTTAAATCGGAAAGAATCGAACAGCTCTGCATCAACCTGCACCTCCACATGCCCCAATCTCGAATCAGACAGCTCAGGAAGCAAAATTAAGCCTAGTAACAGCTCAATTCACAATCCTTAGTGATAATCACATCAAGAAGACTTTTTACAGTTCCCTCGCCAAATTTCACCAGCCGCAGAACTCAAACCCGAATCTTGCATCTAACCGCCCCCAAAAAAGAGAGAAAAGAAGGCAAGGTAAATCGGGGAGAAGACGAGGATGGTAGTAGCACCATCGACGGAGAGCGAGTTGACGGGCGGGTTGCAGATGGTGATGACGGCGACGCCGTCGGCCCCACGCCCATCTCCGTCGTCCCCTTCGCCGCCATCGCTGCGGTGGTTGCAAAGATCTCGCCCTGGTTTCTTGCTGCCGCTGTTTTCTTGCAGGTCTCGAGTAGCTTGGCGTTGCGAGTTACAAGTTGCGTCAGTCCCCCGTGATTTATAGCGCGTACAGTGCAGGTTGTTGGCGCGCTGGCGCGATCTATCTACTGCTTTGCAGCTCCCGGGTAACTATGGGACTTTACCACAGTAATTAAGCTCGCATTTGACCTAGGCCCGCTCGGTTAGACTAAAAAATTATAACTTATAGCTAAAATTACAAAATTTAAAATAGAAAAAATATGCTAGCTCATCATGGATAACGCAAACGAATACGGGAAAAAGAACCGGTAAAAAAGCTCAAAAAACTAAAAATTCAGAAAAAGATGAAATTTATGAATAGTGAAAATAAGTTAGAAGCCAGAAGCTAAAGCTGAAACGAGCGGGACCTGCAGGTAATACTGTCCGAAAACATTAGCTCAGGGATATGCGCAAGTGGAGTACACTTTTGTCCATCCTTTCTTTTCTGATTTTCGAGGAAAATTGCAAATGTCTCCCCTAATGAATCTAACGTTATTTTAATAGAATAACAGTGGCGAAGCCACGTTGATACCTCCAAAATTTTTGCAGAAAAATCCGATATATATCTCTCTTAATATGAAAAGCATATACCACATACTAACATATATATTCCTTTAAGACTTCAATTGCAGTCTGCTACCTACGGCCCATTAGGCCCAATAACATAAGAATCACAACACAACTGAGTAGCTCATAACGTCATCCTTTGGAAAGAATCAATCGATCCCCTTATCCCTAATCGCCACCAAAATTGGCAAATTCTCAATCGATCAAATCTCTATCTTTTGGCTTCACTCTTAAGACTTCGCCTAGCTAATAACGGCCACGGTAGCCACCATGCGCCGGCGCCTATCAACCAACTCACCACTTACAATTGGTCACATGTCGACCACCCTCGTCTTCTCCCCAACCGTGGCCGCCTCACCTAGCCGCTCTCGCTCCCTCCCAGCCGGCCGCCACCACGTTGCGTAATTGTGTCGCTGTCGAACCTGGCAACCCTAGCCCAGCAACCATGTGCCGTGCCGTTGTGCGGCGTGCGTCCGTGTATCATGCCACCATAACAACTAGCCATGCCCACCCCTTGTGCAGTAGTGTCTTGTGAGTGACTGAGTTCTAATTTGTGATGCTTGTTTTTTTTAACTTTATAAGTTCTATTTATTCTACACTTCTACTTATTATCCTACCTTGTAAGTTCTAATCTAGTTAGTCACCACTAAGAATTTCTATTTATTGTTTGATCTAGTTAGTCATCACTGGGTATTTCTATTTATTGTTCTGATCTAAAAATATTTTGTGATATTGGTTATAGTGAAAATATGTAATTTGTCACATTTGAACTTGTGTTAGAATATATGCATCTTAAGTTTGCCACCCCCATCATTAAAATGCTGGCTTTGCCCCTGTAAAATAATGTCTAAATTAATGTCCTAATTAGAATATAAGTATTTCGTAGGAATTTAATAGAAAATAGTAAAATTCATGTATTTCGAATGTGTCTAGTTATAAAGGAAATTTTATATTTCCCACAACGTTTAATGTAAAGGCCTTGTATTCAAAATTTGAGTTTTTGGCTATATTCTAAACAGTTTCTGACTTTTGATTTTTAGAAGCCGATTTTTGAACGTAGTGGCTTACCAACATAATTTTTATAAGCTGTTTGTAAGAGTCATAGTGACAACATCACTGTCCTTTACTCTCTTAATTTCTCTCATAATAAGCCAACATCTACAGCACTATATGTAACCAAACAAAATTGGGGAATTTAACTTTTTGCCACCCTTATCGTTGTCACCTATCCAAATGCCATCCTTATCGTTGCATTCAACAATTTGCCACTCTTAACATGTGCTTCACTAATTTTTGCCACTTCGAGCCCACTGGCGCCATGTCAGCGCTCCCACCTCCCAGCCCGCCATGTCGCGCCTCCTCCTTGCCGCTGGCGCCGCCGCTGCCTCCTCCGCCGCCTCGTCCCCGCCTCTCCCCAGCGGCGCCGCCGCCTCGCCTCGGCTCGCGCCGTGAGGCACTCAGCTTCCGCCGGAGGCGGGGCGCGCGCGCGGCGCGCCTTGGAGGCGCGGACGAGGAGCGGCGAGCGGGAGAGCGAGGCGCGGGACGGAGGCGGCGGGGAGGCGCGCGCGCGCCTGCCGCGAAGCGCGCAGCGCGCGGCGCGCGCGCGAAGCGAGGCGCCGACATGGCGGGCCGCGGGCGGGAAGCGCTGACATGGCGCTTGGTGGGCTCGAAAGTGGCAAAAAATTAGTGAAGCACATGTTAAGAGTGGCAAATTGTTGAATGCAACGATAAGGATGACATTTGGATAGGTGGCAACGATAAGAGTGGCAAAAAGTTAAATTCCCCAACAAAATTAGGAGGCCCATTATTGTGGTCATCATGGTGCCGGTTGTGTGACGTTCTCCGATATCAGTCCCATGTCCTATCATTGGTGGTCCACGTCAGGCTTGATCAAGACGAGGAATTATCTTCTTCGTTTCCCCTGTCGGGTATGGATTTATTTTATCCTTCTTTTGATGTGGATTTATCTGTTTAGTTTTCCCAAAGTTCGTGTTCCACACGGGACTAAACTAGAAAACGGAATCCGTTCATGGCTTGCGGCCTTCTGAGTTCCGACGGCGCCTTCTTCTTAAAAAAAAAAGACTTACCCAAAAAAAGAAAAAGAAAGATTGCTTGTGTCCCAACATGGCAATATAGTTTGACTAGGATATTGATCGAAGTTCGAAAGCAAGTTATTGTTATTAGGCTGCATTTGGTACCAGGTTAAAATAATTGGGCTCGTTGCTTTTTTTTTTCCCTTTTTACGGGGAGCTAGTTTGGCCAGTGGTAGAAAAACATAATTTAGAGAGGCTAATTGTTGAGGGTTGGCTTATTCCACATTTTGGAAGGGTTAATTTAATACTTGTTTATAAAGTTAAAGGGAAAATTGAATATATAGGACCGAGTTGAGAGTGCTTTTTTAAAATAGGACCGAGTTGTTAGCGCTTGTAAATATAGGACCGAGTTGATCAACTTCTTGAAAATATGGTATTTTTCCAATTTTATTTTTATTTCTATTTTTCAGCCATTTTTCTCCACGCGAAATGTCACTTTTGCCCCTCCTCCTCCCCCCGCCCGCTGCGGCCGCTCCTCGCCTGGCCTGCGCCGCCCAGCTCCCAGCTGCCGCGCGCTCCCTCGCTGGAGGATCTCCCGGCGGGAGCGGCAGGCGCGCGTGACAAACCCTTAACCCACTTCTTAACCTGAACCAAACACAACCCAAGAGTTAAGACATTCGACAAGTGGTACTATAAATGCAGCTACAAGCAAATAATCCCAATTTACATTTTAAAACCTCTTTTAGCTAAATTTACGGGTTACAGTTTTGACAAATGGAATTATTTCTGTTTCTCTATAACAAGAATAGGCACTCTAAATTACATACCATTTATCCATTATAAGCCTGGTGCAAATTGTGGTCAGGGGCGAAGCCAGGAAAACTAGACGTTGGGGTCACTAGACCATTAGAGCATAAACTAATTATAATACTAATAGAGTACATCATACTATGTAACAACTAGAATATCTCACACCAAAAGATTACATAAACAATTGAATATACATAGACATAATAGTTTTTCTATATTCAAAAGGTAAGACATACCAGTTAGGGTGAAGTCATGAAACCACTCGTTTACATAATTTAGGAGAAAAGAAACCAAGTCCCAAAAGAAAACTTCGTAGCTTCAATTCTAGCTTCACAAAGCAATGAATAAATACCACATGTTATAATTCAAAATTGACAACGGTAGTACTGAAAATTTTATAGACTAAAGGAATATCATTGAGCGAAACATGTAAAGTGACTCACATTTTATAGTTGTGCTTTGCGAGTTTTCATCTTCATGAAGCGATCAATCATGGCATCATTCTGAATAATAGAAAACATGTCTTTCTCCACATAGCAAATTAGACAACCGCTCATGAACTCATCTCCAATTTTATTACGCAACACGGTCTTGACAATATTCATGGCTGAAAAGCATCTCTCCATTGATGCCGTGGCAACAGGCAAAATTAGCACTAGCTTTAGAAGTCGATACACCAAGGGAAAAGAAAGATGCTTCTTTGTTTCCACTAGTAATTTAGCAAGATCAATAATGCTATTCAAATTGGAAAAGCTTTCATCTGCCCGCATATTGTCAATGTAAATGCGAAGTTCATGACCAAGAGCCATCAATTGTATTGAATCAAAATTATCTGGATAAAATTTAGCTAGCTCCACTAAGCTCTTCAATTTAAAAGTAGCAAATGAGTCTGTTGGGCTGAAAGAAGCTATGTGCATGAGCAATGTAGAATTTACCTTATTGAAACGTTCATCAAACTCTTGTAGTTGCCAATCAATAACTGAGTTAAGACACTCCGACCCTCCTGTTGCAGTGAAGATTGTGAGAGGGAAATAATTTTTTAGGAAAAATTTTATATACGTCATTTCTTAGTGCTAGTTTTAGAAATATACCACTCATGTCCCTCGCAAGTTAAGCTGTTTTGAAATATATATAATTATAGGGATTACATGCCATTCTCTTCTAATACGGCCACGTATTTGCATTTCTATTTTCGTATGGACCGAAAAGCCCTCGCTCATCTAATCAGTCATTCGAGTTCGTTCTCATCCCCTTCTCCAATCCCCCACCCCACCGCTGGCCAAGCCCCCCACTCCTGCCACCGCTGGGCAACCCCACAGTCGCCGCCGCCCAGGCCCCCCACAGCCATCATTGCCGGGGAACCCCTCTCTCGCCGTCGCCCATCGTCGTGCACCTCCTCTCACGCAATCATCTGCCTCTCCTCATGGCGATGCGGAAGGTGACTAGTGCGAGAACAACATTCCAGTAGCTCAGGCGGCGGCTCATGCGATCTTCTTGTGCTGTGAGGATGGGTAGTGATTAGTTGCTGGTATTAATTTCCTACCATGTCTTGGTGATTTCTCATTTTTGTAGTGCTCTGGTAGTAGAGTCGTTGAGGTCTGTACCTCAGGCGGCATGTTGTGAACTGATGTCATCGTCCTCCAGTTCAGTAGTGCTGTATGCAGGCTACTTGTTTTTTGTGGACATGTGGTCGTAGTTGTAGCAACTCTGTTTTATGGTTTCCTTAATGAAGCTGGAAAGAGGTTTGCCTCTTACTGTTTCAAAAACAAATGCGGGTGATTTGAATGCTGTGAAGCAACAAATGATTGCTGTTTTGGCTGTCCTGAACAGTGAAATGTGTAGTCTTCGAGCTGGCATTGTGTTGGCTTGTCTACATTGGAATTTCGTAACTGATCATGCTTGTTTTTGTCATAATGGAACATATCAAAATTTTCCCTTTTTTTTGTGGCAACGAGGGAGAGAGACGCGGAACGGTGACACGATCATCCTTCGTGGGTTATTGTGGAGTTGAAGAGAATACGATAACGATTGGTAAGGAGAGTATAGTTACTCAAGGCAACTTTACTTGTAAACTGGAAATACGAACCATTACATATATAGGAGGGATCAATCGAATTCAAATAGCCGAACAAGTTCTTAGGAAACAAATCCGAGTTCATACATTACCAAAACAAGAAGATTTTGGGGGGGAAGTTATCCAATCCTCCTTGGCACTCACTTGTGCGGGGGATTGGGCACAGCAAATAGCGCTTCGATAACCAACGGTGCAAATGGAACCACGGCAGCTGCTAGGCACGAGTGGGCAAAGAAACATGCGACGTTGGTAGCTCTGACCGTCGCCGGCGATGGATTGGATCTGTGGGTCAGGACTCTCCACAAGAGACCCGAGATAACAGCAGCCGCTGTGAGCAATATGAAGGGATGGGTGTAGGCTGTGTAGGTACCGATCCAGCCATCACTGGAGCTCGGTACCGCCACAAGCAAGAAGCCGGTAAACGTGACCTTGATCAACTCGAGAGGCGCCGGTTTGGTTGTTTCTTCGGTGGTTTTTGGATCGACCACCACAGCCTCTCCGCTGCCGGGTGGCGGTTGCTGCTGGTCGCCTTGCCGCTGTTCCTGGTTACCTTCCCTTTCCATTTGCTGGCTGCCATCTTCTTGTTGCTGCTGGCCGCCTTGGCTGCAGCAAAGGTATTTGAATACCCCCGCAAAACACGACGCAAGTGGTGGAATGACAAGCAGGCACGCCCACGGCTTCGTGATCACCCATGTAATCCAGATCACTATCCCAGATACAGCCGCTGCTAGCAATCCGTTGGAATATTGGACAGATTCTTGCACACGATTATCGCCTTCAATACCGGCTAGAAGCGGGATCGTCCCGTAGAGCGTGAAGTACACGCCCAGCACACAGACGACGAAGCTGCCGACGGCCAACTCAGCAAGGTGGCTGCCGACGGCCAACTCAGCAAGGTGATCGCCACCGACTTCCATCGCGAAGCGCCCCAATCCCAGGAACACAAGGGTCGTGATGGATGCCGTGAAATCCACGGATTTCTCGAGTTCCTCGTCACATTTTATAGCCTTGTACAACGCCGAATCTCGATCTTCGTCCCGTTCCGGTTGCATACTCGTGCAGCAGCATACAATGGTGAAGAATGAACAGGGAATCAGGACAAGTAACCCGAGTTTCTTGTCCATGCTGATAAGAAGTAGAATGTCGCTTGCGAGGGCGAATAGGAGCATACCACAGAGGTGGACTAGCAGCTTCGACACGAAATACATGGTCTTCTTCAGCTCACCGGTGAGTAGCTCAGATGAACTGAGCCAAAGCCAGATGAACAAAAATGTGCCGCCTTCCAAGGTAGCCGCCGCGAATGGGGAAATACTCCCTCGTACAAATCTATTTCCCTTCTTGTTCAAGTCAGCCTTCTTCATGTGGAGGGCAAGAAACGCTGGGCCTGCCATTTTCACGAGGCCTTCAGTGAATAATTGGATACGTTTCTTCAGGGCTTCCTGGCACATGGTAAAGATGAGTTATTCATTCTCAAACATGTACCATACCGACAGTTATGTTCAATTGATTTAGTCTGGGAGTAGAACTTATTTAATTGTTGTACTAAGGCCTAGGAGTTCTGAGCTTAGTTTAGGTAAGGAGCTTCCCATTTTCAGAGTTGTATGATAAATATTTGAATAACCTTCAAATCCCATCCCTTTAACAGCCTGTTCCTGGTTATCACGAGAAAATAACTCCTCGTTTTGCGAGGAGAAAATACCAATTTGATGTGTGTTCTTGTGGTGAACTGGTTGACTGCTCCTTGGGGACTGAGGACATCCCCACCTGGTTCACTGTATGAAGATTAATTTCAACATCTTTACTTTTATTCAAAGAACTGTTGGATTATGTGGGCCAAGCCCATATAATAAGAATAATTCCTATTAAATCTCAAAGGCCCACTCATGCAAAGGAGGCATGCATGTGACCTTTAGTACCATATTGCTAGTTCTAGGAGAGGAAGACCACCTTAAAAGGGATGGTGCACTCCTAGTCACTTGAGGCATGTGTGGGAGAGAACTAGAGGATAACACGCGCGCTCGCTGCGCCTCGCCGCCTCGCCTCGGCCGGGCCGGTGGCCGGCCGGCCGGCCGGCTGGGCTGGTCAAAATTTGGCGGCGCGCGCGCGCGGCACTGCGTGAATGGTCGCCAAAATCCGCTCCAGTGCTTGCTTGACGCGCTTCTTTGCGCTTTATCTTTTGTTTGTTTTGTGTGGCGGTGAATCCGGATCGGTTCGCAACTAATCCGATTCGATTCTGAGTTATGGAGAACGTGCGGCGTCTTGATCACGCGTCCCGGTTTTCTATAAATACGAGTCGCCGCCTCCATACGATACGCGAAAATCAATCTAGGGTTTTGCCTCCTCCATCCATTGTCCGCGCGCCCCACGTAGTCTACTCCGTCCCCGTCCACGGCGTGCACCGCCGTTCGGAGAGCGAGTCTCGCCGTAGCTCGCTCGTCTTCCTCGTCGTTCGGCGGCGAATCGTCATCGACTTCGTGTCATCTCACCGTGTACTGCGGCGTCTACATCGGCAAGAAATCGTCGAACGAACCATCGAGCGCATGCGGTCATGTTCTCCGTATTAGATCTGTTCATGTACGCTTTCTGGTTTACATGTCTAGATCTTTTATGCCCGTGATGGTTCTGTTATTTTGCGTGCATGGTGTCATGATTTATTTATGGAATAAATTAAACCTACATGTGCTTATATATTCAACAATCCAAAACCTTATTGTAGGCATTGTGGTTTTACTATGGCTGGATTTGCCGATGCACCGAGGCCGGATAAATTCTCCGGTGTGCACTTTAAGAGATGGCGGATCGGGGTCACTCGTGGCTTATCGCTATGAATGTATTCAGGTTAGTAATGGCAAGCTGAAGGTGTTCTTGATGCTGAAAAGCGAAAAAATTCGAGATCGCCACTACTCTCTTTGTTGGATGCATTCTTAGTGTTCTTCTTGACCGTCTGTGCGAGGTGTATATGCACATGACAGACGAAGGAGTTATGGGATGCATGAATTCCAAATACGGTGCTATCGATGCCAAGAATGACATGTATGTCATGGAGCAATTTCATGACTACAAGATGGTTGATAACCGTTCAGTAGTAGATCGTGCTCATGAGATACGAGGCCATTGCCAAGGAACTCGAACTCAAGTGTGCCTTACCCGACAAGTTTGTGGTGGATGTATTATTGCGAAATTACCTTCTTCATGGAGGAATTTGGAACAGACTCAAACACAAGAGACAAGAATACTCTGTTGAGAATCGATTGGGTCTCTTGAAATTGAGGAGAAAGCTCGGAAAAGGACGCTGTGTCTAAGGGTGATGGAGGGCGCCTAGTGCCAATGTGGTACAGAAACCCTCAAGCAAGAACAAAGGGAAATTTGTTAAAGCCCAACAGACAACCAACTTCAAGAAGAAGAAGAACAACAACAATCGTGATGATAGAACTTGCTTTGTGTGCGGTGAGCTGGTCACATGGCCAAGAAGTGCCCACAACGCAAAGGAAAGAAGGCACTGCAGGATGGACTTCTAAGTCATCAACGTGACCATTGGCAAGACCGGAGATGGGGTGGGTATGGTAATTTACCTCTTCGTTCTTTCGCTTAGTCAATCTACCAATTGGTGGATTGATACAGAGCTAATGTACATGTGTGTGCCGATATTTCGTTGTTTTCTTCTTATCAGTCGCCCGAGATTCCTCCGTCCTAATGGGGAATGGGTCACATGCTCTGTTCATGGTGTTGGCACGGTAGATCTGAAGTTTACTTCGGAAAGATCGTGCACCAAGAACGTGCAGCATGTCCCTTCTATAGACAAGAATCTCGTTAGTGGCTCCGCTTATGTAGAGACGGGCTTAAGTTGGTATTTGAGTCTAATAAAGTAGTCGTGTCTAAACATGGACATTTTATTGGTAAAGGCTATGAGTGCGGAGGCTTGTTCCGCTTTTCCTTTCAGATTTCGCAATAAGATCAGAAACCATATTTGTGGCGGTGTGGATGATGAGGCTAATGTTTGGCACTCACGTCTATGTCATATTAATTTTGGTTTGATGTCTCGGCTTTCCAAGATGAGTTTAATTCCAAACGTTTCCATCACCAAAGGTTCTAAATGCCATAGTGTGTGCAATCAAAGCAACCTCGTAAGCCTCACAAGGTGCCGAGGAGAGAAACTTGGCACCACTAGAACTCCCGCATTCAGATCTTTCGAGATGAATGGCGTGTTGACGAAGGGTGGAAAACGATATTTCATGACATTGATTGATGATGCAACTAGGTTCGTTATGTGTATTTATTGAAAACGAAAGATGAGGCTTTAGACTATTTTAAAATCTATAAGGCGAAGTTGAAAACCGGTTAAATAGAAAGATAAAAGACTTAGGTCGATCGTGGTGGAGAGTATTTCTCAAACGAATTTGACTTATTTTGTGAGGAACATGGCATTATACATGAGAGGACGCCTCCTTATTCCCGAGTCAAATGGGATTGCCGAAAGGAAAACCGCACGTTGGTCGACTTGGTGAATGCCATGTTAGATATCGCAGGATTACCTAAGGCATGGTGGGGAGGCTTTGCTAACGCCTAATCACGTATTAAATAGAGTTCCTAACGAAATAAGGACAAAACACCATACGAGGTATGGATTGGGAGAAAACCATCACTTTCTTACTTGCGTACATGGGGTGCTTGGCGAAAGTTAATGTGCCAATAACTAAGAAACGCAAGCTTGGACCTAAAACGTGGATCGTTTTTACGGGATATGCTAATCATAGCATTGCCTATAGATTTTTGATAGTTAAAACCGAGGTACGACATGCATGTTGGTACAATTATGGAGTCTCGAGATGCAACATTCTTTGAGAATATTTTTCCTATGAAGGATACACATAACACTACTAGTCAACCTTCAAAATAATTCCCAGTTCAATCACATCACCAACCTTTGAACATACATGAACTTGTCAATGAGGAGGATGATGTGGAGCTCCTAGAAGGAGCAAGAGACAAAGGATATTCAAATCCTTTGGTGATGATTTTACTGTGTACCTTGTGGACGACACTCCCAAGTCTATTTCGAGCGTATGCATCCCCGATGCGGACTCATGGAAGGAGGTCAGTCCGTAGTGAAATGGATTCCATTATCGCTAATGGAACCCGGGAGCCGACAGATAAACCTTATGGGTGCAAACCTGTAGGGTGCAAGTGGGTGTTCAAAAAGAAGCTTAGGCCGATGGTACTATTGAAAATATAAGGCTCGGCTTGTTGCCAAGGGCTATACTCGAAGAAGGCGAAGATTTCTTTGACACTTACTCACCTGCTAGATCGACCACAATTCGAGTACTACTTGCTTTGGCTGCCTCACATGGTCTTCTCGTTCATCAAATGGACGTTAAGACAGCTTTTCTTAACGAGAGCTGGATGAGGAAATTTACATGGAAATGACTGATGGATTTGTAGTAGAAGGTCAAAAGGCAAGGTGTTAAAACTGTTGAAATCTTTGTATGGTTCAAACAAGCCCCTAAGCGGTGGCATGAGAAGTTCGATAGAACACCGACATCTGCAGCTTTGCCACAATGAGGCAGATAAATGTGTATACTATCGTTATGGTGGGGTGAGGAGTTATTCTATGTTTGTATGTGGATGGCATCTTGATTTTTGGGACAAGCATTAGTGTGATAAATGAGGTCAAATCATACTTGTCTCAAAACTTTGATATGAAAGATCCGGGAGTGGCTGATGTTATTCTAAACATTAAATTGGTTAGAGGTGAGGATGGGATTACACTTTTGCAATCTCATTATGTGGAAAAGGTCTTGAGCCGTTTTGGCTTTTCCGATGACAAAGCCTTCTCCAACACCTTATGATCCTAGCGTGTTACTTCGTAAGAATAAGAAAATTGCTAGGAATCACCGAATACTCCCGATAATTGGCTCACTAATGTACCTAGCTAGTGCAACAAGGCCGGACATCTCCTTTGCTGTGAGCAAATTGAGTCGGTTTACATCTAACCTGTGAGATGATCACCGGAAGGCGCTTGAGCGAGTGTTGCGCTATCCGAAAGGTACCTCGAACTTTGGACTTCATTATACCGGGTACCCGCTCTTTGGAGGGTTATAGTGATTCCAACTGGATCTCGATGCCGATGAGATCAAAGCCACTAGTGGATATGTTTTCACTATTGGTGGTGGTGTTTGTTTCATGGAGGTCTTGCAAATGCACCATTTTGACGAGGTCAACCATGGAAGCGAGCTTGCGGCACTAGACACCGCTATTGTTGAGGCGTAATGGCTACGAGATCTATTGATGGATCTACCTACGGTGGAAAAGCGGTGCAGCTATCCTTATGAATCTGTGATAATCAAACCGTTATCGCTAAAGTGAACAGTTCTAAGGATAATATGAAATCGCCTGCATGTTAAGAGACGATTGAAGTCTCATCAGAAATTGAGAAACTCGAGTTATAACCTTGGATTACATCCAAACAGATAAAAACTCGCGATCCCTTTACAAAGGGACTATCACGGAATGTGATAGATAGTGCATCGAAGGAGATGGGTATGAGACCCATGTGAGTTATCTATGGTAGTAACTCAACCTATGTGATCGGAGATCCCGTGAATTAGGATCCGGGAAAAACAAGCCATTAGTTAATCAAGGAGAGTAATTTCAACCTCTCTATGTGAAGATGCAATACTCTAAATCGCAAGGCGAGTTGACTAAGGTCTTAATGTGTTCCATTGGCTTTTAGAAGCGAAGACGCTATCTCGCAGAGCGTTCTTGAAAGAACACACCTATATGAGCCCGATCATAGTCGCAGCTATGGAGATCTTGGGTAATCTCCTACTAAGCTCATGAAGAGACCAAGGAGTATGACTTATACGCTCCAACCGAGGGGTAGCCTCATCGCGGCCTAGTATCGCTTAAGTCTTTAAGTGAAGCTTGCTTGCACCAAACTTGCAATTCAAGGCATAGTCCATTGTTCAAGTTGTGAGTAAGTGTAGCTTGAGTTCTAGGTGGATGTTCAACCTTAATCGGTCTCCATCAAATACCGATATATAAACAAAGACATTGGAATTCGAGCAAATCTGTGGGACTTTGAGATCTGGTGGGGATTGTTGGATTATGTGGGCCAAGCCCATATAATAAGAATAATTCCTATTAAATCTCAAAGGCCCACTCATGCAAAGGAGGCATGCATGTGACCTTTAGTACCATATTGCTAGTTCTAGGAGAGGAAGACCACCTTAAAAGGGATGGTGCACTCCTAGTCACTTGAGGCATGTGTGGGAGAGAACTAGAGGATAACACGCGCTGGCCGCCGCTCGCCGCCGCCGGGCCGGCCGGGCTGGGCTGGGCGGCGGCGGCGCGCACGGCACCGCGTGAATGGTCCGCCAAAATCCGCTCCAGTGCTTGCGACGCGCTTCCTTTGCGCTTTATCTTTTCTGTTTTGTGTGGCGGTGAATCCGGATCGGTTACGCAACTAATCCGGTTGATTCGAGTTATGGAGAACGTGCGGCGTCTTGATCACGCGTCCCGTTTTCTATAAATACGAGTCGCCGCCTCCATACGATACGCGAAAATCAATCTAGGTTTTGCCTCCTCCATCCATTGTGCTGCGCCGTCCCACGTAGTCTACTCCGCCCCGCCCGCGGCGTGCACCGCTGTTCGGAGAGCAGTCTCCGGAACCGCCGCCAAGTCCTGCACCGGAGAGGCGAATAAGGTTTTGGAAGCGCTCTGCGCGATCGCCGCTGTAGCTCGCTCGTCTTCCTCGCCGCTCGGCCGCGATCGTCATCGACTTCGTGTCATCCTCACCGTGCTCGCGGCGCCTACATCGGCAAACCGATCGTAATGAACCATCGATGCGTGCTGATCATGTTCTCCGTATTAGATCTGCTCATGTACGCTTTCTGGTTTACATGTCTAGATCTTTTATGCCCGTGATGGTTCTCGTTATTTTGCGTGCATGGTGTCATGATTTATTTATGGAATAAATTAAACCTACATGTGCTTATATATTCAACAAGAACACATATCACATTGGATTGCCACCTCAAACGTTCGCACTTGGATTGCCTTCGCTGATCGGAAAGATTAATTTCCACATATTTCTTTCCTGTTAATATAGAGAAGATTTCACGTCGATATGTTACCTGTGGTGGATTGGTTGGTCATGAGCTGTGGTGGCTGCTCCGCAAGGCCCGTGGTTGTTCCTCACCGCTTGCCTTCGTCAATTGTAAAGATTATTTTTACACATTTCTTTTCTTTTAATATAGAGAAGATTTAACATCGATATGCTACCTGTGGTGGATCGGATGGCTACTGCGCAAGGCCCATGGTTGTTCCTACTTGGTTTGCCTTTGTTGATTGCAAAGATTAATTTCACACATTCCTTTCCTTTTAATATAGAGAATATTTCACGCCGATATGCTACCTGGTGGGTTAGTTGGTTGCTCCATAGGGGCTGTAGTTGTTCCCACCGGCTTGCCTTCATCAATTCAATAGATTATTTTTCACACATTTCTCTTCTTTTAACATAGAGAAGATTTCACGTCGACATACTACCTATGGTGGGTTGGTTGGTTGCTCCAAAAGAGCCGTGGTTGTTCCCACCTGGCTTGCCTTTATCAATTCAATATGGGAGTGTATAGGCATCACCCGGATGTTTTCTTCCTAATTATCATCCAATGGTCATAAATCTGGATGATAATTAGGAAGAAAACATCCATATGACGTTTAACAAAACCCATTCAATATAATGTTTTTCATACATTTCTCTTCTTTCAACATAGAGAAGATTTCGTCATAATGATGTGTTACCTGTGGTGGATTCGTTGGCTCCTCCGTATGGGTCATGGATGCTCCCATTTGCGGTGAATTGGTCTCTGTAGGGTCCGGTGAAGTTCCGTCCTGGTCCGCCACCATTGATTCTCAAGATTAATTTCCAGATCTTCCTTTTGATTCAATGAGAATAATATGCCTTATCTGAGGTGAGTTGCCTAAGATTTCACATCGATACGCTACCTGTTGTGGGTTGGTTGGTTGCTCCATAGGGACCGTGGTTGTTCCCTTTGGTTTGCCTTTATCGATTCAATATATTATTTCCACACATTTCTCTTTTTTTAACATGGAGAAGATTTGATATTGATGTGTTACCTGTGGTGGATTAGCTGGCTCCTCCGTAGGGGTCATGGATGTTCCCATCTGCAGTGAATCGGTCTCTTCAAGGTCCGGTGAAGTTCCGTCTTGTTCTGCCACCATTAATTCTCAAGATTAATTTCAGATCTTCCTTTTGATTCAATGAGAATAATATGCCTTACCTGAGATTAGTTTCATATTCTGTGATTGAGCAATTACTAGGCTAAAACCAGTCGATATGGGCGGATATTACCCATCCTATATCTTAACCCATATATTTTTCTCAGATTCAGAGTTGGATATGAATACGAATTTAGATCAAAATGGATAAAATAGTCGGATAGTAAGCAGTTGCGCATGCACAAAATGGAATATATGATGAACCATACTACCATAGCTTCAAATTTTCAATATGAGTACCTACATAGGTCTCATAGGCAGACACAATTACATTAACATAATAGCATAGTATGCTTCAACACAAGTTCATACATAAAGTTGACATGATCACACACGACATAAGGTGTAGCAGCCTCAATTTTCAAATTCTAGCTTAAAATAATTATTTTATCACCTATTGAATTTTTGACCAATTTTCTAAAATTTCCTAAATTTATAAAATCTTTTCCTATTTTCCCCGAGACTAAAAGCATTCTTATAGAATTAATAAAACCTTTTAAAAGTATGAAAAATTTTATTTGGGTTCTAAATATTCTAAAATACCTCTATGAGTTTTTTTTAGCTTTTAGCATCTTTTGCTCTTTTCAAAGATCAAAAACTTTTTTTTGGAATTTTTCTTCTTTCTAAAAAATATGAAACTATCCGGCATAATACAGGAAAAATCTATAGTAGTTGCCCCGGATTTGGCCTCAGATTCGGCCATATAGTAAAATAGGTTCCCAGATTCGAATGTGATATTCTGGTTGCTTGAGAAGAAAGAAAGATAAAAGGAGAGGAAAAAAATATTAGGCCAAGCCGTGACCGAGTTGACCACGGCGTGGGCATGCTTGTATGCGTGCTATAAGGGGCTGCTGGATGGGAGGAAGCCGAACCCTAGCTGAGCCCTAGCGTCACCCGCACCCTAGCACCGTCGCAGAGTGCGGCCATAGTCGCTGCCGTTCAGCTGAGTGGGCCGCGTTCGCCGCGTGCCATTCCCGCTGCAGAGCATCACCCACTACTACGAAGTTCTATTAGTAGACGTCAAATCACGACGGTTTGACAAAACCGTCGTAATGAAAACTATCACGCATGCTTTAATTTTGACATCGCTTGTGTTGATGGTGTCGGAAAACGAGTATTATAGACGGTTCTTATCGATGAACCGCTGCGTAATACTAGAATATCACGCACGCTTTTATTTAAAACCGTCAGGATAATTTGAAATTATCACATATGATTTTTATTAAAAACCGCTCGTGATAATCCCGCTACGTATTTATTGCGCCGCCCAGAACCGCATCTGTCTTCATTTTGATCCAGATCTAGCCGCTCTGTCTTCATTTCGCTCAAGAGGCAACCTAGGCGATTTCAGGCCAGTTAATTTGGTGGGGGAGACAGAGATAGAGTTTTGAAGATTCATATGTTCCTTGTTGTCCTAGATATGGTTAGTAATGAAATTTATTTTTCTTTGCATTATAATTTAGATCTAAGTTTTGGTGAGTGTTATTGAAGATGGTTTGCATCTACTTGAGCTCTAGATCAGTTCCAGTCATGTGGGAGGCCAAATTTGTCAGAATTGTTGGTTATATACCTTCAGCGATCGCTGAAAAAATAGCTGCTGTGTTTATAATATGAATTAAGCCAACAAAGCCTTAATGCATGTGGTATATATGTAGTAATAATTAATTAATTTAATTTTTAATACTAAGTTGTTATATTTACGCATAACGTAGGGCCGAAACTGGATGTATGCCGCGAACCGAGTGAGTGAAGAGTACATTAATGGCGTGTCTGTTTTTACAAGAGCTGCGGAGGAGGATATGTTGAATAAGGGGGTGGAATATATATGTACTGTCCATGCACTGATTGCGAAAATTTGAAGATGTTTAAGAACCGAGAGCAGATTGAAGCGCACTTAATTCGGAGGGGTTTCAAAAAGGGTTATACGTGTTGGACCAGTCATGGCGAAGTCAATGATATGCCGCCGGATAACATCGCCGTGAAGTGAATGATATGCCACCGGATGACATCGCGGTGAAGTGAATGATATGCCGCCGATGATGTCGATTTTTGTTCGATTCGATAGATTGCACGATAACAATGGATCGAGATGCTTCAGCGATGTAGAAGAGAACTATGATGAGAGAGAGTATATTAAATTCGGGCTTGATGGAGGACTCGGAGAAACCCTTGTTCACGTGCTACAGGTCAAAGTACACGAGGTTGTCGGCGTGCTTGAATCTGTTAAAATTGAAGGTAAGCAACGGTTGGTCCGACAAGAGTTTCACAACGCTGCTAGGTCTTTTAGCGGACATGCTTCTAGAGGGAAATGAGTTACCTAAAACCACATATAAAACCAAGAAGGTTCTTTGTCCATTGGGAATAGAAGTAGAAAGAATACATGCATGTCGGAATGACTGTATCCTCTACCGTAAAGAGTATGCAAACATGCATGTATATCCGGTGTGCAACGTATCCCGATACAAATGTAACAGTCAATCAGATAACGGTGAGGGAACAGAGGTGAAGAAATGACATCTTGCTAAGGTGGTATGATATTTTCCTATAATTCCCATTTGAAATGGTTTTTGCAAATCCAAATAAGGCAAAATGTCGCGTTGGCACTCGGAGGAGCGCAAGAAGGATGGAATGCTAAGACACCTTGCTGATTCGCCCAATGGAGAAATATCGATAGGAGTTTTGCAGACTTCGTGCATAACCAAGGAATATAAGGTTTGGACTGAGTACATATGGAATGAATCCTTTCAAGAGCATGAGTAGCCGACATAGCACATGGCTCGTGACTCTCTACATCTATAACCTTCCTCCTTGGTTGTGTATGAAGCGAAAGTATATTTTGTCGTCGATACTTACCCAAGGGCCAAAGCAACCTTGGAATGATATTGATGTGTACCTATAATTGGTGGAAGATCTAAAAGTATCTGTGGAACGAAGGGGTACAGGTATGAGATGCATACAAATGAGAGAACTTCACTTTGCGCTCCTTATTATTCTGCACCATAAATGATTATTCTGTCCTTGCTAACTGTGTTTGCCAGAGTACAAAAGGTGGCAAAGTTTGTACTCACTGCTTAGATGGTACCGAGAGTGTGTGGCTGAAACACTCACGCAAAACCATGTACATATCGTCACCGCTGGTTCCTTCGGAGGGCTCACCCATACCGCAAGATGAAGAAACAATTTGACGGAGAGAAGGAAGACGGTTCAGCTCCAAGGCATTTTAGGGGAAAAGAGGTTTATAATATGGTTAAGAATTTTGATGTTGTCCTCGGAAAGGGACATAAATTGAGGGCTCATGAGAAGAACACCTGGAAGAAGAGATCAATATTTTGGAACGTAAATTGAGGGCTCAATCTTTCTACTAATCATGTGTTTCATGCCAGAACTACACATATTGAGGTGGATTTTTATTTTGTTCGAGAACAAGTGGCAACGAAGGCGTTGTAAATTCGATTCATATCAACACGAGATCAATTGGCCGATAGTTTTACCAAACCGATTAGAGTACAATAAATAAATATCCTACGACACAATCTGAACCTCACTGGTTATGATTGAAGGGGAGTGTTAAACAAACTAGGATAGTTGTATTTTCATTATTGTTTAGTACTTCTATATTTCCATTGATGTTTAACATTCCTATTAGTGCTAATATTTCCACTAGAGGTAGTGCATAGTATTCACATGTGAAAATGTTCTCACTAGTGAAAGTGTTTCCACTCATGCATTTGTATATAAAAAGATGATCAATAGAATGCAAATATGTGCCAGTTGCAAACTATTCTCTTGATATTTTTGACAAAGTGAACGTTGTAGTTTGTTACTCTTGGTGATTGCCACCATCTGAACAGCATGAAAGAGTCATGGTTGGTGATCTCCTCAAGAAGAGTTTGAAGAGGTCTAGGTGTTATGAGTGGCTTGCTGCTCACCATCTTCAGAGTGGAAAAAGAATAATCCCTAGTGGATTGAGGGAATGACTCAGTTGTACGGAGCTAGCCTATTTGTTAGGTTTCCTCAACATAAATTAGGTGAGCTTAGTAAATCATGAGCACCGGGGAAAAAAGATCACTTGTATCAATTGTGTGGTTTCTCTTTTTGTTCTTACATTTGTGCTATTTACATTCCTAAATATTGATATTTTTGTTTACTCTAGAATTGTAAACCTTCATATAGACTAAAAGTGTTGTTGCACTTAGTGTGACACTAGATTTTTAGGCTTTCTCTTGTGCGAAACCTATTTGTTTGAGTTTCGCATAAATCTTGTTTTGGCCAAAAGTTTTAAAACCGCTATTCACCGGCATTCTTTATCCTACAGAGTTATGAGGCACATGATACATACATACATACATTATCTCGCGAACTGAGAGTATGTACGTGCAAGATATCTGAGTATTTAAGACCATATAGGTGGTATGAACAATTTTTCAGAGGTGGTATGCATATTTTTTTGACATACTCCTTTTTATGTACGTATACAAAGGTATTTATAAAATACGCTAAAAATTATGGACTTCCTTACAATTTTTTCGTGTGGTTCACATTGGACTATCTTATAATTAGTATATGAGTATACCTAAAGTGATAAAGGAGTATTTCAAGTTTGTTTAGGTGGTATATTAGAGGTGGGTGTAATTACACCCGGGAGTAAATAGGAAGCCTCTTTTCTACTCCTAGGTGTAATTACACCCTATGTCGTATCTCACAACATAGGGTATGTGTGTGTGTATATATATGTATTTTTCCTATATATATGTATGTATATATGTAATGCACGCACGTATGTACGTATGTATATGTGTGTGGGGGGATGCTGAAATTGGGCACCATGATGTCTAGGCACCAAGCTTCTCTGCTTTTGAATTGCTTTTAGATGCGTGCAATTGCAATGATATATAATATATTAGACAAAACCGTTAACATTCATTAATTCGAATAAACATCGATTTAGAAAGGAAGTCGTTGATTTTGCATGCTAAATCATTCATAGATGGAAAATCTCAATCATAGAGTCTAAGCACCATGATGCTACTGTTATATATATATGTGTAGATGTATATATATGTGTGTGTGTGTGTATAGATTGATAGATAGATAGATAAAATTTTGCTTTTCAAGGCACTCGTGTATGGGGGCAAATTTTAAAAAGATATGAATAGAGCTATCAGTTAGTTCTTTGTTTCCGGGATTAGTAGTCAGAAAATTCCAAAGACAGCAAAAATGAGAGAGAAAGGAAAACACGATGATACAAGTGACGCTAGTACCGTATTGTCGCACCAAGCTGGCTCTTCCGACTCTCCGCCGGTTATGTGGGAAATCTTGAGATGCTTCGAATGTAACTGAAACTCTACCATGACAAGCTGGCCACGCGAGGAAGAAGCTGAAACTCTACCATGACAAGCTAGCCACGCGAGGAAGAAGCATTTAAGAAAGAGCAGGCTACGTTGACCTGACTTGGTCGTCGCAAACAGCATATGTCTTTTTCTTTTCAATTTATAATTTATAATCTTTTCAAACAAATAAATAAATAGAATAATTTTTGTCACCATTTTAAAGCGATTTATTGATACAGCCTTTTAAAGCAGCTTATTGGTTTATCGGTATTCGGTTTGTTTACACAAACGCTCATGGTAGAGTTAAAAGGTATAAGCCGCAGCTAAAAAGAACCCATCTTAAACAAGTGGATTGCTGATTTGCCATTAATTAAGTACAAACTATAAGAAAATGTCAAATACAGTTTACTCATAAATTTCTTGGTAACGATAGGAATTTGTATGGGTTCTAGGTTGTGGAACATTTCCTCAGCAGCATCCCAGTCCAACCATCGCAATTAAGAAGAAGGTTCGGACAAAGGGGGCTAGCTAGATTCCACCATGCAGTATATGTAGCCTTGGGTGATTTCTTTTTCACTTATCTTAGGTTTTGGTTTTACTTTCTATAGTAAATAATTTTTAAACAATGTATATTTTTAAGATGGAGTTTACAAAAAAAATTATAGTAGACACTATATTAAATTTAGATATACTAATCAAAATTATATATAATTATTTTTCTCTATATACTATATCTCATGAATGTTTAGAATTTAAAAATGATAAGCTAAAATCCAATTCACAGCCTAAAAGAAACTAACGAAACGACGACTTCAGGGAAAACTTGAACAGGTAACAGGCTACCGCGTAACTTGACAAGTATATACACGCCGCGTAACAAGTTCAAAGACACGTAACCATCTTAATGCTTAAAGACGACCAACAGGCCACTTGTTTGTTTTAATACCAAGATAGAGCTGACAAGTATCTATTCCGCGTAAACTAAATCCAAATAAAAATTTATTAAGGCCATCTTATCGACCACTAATTGACCACTCCTTATTTTTGACACAGTCCAGAGACATTATAAATTATTTGTTTTGGCCATCACTTCCAAATAGAAAAAATTAGAGTAAACAACAAAAAAGATGCAGTTTACTCACCAGAATTAGTGATTGCCGCATCAGCAACGAAAATCTTCACAAAAAAGTAACTGTGAAATCATGTGAGAAACCCTATGGTTATGATGAGTAATTGATTTTTAGTTCAGAGAGTTACCAGAATTTGAATTTAGTTTTTAAGAGTTTTGTAATTTTTTATTGCATTCTATTACCGGCGGTTTGACCGGCATTGGGGCATAGTCGACCGATTAGGAGTGATCCGATCGCCTAGAGTCAAGGTCGACCAATCAGGAGGCGGCAGTCACACCGGCCTTTGGTTGGCGGTCTGACCGGCTGAGGTGCTGGTGGTCTGACCGGCTTGTGGTTAACAGTCAGACTAGCCTTGGAGGTTTGAAGTGTGAGTTGATTTGGGCTGAGTTAGTTAAGTGTGGGCACGATATGGGTGCCTTTGCTTGTGTGCATTGTGGTTCATGGAATGGTCCAAGGATTAGGATCAATGGTTTGGGTGCATATATTTTGCGTGGTATATTGTATACTCTAATTGGGTCAATTGATGACTTTATGTATTGTACGGTGCTATATGACGTTTGTTTGTTGTTATTGGTTGTAGGACTCCGGAGCTACATAATGGTGTGAAAGACGGACCGAGACTAAGTTAGAAGAGTTTGGGTTCAAAGCGGTCGAGGATTGGGAATATGCTCGTGGTAGCCAAGGTCCGTGCAATCACGAGCCACCGAAGATGACCAAGGCTAGCGGCGTTATAAACCAGGATGACGAGGAACTAGAGTGGAGCTACCATTGGTGGACATGACGGTAACGATAAGGTGGATTGGGACTAAGCTTAGAGAAAAGCTGAAGTCCAAAATGGTTAGGAAGACAGATGTTGTCATGATGCGACGAAATGCCTATGCGCACTAAGTGGCTTTGGTCCGCTTACAGCGAGATAGTTCGTGGAATTCAAACGTGCGAGAGGTTTGACGGTAAGTCATTGGAACCACATGGACTTGAAATTGAAGCACGGGTTGCTTCAAGGCAAGGAAGTGAGAAGCTTCATAGAAGACATTAGAGTGATATTTTGGTAAATTGTCTAATACGGAAAAGTAGCGCTATTGGAAACCACGCCAATGGCTTAAATGGTTAGGTTATGGATGTGCTGAAAATGCTAAGTGGATCAAGTGTTGACTCATCAATAGATTAATAAGTATGTGCGTTTTAAGAAAAGTGTATGCGTAAGTGGAGGAACAATGGAGGCCTACAACAGAGAAAATAAAAACACGTCATAGCTAGGAAATCGTCGTCTGGCCTCGCCATTTCGGCCACTTCCGATTTCCGGCTTATTTTTCACTATTCCTAAATTTCATCTTTTCTAATTTTTATTTCTATTTCAAGATAGAACAAAAAATCAGCATGATTTCAAAAACCAAGAATATGTAGAACTTTTGATCCATTGGTCCAAATGACACCAAGATCAAGAGGGAAAGATGAGACACAAAAAACCAAGCTAAATTAAGCTAGATTTCATCATTTGAACACAAGAGAGAAGGATTTGAACGAATTTGATAGATATATTGATAGTTAGAGATGAATGTTTAGAGACATTCACTAGCCATACACAAAGCCTAAGATTGACAAAATGATCAGTCATAAAAGTCTCTCACATCTCCCACAGGATTCTCTCTTAGAACCCTAACTCCTTTCTACATTGCATGGATATCTTAGACTAAACTCTCCCTAAAGCTTAACCCAAGCCACCTCTCTCCCTCCTTATATATGGAGGCTCACAAAGAAAACCCTACCCAGCACCTCTAGTTGAGTTTCAACCACTTATATAGGCTAACCCGTTAACCCAACACAATACCGAGTTTTACACTTACACTTTTCTCAAAGCGCACACACCCATTAATCCATTGGTGAATCAACACTTGATGCGCTTAATATTTTCAGCACATTTATAATCTAAACCATTTAAGCCACCACCGCAGTTCACACATTGCCACTTTTTCATATTGGGCAATTTACCAAAATGCCACTTTACTGCCTTCCACAAAGCTTCTGCTTCCTTTGCCTTTAAGCAACCCCGTTCTTTGTTTTCAAGTCCATGTGGCTCCAATAACTTACCGTCAAGACTCTCACATGTCCAAATCCCACCGAACTATCCTCGCTTGTGTTTAACCCAACTCACTTGGCGCGCCATAGGCCTTTCCTCGCATCATGGCAACACACGCCTTCCTAACGCTTCTGGACCTCAACTTTTCCCGAGCTTAGTACTCGATCCATCTTGTCATTTCTTGTCATGTCCACCAATGGTAGCTTCCACTCTGGTTCCTCATTGTCCCAGCTTGTAACCACTCTGCTATTCTCAGTCATCTTTCGGTGGCTCCCAGATCGTTTTGTCCTCGGCTACCCCTGAGCGTATTCCCGATCCCTTGACCACTTTGGACTCAATCTCTCCCAGCTTAGTCTCGGTCCCGTCCTTCTCACTATGACGTAGCTTCGGATTTCTACAACCAATAACAACAAGTGAACCATCACATAGCACCGCATAATACACAAAGTCATCAATTGACCCAATTAGATCATATAATACACCACGCAAAATATATGCACCCACCATTGATCCTAATCCTTGGACCAATCCATGAAATTCAGTGCACACAAGTAAAGGCACCTATGTCGTACTCACACACAACTTAGCTCAAATCAACTCGCACTCCAAACCTCCAAGGCCAGTCTGACCGCCAACCACAAGCTGGTCAGACCGTCGGCAGCTCAGCCGGTCAAACCGCCAACCAAAGGCCGGTCTGACCGCTGTCTCCCATCGTCGGTCTGACCACTAGCCCTAGGCCAGTCAGGTAGCTCCTGGCCTGACTTTGGCCCCAATGCCGGTCAAACCACCAGCAACAGAATGCAACAAAAAAGTGTAAACTCTAAAAAAAACCAAACTCAAACTCCGATAACTCTCTGAACTAAAAGTCAATTATTCATCACAACCATATAGTTCCTCATATGGTCTCACAATTACTTTTTTTGTGAGGATTTTCGTTGCTGATGCGGCAATCACTAATTCTGGTGAGTAAACTCCATCTTTTTGTTGTTTACTCTAATTTTTTACTATTTGGAAGTGATGGCCAAAAACAAAAGAATTTATAATGTCTCTGGACTGGGGTAAAAAATAAGGAGTGGTCCAACTAGTGGTCGATAAGTTGGCCTTAATAAATTTTTATTTGGATTTAGTTTACGCGGAATATATACTTGTCAGCTCTCTCTGGTATAAAAACGAACAAGTGGCCTGTTGGTCGTCTTTAAGCATTAAGATGGCTACGTGTCTTTGAACTTGTTACGCGGTGTGTATATACTTGTCAAGTTACGCGGTAACCTGTTACCTGTTCAAGTCTTCCCTGAAGTAGTCGTTTCGTTAGGTTCTTTCAGGCTGTGAATTTGATTTTAGCTTTATGATTTTTAAATTTTGAACATTCATGAGATGTAGTATGTACAAAAAATAATTATATATGATTTTAGTCAGTATATCTGAATTCGATATAGTATCTACTACAATCTTTTTATAAACTTCGTGTTAAAAAAATATATCATTTAAAAACTATTTACTATAGAAACTAAAACCAAAATCTAAGATAAGTGAAAAAAATCACCCAAGGCCGCATGAACGGAGCTTGCCTGTTCCCTCCACATATAACATAATTAATCTATACTTACTATTTATTCTAATTGATCTATACTAATTATTCACACTAGTATTTTATACTAATTAATTACCAGCCTAATTAATCACCTATATTAATTAATTACCTTATTAATTCACTAGAGAGCCAATTAAATTATGGTATGTGAAAGAAACATGGAGGGAAACATGTGGAGGAAACAAGCTCCATTCAGGCCACATATACTGCATGGTGGAATCCAGCTAGCCCCCTTTGTCCGAACCTTCTTCTTAATTGGGGAAATTTAACTATTTGTCACTCTTAAGAATACCACATATTCAAATGCCACCCTCTTCCTTGCAATTAATATTTTGCCACTCTTAAGATGTGGCTGACTAATTAATCGTCACTTTCGAGCCCACGAGGCACCAAATCACCGCCATGTCGGCGCCGCGCTCCCGCTCGCCGCGCTGCGCCCGCGCCTCCCGTGCGCCGCCCACGCCTCCCGCGCCGCGCCTCCCGCACCAGCGCCACCAATCTTCCCAATCCCGCCGCCACCACCCTTCTCACCGCCGCTCTCCCATGGTCAATGCCGGACAATTCCTCAAGGTGAGAGTGACACCGGCATGCCAAACCTTTCCCCACCATCGCCGGAGCTGCGGCCCACCCCAGCTCGCCGGTGCCGTGGCCTCCACGCGCGGCCCGGCCTCACGCCGCCGCTCCCCTCGGGTTTGCTCCGCTTGGCCTAACGCGCGTGAGTCTCCTTGGACCCTCGTACCTCATGCGCCCGCACCTTCTTCCTTTTCCCATCCGGTCGTCGCTGCCCCGTCCCACCCTTTCCTCCGGCCGCCGCGCCCGCCGGCCGCCTCGGGCCTCTCGCCACGGACGTGCATCCTTCGACTCCTCGGCGGGTCCCGTTTTGCCGTCTCCGGTGTGTTCCCCGGCCGCCCCTCACCGGCGGCACCGCCGTCTACCTCGCGCCGCCCCCTCCTCTGTTTTGATTCGGCCGGTTCCCCTGTTATTTCTAGCTTCTTCACGCAGCGCGGCGGCGGCGCAGGCGCAGCGCGGCGCGCGAGGCGCGCGGCGGTGGCGGGAGGCGAGGCGCAGCAATGGCTGGAGGCGCGAGCGCGACATGGCGATGATTTGGCGCCTCGTGGGTTCGGAAGTGGCGACAATTAGTCACCACATCTTAAGAGTGGCAAAATATTAATTGCAAGGAAGAGGGTGGCATTTGAATAGGTGGCATTCTTAAGAGTAGCAAATAGTTAAATTTTCCTCTTAATTGCGATGGTTGGACTGGGATGCTGCAGAGGAAATGTTCCACCACCTACAACCCATACAAATTCCTATCATTACCAAGAAATTTATGAGTAAACTGTATTCGTCATTTTCTTATAGTTTGTACTTAATTAATGGCAAATCAGCAATCCACTTGTTTAAGGTGAGTTCTTTTTAGCTGTGACTTATGATTTTTAACTCTATCGCGAGTGCTTGTGTAAACAAATCGAATATCGATAAACCAATAAACCGATTTAAAAAGCTGTCTTAATAAATCATTTTAAAGCGGTGACGAAAAATTATTCTATTTATTTATTTATTTGAAAGAGACTATAATTTTTAAACTGAAAAGAAAAAGGCATACGCTGTTTGCGACGACCAAGCCAGGTCAACGTAGCCCCTGCCCTATCTTAAGTGCTTCTTCCTCCCGTGGCTAGCTTGTCATGGTAGAGTTTCAGTTACCTTCGAAGCATCTCAAGATTTCCCACATAACCGGCGGAGAGTCGGAAGAGCCAACTCGGTGCGACAATACGGTACTAGCGTCACTTGTATCATCGTGTTTTCCTTTCTCTCTCATTTTTGCTGTCTTTGGAATTTTCTGATTACTAATCCCGGAAACAAAGAACAAACTGAGAGCTCTATTCCATATCTTTTTAAAATTTACCCCCATAGACGAGTGCCTTGAAAAGCAGGGTCGAGGTAGTTAGGATTCCTCGTCAGAGATGTTTGCCAGTGCGAAAGAGGAAGGAGAATAGTGCAGTGACAGCTCAAAGCTTGAGAGAGGAAACTGAGAGCAGGGTGGGATGGTGCAGAGTGAAGCGGAATTGGCTATTTATAGGGGCGGGGGAAAGCAATGGCGGCTAACCGCTTGTCGGATATCACGACGAGTGGTGGCGGTTGCAGAGGGATAAGAACAGGGGAGGGCGTGAGGAGGGAGCCGGTGTGAGACTTATGGGAGAGGAAGGGAAGACATGGCGCCACGCGGAGGGATAAGGAGAGTGGCGGCGTAAATCTATCGAAGGTTCTTTACTTTGTTGAAGTAGTCGATTATTGTCATGTCCTATTTCTAGAGTGTAGCCAACTATCGTTGGATTTATATAATACATGCCCTAGATTGAGTCGCAAACCTATGCTCAAGGGCATTCCAAACTGTGGTGATGATGACAAACAACACCTACCCCAACACCTCTGGCAAGATGGTGGATAGCAGCAAGCTTAGGCATGTCTAATCTTGTTGGAGCCGGATAGTATATGCAGGATTAGGAATTCGATGTCACGATCAACTAAGATGGCGTCGAATTGGTTCCTTCTACGAGACTAAGCCACCGTGTGCCGCGAAGGACGAGAAAGAATGTGCCTTCCACAAAGCAGGATGTCGTGGGACAGCTTCACATTGATAAGATTACTAAAGGATGGGTGGCCGATGGATGTTAGGGTTTGTTTAGCACACTTGACCTTAATTAAGTAGCAAGAAGCTCAAACAACACAAATCAATTAACCCAATCTTCGCTAGCACTAAAATGCTCTCAAGAATATCACATTGATGCTCAATATCAAAGCTTGGCATGCAATAGAAGCTCCACGAATTCTGAAATGCATGCCCGAGACTTCTATTTATAGCCCCCAACTAAGAGCAAGTACAATAGTATAGCCAACTAGTGGCTATAACACTTGTCCATTTCATCTATAGCCTTCAAAAAAATAGTTCATACAATAAGATAGCTATTACAATAACTATTTGGCCCCACGTGTAAAAGAGTGAAATGCATATTTTACGTGCTATAGCTAGCTGTAATTTAGTAGCCACTTCCTTTTCTCTCTTCCTTTCTCTCTCGCCACGTAAGATTTGATTGATATTATATTTGCTATAGCTCACGACTAAGCCTTAGGGCATCTCCAATGGTGCAGTCACTAGCTATATGCATGTACACATCAGACATAGAAAGAGAGTATGTAAAAAATCGAGCCAGCTCTTCCTTAAGCACTAGTCTATAACGCCAAACGAGGCGGGCTCTATAAATTCTATGTGTGCATGTAAGCATCAAATAACTATCTTTATAGATAGTTTTTTAGAATGCTAGCTTTAGTGTGTACTATATAAATGATGTGGAAGTCTTATAGTTAGTTGCTAATTATAACCATTGGAGATGCTTGTACCTGCTCTAAATAGACTGAGCCGTTGGAAACAACTTCCCCTAAAAACAGACCATTCGAATTCCCAAATTCGGGCCTTCTGAATTCGGCAATGGTCAATTCTAAATAAAAAAATTCGGACCATACCAACCACAAAACCTTTAGAGCACACCGAAGCCTCTGCTAAAATGCCGGAAAATTAAATTTGACCTTCCTAACTCCAAATTCGGACTATCATACAGCCCAACT
This sequence comes from Dendrocalamus sinicus, assembly GCA_036346575.1. Classification (NCBI taxonomy): domain Eukaryota; kingdom Viridiplantae; phylum Streptophyta; class Magnoliopsida; order Poales; family Poaceae; genus Dendrocalamus; species Dendrocalamus sinicus. The sequence goes on along the minus strand of JAYEVI010000094.1, from coordinate 1,055 downwards.
CAGTACTGCTCTCCCACTAGAAAGATCATAAGCTTACCTTCAAAGACTATAAAAACCGTATCATACGAGGGAGACACATTCCAAGTTGCACAATGTATCATGATGGCTCATCAGAGTCTGCATTCAATTAAATATTAAAATAGGTTTTTGTTGGATACGAACTAATTTTCTTTTTCGTTATTCCTGAATAAAGGATAGAACATCAAAAATGGACCAAGAGAAGCACGCTGAATTCTTGCAAGCTGAGTCTCAATTTTCTATATCAGCAATGAACATATTGATCATTGATCTAGCAGTTACGGGATTAGTGTGGATCCCTCGGTACAGAACCGTACTCACGATTAACATACTGGTGATGGTCGGCTCTTTACATATGCTCGGGTTTATTATTCGTGTATATTTGCGAGAGCTACGTTCTCTGTGGAGCAATTTTGCTGGTATGGAGATCTGCATCTTCAGCACTTTGGTAGCGAGTACAGCTTACGCTCAGTTACTTGTAATCAACGCAAGTTACATAATCGGTTCCCCGGTGCTCGCTATCATCGTTTTCTTCATAGTCGCGTTCTGGAAAAAATTCGGGGAGAAGGATGATCCTAAATACAGTGTTGACAATGTTGTTGTGTTGACGTTCATAACACTGTTGCCGTATAATCTGCTTTGGTCGGAACTGCTAATGGGAGACAGGGCGGCAGTTTCGTTCTCTCCCACTTCCTTCTCTTCTTGAGTTCCGCGCTCGGTGCTGTGGCGGTAATGGTATCCACGCTTGCTGTCGCAGCTACTCCTGCTGGAGAACAAGTGCTGCAATTGCTCCACAAGACCTGTACTGTGGTGCTGACGGTCACGGTGCACACCATGGCCGCAGAACGGCTTGGGGAAGACATGGTATTAGCTTGCATGCCAGAGCTTATTGCAGTGCTCCGATGGTTCACGATTCACTCTGACCATGCGGGTTATATGGTGATCCTCTACCGGCTTGTCCCATCACAGAAATCAACACTGTTCACTCTCAGCTCAGCCGTAGGCATTCTGGCATTCTTGATCTCCATGTATGGTAA
>JAYEVI010000093.1:0-138533 GCA_036346575.1 Dendrocalamus sinicus | reverse complement strand
GGCAAAAACACCCTTGTTTGTTGTCTAGCTTAAGTTAAAAACATGACATTTATAGCTTTATTTGAACAAGAATGGTTTCTCCGTCGCGCGTTTTAAAACGGTTTATTGTGATAGTTTTTCAAAGTGATTTATCAACTTATCGGCGTTCGATTCGTTCGCATAAGTATTCATATTAAAATTAAAAGTTATCGGCCGAGTAAAAAAATACACATTAAAATTAGCATGTTTGATGAATTTATAGTGGAATTTTGAATTTGATTCCGTGACTTCTAGCGGTGGTAGAGCTTAGCGAGAAATAATTTGACATACCCACCTTCCTGTGCAATTTATTTCTTGTTTGGAAAGACCCGATACCATCGTACCAACTACCAACAGGGATTTCAGTTCAATAGGCTAGGCATGACGAGGGTGAAAGCACTCTTGGTGAATGGTGCCTAGCTCAAGGCTAGCGTTTTACATGTGTTTTACTATAGAATTTTCGAGTTTCGATTTCGTAATTTAAGCGATAATAATAATAATAATAATAATAATAATAATAATAATAATAATAATAATAATAAACCTTAATTTTATGGTCTACGTCGACGTCGGAAAAGTATGTGCCACGATCATTTTCCTTTGCCATCCTTTGTGCTGGTCAAAATACAGCTTATAATGTGCGGTGGATGTAGTAGGCTGTAGACAGTACAAAATGCATGCCATATTGCCATATTGCGACTTGCAAGAACCGCATTGCCATGCGTAGTGTTCATCATGCGAAACATTTTGTTTGTAACCAATTAAAGGCCCAGCTCGAACCAAGTTTCTTGGCCCAGGACGGCAAAGCCCAGAGTTTGGGTGATTACGCATTTGTGCATGGACATTTAGCAGTGAAAACTGCCACTTTCAAGTTCGTCTACCGACATTTAACTCATGCATAAAAATTAATGGAAGAAACCTATAATAGGATCATGAATTGCCTGGAAGCTGGTATGTGAGTAGATGCCTAAACGTGTGGGGTGTGTGATCAACATTTGAGTTTTTTTAAAAATAATTTATTTTTTATTCGAATTATTTTATATTGAAAATATAGAAATATACCTACATTTTAATTTCTTTACAGAAAATACCTCCGATCGCTCAACGATCGAGTGATGGACAGATAGTAGCTCTCTTGCTGGGCAACAAGTATGTAGTAAGCCACAAGTGCGTGGTGAAGCAAGGTGATTGACACAACGTGGTTGAAGATTCTTGGCGATTAAGAAACGAGTTATGTCGAAACATCATAGTCTAAACATCGTGATCAAAGATTAGTAAATGATTGAAGTGAACAACGTGGTCAAAGATTAGTTATTGGTGAGAGGTGCTGTTGCCGAATGGTTGAGTGACAACACATATCGTTCAACCGTTGGGCACTAGCTTGCGTGCCGCTCAGCTCTTGGGCGAGAGGGTTTGGTCGTCCAATGATTGGACAGCTGCAGGCTATTTCTATAAAAAAAAATTAAAACTATGTTACTGGATTTCGAATAAAAAAATTATTTTTAAAAAATTCACCAACATTTAGTCCCGGACTTGCGTCGGTGTGCATCGACTTTATGAGCGCACACGTGCCCATTCAGTGGGAACACATGCTCTGTGAAGCTCTCACAAATTTCAAGCATGTATATAAGATGCGTATGTGTGTAAGTGATGTGTGACATATATACATTCTCTTGTACTCTCTACAAAATTATGAAATGCCCACAAGTATATTCACAGTAGGGGTGGATATCGAGCCAACTCATCATCTTATCGAGCTTTTTCTAAAAATGACATAGTTTGATTTAATATCATTTTACATATAATTTAAAAGTATTTTTAGAAACGAGCTAACGAGCTGAGCCGAGCCGAGCTTGAGCAAAATTCAAATTCATTTGAAATCAACTCATTTTAATGTTTAACCAATTTACAAATATAATTGAAGCAATTTTGATCGAGCCAACGAGCCCCACTAACGAGCTTTTTTTCCACCCCTAATTCACAGTTTCCATTGCGTATTCATGGCCTCCAATAGCCCATTAACACCTGATGCCACCAAAACTTTTTTAGTAGAACCTTGCCCGGTGTCCTACTGTCGATGAGCACTTAAGCAGCATATGCTTAAGGCACCGCTCTAAGCGGCATCACTCTTTTGGCTTCTAAATTTTGATTTTTAAGCTTTTTTGTTTTTTATTTCTTTGTATTATTTTAAAAATATAGTGATGTTTCTCTTTGCTTTTTGAATTTTTTTACTTTTTATATTTTAACTTATAAAAGCTAATAGCCATGTTTTTGCAGCTGCGATACATAAAAAAAGTGTAAACCTCGACTTAGAGCATGTCCAATGCAGGTGCTTAGAGAGATGCTTAACAATGAAAAACTGTTTTTTCTTGCCACATAGGATAGAGAAGGTGCTTATTTTGAAGCATCGATGCTTAAATAAGCAAGTGCTTAGTAGATGCTTATGTGTATAATCTGAATCTATTAATAGATAATATAGCATCTAAGCACCTATGGAAGAGATGCTTGCATTGGAGGAAATAACTTTTGCATGGGTGCTTGATGATGTGGCTATATTCTCTCTCTTTAAGCATTCATATATAAGCATCTTGCATTGTACATGCTCTAAAGTCTTCCCCGAGACATTCTTCACCGCACAGGCGCTTTCAGTACCTTCTTGCTTGTGTTCCTCCCTCTCTTTCGCCCCGTTTCACCAGTCATCCTCATTGATATTTTCCGATTTATGCTCAAGGTCTCAGAATTCTTGTCCATGAACTCCTAAGTTATTGGGTCCCGTCGCCATGTCTGATCAGAGCCCGAGCTCGAGCCTCTCCGGTGACACTGACACGGGCACAGTACCCACCACCACCACCCGTTGGGCGCCGCACGGCCGCTCGCTTACGGCCTGCATCGTCGCCGTCAACGTCGCCCTCGTCTTCCTCGTCTACCTCTACTTCTGGAGGGTCTTCTCGCGCAAGCGCGGCGCGTCCTCCTCCGGCGTCTCCGCGCGCGGCGACGACGACAACAGCTACCCGTCCTCCTCCGCCTCGGCTCCGCCGTCGCCTCCAAGAACCCAGGGCCGGGGCGAGCACGACCGAGTCGTGGCGTCGCTGCCGACTTTCGTCCACTCCGGCGGCGCCGCCGCCGAGGAGAAGGCGGCGGAGTGCGCGGTGTGCATCGCGGAGCTCAGGGACGGCGACGAGGGCCGCGCGCTGCCGCGGTGCGGCCACCGGTTCCACGCGGCGTGCGTCGACGTGTGGCTGCGGCTCCACACCACCTGCCCGCTCTGCCGGGCAAGCGTTGTCGTGCCGGCCCCTGAGGCGGAGGAGCGCAAAGGTGGCGTGCAGAACGCGACGGCGGCTGTGGTGGATATGGACGCGCCAGTCTAGTCACTACGCACTGGTGTGTGTGAAGAGAAGAAATTGGGACGTCACGTATATGTATCTTTCGGCATAAGATGTTGTCGCAGCGTTGTTTATTTGGATAACTCCCAATCCAAGGAGTGGAGTTGGTGAAGCATGAATTTTTTGTGTTCGTTAGGCCATGAGAATCTTTTGCGAGACTGTAACTTTTATGCATGCTTAATAGGCAGTTTTTTTTGGGTGTGTATAGATATCGCCCGAATGTTTTCTTCTTAACTATTATTCAGATTTGAGATTGTTGGATTAGAGATCCAACGGCCTCTTTTTTTGGAGGGGAGATTTTTTTTTGAGGAGAGGGAGATTTTTTTGGAAGGGTTGGGGGGAGAATTCATGACCATTAGATCTTTATACAATGGTCATAAATTTGGATGATAGTTAGGAAGAAAACATCCAGGATGATATTTATCATACCTGTGTTTTTCTGAGGCCTGCGGCTATAGTTTAGCTTTGATTCATAGTTTTGATTTTAACATCGTATACCAATAAATTATTTTTTAAAGAACTACCTAACTTATTTATTTACCATATACCGTAAACCATGACATGAAGAAGGGGTTCATGTAAACTTGGCATCGTTTGGTGTTAGGTTATGTGCAAGCGCGTGGCCTTGTCAGATTGTTTGGAAACACGTGGTTCTAGAAATTTCGGTCAAATTGTTGGCCAGGAAACTACTGTACCTGGAATAGTTGAAGAATATGCATGTATTGCACGGAGAGAACTTTGAGAATGTGAAGTTTTTTGGCCGTTCTTTCCATCCCAACCTGTCGGCCTTAGATGGTACTTAGCATTTTTGTTACTATTTATAGTTTATGGTTATGATTAATAGTTTTGATTCAACTAAAGCCGATAAACCAATAAAATGCTTTTAAAAGGTTATTTTGATAAGTCACTTTAAAACGACGACAAAAGATCATTCTTTTTCGTTCGACAAAAGTTATAAGCTAAAAAGAATGAAGCCATTAGTTTATGCCTTATGACTTTTTATAAACAAATAAATAATGCATTTTCTTTATAGTTGTTTCGAAGCGGTTTATTGGGATACTTTTTTAAAATAGCTTATCAGTATTTGGTTCACTCGTATGAATTCAAATGGCCCATAATTAGGATCTCTCTCCAGTGTCCACCTCATATGCATTTCTCATCCCATACAGTTGCAGCACTGCCAGCACATCGGTTCCCTCCAACCACTCGTATCTTACCTTACATCAACCCTTTCTCCTCTAGGTGGTGGCTCGACACGCGGCGGCGATGAGGTTGTTGCTAACTACCGACGTGTCCAATCACGTTGATTTTAGTTTATTAATAGTAATAATTTATTAAAAAGTTTGTAAATAGAGAGTTATTCGTGTGTAATTTTAACCAATATAAATAAAATCATTATAGTATATACTATAATCGACTAGTAATATTTTATTTTAAAAAGATATTTCGTTTTAAAGTTAGTTATTGTATAAAAGCTATTTAATATAGAAAAGCAACTTTTAAAAGCAAATACAAACAATCTCTCTAGTTAGGTCTTGAACGACGATGACTAGCAACCGAGTTAGGTTTTTGGTGGCAATCAGAGTGGATAGCGAGGCGTTTTATCGTGAGTTGCAAAGCAGGACTGGTGGGCGGAGTGGGGAAAGAGAGCGGCGGTGGGTCTTGAGCATGTCGGCATTGAGGAAAATGGCAGCATAGGGGTATCCATTTACCCAGACTTGTATGGTTAAAATGATGGCATTAAATTTCATGTCAAAAGCGGTTCCATAATGATACCATTTATTATTCCTATTTTCTTAATTACTAACATATCATCAAATAATTAAATTGATGGTCATCAGTAAAACAATGAAAGAGGATCCCAATCTTATTGGAATATGATGTATAATATGATCAGTCCTGGTGTTGACATGCCTACATACTAGCGTAATTTGGCCAAACATAGCAAATATGGATAAGTCACCCCACGCTGAACCGAAAAAGACTGGATATCTATTGCTATCCTGCATATTTTAATACTGATTAAGGATGATTTTGGAAACTGAAAGCTTGTTTAATTGGGGTAGTACTGGCCAAGGAAAAGCTAGAATTTCTTAACAATTTACTGCATTAAGTTCTACATAAACCAAAATAGAAGTCTTGAGAGACTGTTTTCCCCATAAGTGACGACAAACGCAGAAATGGAGCAATACAACAAGCTAGCGAAGACGGTGAAGGTTGGTTAACTCCTCCATAATGTCCAATTGACACATGCATTCGCTTTGTTGCAGTTAGCAACTGATCTTGACCTTCACCGTCTCTAGCTCTATGGAGCTCCGTGCCCAACGGTCCTGTTTTTATCTGTACCTATAATTTTTAATTATGCTTTTCAAGACAATAATAAACAATATATCAAGTAAATGACATATAGTTTTATATTTTTATGTTTGAAAAACCGTGGGAAGAAACGTCCATTCGAAACCGTCCAGTTTGAGAACATGGTCAAACAGTAACCACTGCACTGTACTGATCTGATCCACTCTACTTTCGTCTCCCCCACTTCCGCCCCTCTCTCTCTCTCTCCCCTCCACTACGGGAAAAAGCCGACAAGACGGAAAGGGCGGAGCGGGGGAGGAAAACTCGCGCAAGATCCCACCTTTTCTGTCGGATTTGACGGCTCGCTCTCCCTCCGGGAGCCAGGAGGCCGTATAGCGCCGTAGCGGCTGTTAAGACCAGTTAGTACGAGTATATCATACCACACGCCTGGGCCGTCAACGGCTACCTGCGCCCTCCCATGGAACAGCGGGAGGCGCGGCAAGAGGAGGCGCCGTCCGTCCCTCCCAGGGTGAGCTCGTTTCTCCTCTGTTTCCTGCTCTGCTAGTGCGGCGTGATCTGATCTGGCTTGAGACGCTGAGTTGGTTCTTGGTGGGGTTCCCGGGGCGGGGGCGCACTTGTCCCGGAATCTTGATCTGCTTCGGGTCTGCGTTCTTGATTGATTTCGTGCTTGCTTGCTACGATGAAGTGATGTAGTTGCGAAATGTGGTTTCTTCGAGGTGTCTTTTTGGTCAGATTTATGTATGCTATTGATTCTTGATCCGATTTGGCTGTGAAACGCGGTGTCTCCGTGTGTCTATCGTTGCGATTTAGGCTGATCTTGTCTATAAAGCCCTCGGTCTGGCCCCCAAATGCACGTTCTGTGGTGACGCCCTATCCAGATTGATTCGCGGGGCCTTTTGTTATAAATGAGAAGAAAAAAATTTCGTTCTCAGTTGGTTCGTTCAATTCATTGCGGGATGCATTACGCTAGGCTCCTCCTGATCCAATCTAGGCTAGCATTCTGTTTTACTTGGAGTTTTTAGCTTCTGATTCCTCCAGCGAAATTGCACTTTGGTAGGAGACGTGCAAAAATTTAGGAATTTTTTCATTGTAAGGCCGAGAGAGCTAAGACCCTTAATTTGATCATTCCCCACCCCAAGGCGAGCCTAAGCGGATAAACCCAGGAGTTCTTTTCGTGCCAGTGTTAATTCTTCACGATTGCACTCCTCTGTTTGAGAAGTTGAGAGAATCTAGACAAGCTGGGTTCCTAAATCCCATCTAATTCATTTTAGAAAGGATCGATCATGTTATGCTTTTGATATGTCTTTTTTTTTATCTCCATGTTGTCATCAATCACAACACGCTAGTGGAATTTGCTATCAACGTGCTTTAACTATTTTCTTCTGCACAAAATATTAATACGTAAATCTAAGAAATTTTACCCTTCTTGCAGGAAAACGAGCAGGACAGAGATCTGAAGCTATCCTCTCGTGTAAGTGTTACTTTCTCCAGTGTCCATTTGTCATTTTAAATGTCTTGGTTTTCCTTACAGAACAAAAACCACAAAACCCCCCAGCTTACAAATCGTTTTGATATTTTTTTTGTAAATTTCTGCTTGTGTTTATAGGTGGTTTCTTTGTTATTTGGTGGCGATATCTCAACACCAGCCCAAACATTCGAGAAATGGCTGTCGCTGGTACGTAAGCGGAGTGGGGCAGTCCGGCCATCAGGGTTCCCACGTCGGAATTCAAGGATTGAAGTCATGCCAAGTGGGAGCTTCTCACTGTTTAGTAGTGGGGACTTCAGGTTGCTTGGCGAAATGCCAAAATCCATCTACATCCTAGTATTGCTAAATATCATTTGTAGCACTTAATTGATTATCTGCAGTTACTAAATTAAACTATGTCTCATGGTCCTCTTATTGGGCGAAACTTGTACTCTAGAAACCTTCTATTGTAAATGCTGTATTATTTTCCACTATAGTTCATCAGAAAAGTGGAATGCCATGCAAATAGATTACGGAACCTTATCTGAAAATGTACCTGGGAAATTAGATTGAATCCTCTTTTAGATTTCTCTAGTAACCTGAATTACCTGGACAACAAATTATTTGAAGTTGGATTCCATCCCAAGTGCCAACACATAGATTCCTCTAGTTTTCTGTGAAGTGTTAGGTTGGATTTGTATATCTGTATATCCCTCCTATTTTCCTCTCTATTAAGATTCTCTAACTTTCCTCTTTATTAAGATAATGGATTATACACCTAATTTTTCCCTTTATTGTGAAGATGATAATTGGATCTGTATATGGTAGTCTAGAGAGCTAATCCTTCATAGCCATCTACATCCTAGTATTGCTAAATATCATTTGTAGCACTTAATTGATTATCTGCAGTTGCTAAATTAAACTATGTCTCATAGTCCTCTTATTGGGCTAAACTTGTTCTCTAGAAACCTTCTGTTGTAAATGCTGTATTATTTTTCCACTATACTTCATCAGAAAAGTGGAATGCCATGCAAATAGATTATGGAACCTTATCTGAAAATGTACCTGGGAAATTAGATTGAATCCTCTTTTAGATTTCTCTAGTAACCTGAATTACTTGGACAACAAATTAGTTGAAGTTGGATTCCATCCCACAAATTATTTGAAGTTGGATTCCATCCCAAGTGCCAACACATAGATTCCTCTAGTTTTCTGTGAAATGTTTGGTTGGATTTGTATATCTGTATATCCCTCCTATTTTCCTCTCTATTAAGATGCTCTAACTTTCCTCTTTATTAAGATAATGGATTATACACCTAAGTTTTCCCTTTATTGTGAAGATGATAATTGGATCTGTATATGGTAGTCTAGAGAGCTAATCCTTCATAGCCATCTTAGTTGGCTCAATTCTGTTTCAACCCATGATTAAATCAACACTTCTGATTTAAAGTCTGACTAAATATTGATTAGGTGTAACCTTATGATAGTCGCAATATACATATGCTACATTTTGATATGATTATGGTGATTATCTTCAACAAAGAAACCTTTGTGTAATAGAATGATGGCAACATAGGAAACAATCCATTAATAGAATGATGTGTTTACACTTTACAGATTGTCCAATTACGCATAATGGCATCTTGTACATTTTTATTTGAATTTTATGTTTTAGAATTTGGAATATGAATCTAAAAGAGAACTTCACTAGTAAGATGAATTTGTATATTTTGTAATATATATGTGTTTGCTTTAACTCCACATGCCATGCAATTATGTAATCATAAGCTGTTAAACCAGCTTTGTAAGCTGCTTGTGCTAATGCTATCATTGTTTTGTGACTGTGTGACTGTAGTGAGCAAGTGGTTAGAGCAGAACCAGCTGGCAAAGAAGACAATCCACTGACACACGATCAGCCTCCAGAAATAAGTTTGTGGAGAGACTTGGGAATGCTTCTGCAGTAGATATTGAATCGTCTGACTTTTCATGGAATATGCTGTCATCTCTGCACCATACAGAACATAGTAGTAGTTCGGAACACACTGAAGATGAAATGAGTAAAGCTCTTGAGGTTTGTTGCTGCTGGTTGCGATGTCAATTTCAACATGTTTTGTTGTGCTTGATATAGTGAGAATAATAATAATAATTTGCTTTTATACTTTCTTTACCATATCTGAGACCAATTTGCACGGCAGGAATCTACGCGAATTAACATTGTGTAGGTTAAACATGCAAGATCATATTCTTTTACTATATATTTCTGCATCTGAGTACAATCTTTTTTTATCTGTGCATTTGACATGCTGCTTTCTACTTCCTGTCTTTATAGGTGACTGTGAACTCTGGTGGTGTAGTGTTCTTTGCTCTATTTAGTTCTTCAGGTAACAATGGATTACCAAAAGAAGCAGCTGCTGTTATAAAGTTCTCATCATCAAAGATGGCAACCCAGGCAGAACGTTTGGGCTATGAATTTGCAAGATTGCTTGGAGTCCAGACACCACAAGTATTTTGCAAATCCTCATTGAATACTGTACACTGATACACTGAGCAACATTTGATTTCTTATTCAGGTTTTTTTATCTCTAAAAACTGCAGGCTAGAGTAGTACATAATTCTAGCCTTGAGTGGCAGGAGATTAGACATGCTGCAGAAAATGCACGAGCAGTAGCTGTTTCAAATAATGATGAGGTTGGTGAGATGACTTGCTCAGAATTGCTGGAAGCTCTTGAGCTAAGCCGCTGCCTTCTTCTAGTGAGGTACTACGACCCCTTAGTCCCCGTAGTACAATTATGATAAATATATGTATTTTCTCACTATGAACTGCATATGGGAGCTGTAAATTGTTACTTTTCTGGCTTGGCAGTTATATTCATGGCTCCCCCCTGCTTGAGAGTTCAAAGGCATTCAGTTCACGAGAAGCTGCTTGTGTTACTGCTTCATCCCTGGGGAGGGTCTTGATGCTAGATCTGATACTCAGGAATGAGGACAGGCTCCCATGCTTTCAGCTTGGTTGGCGTGGCAATCCTGCAAATCTGATGATTTCAGATAGATCATCCTCACCCAGTGTGGACAGATTGGAAGATTCCAAGAGTACTCCAAAAGATCGAATCCACTGTTTACTCAAATTTCCCAGAGAGAATCAGTCTCACTCTGCAAATGGAAGATTAGATTCTCGGAGTTGGAGCTCATGTCACCAAGAGCATATGCATTGGAAAGTGTACGAGAAAATGCAAAAGGTACCAATGAGACTTTCCAAATTGTAGCGATCGACACTGGGGTGCCACGTCGCCCCCCTACAGGGAGACGTGTGAAAGATCATGAGCGGTATCCCAAAGTTGTGGAGCTCATTTTGAATAACTCAGACTACTCTTGAGTATCTTGCATGAAATTTCCGGTGGTAGCTTGGGCTTCCAGGACGTGATGAGGCGATTACTTCCACCGACTCTTGTTGCTCCTTTCTGATGAAGACAATGCTGCTGTGATTCATGAATTCGAGGGCATTTCGTGCAGCTCTTAGGGATCTGGAGGTTCCATCTATTTCTTCTCCAGCTATACCAAAAACTAGATGGTGTTTTGCGAGTTTTCTTGTCCATTATTACTAAAGGCTCTGAAGAATCTGACAACAATGATGTTCCAATTTTGGATTTTCCATCTCCAGGAGTCAACTACAGTACTCCTTGCCCTCCTAGTAAGCAACTGAACAATGAACTGCATAGCGATTCCGAAATTTTGAAATCTGCAACAAAGTCATCTTCTGCGGGATCCCGTGGAAGCTCAGATTCAGTATCTCCTCTGTCCAGAGACAGTTGGAGCAATAAATATTTCAAGGGGAGTGCAGAGGGTTCTCGAAGTTTAAGAATGACAATGAAACTCCGTGATTTTTACAAGACCCTGAAGGTAAGAATTTTCTGATTGAAAGTGGGGATTCTGTTTTGTTTTCACAGAACACCCTAGGACTACTTCTAAGATTGTATAGCTATGTTGATTCGTTTGGTGTAAGCAAATATTAGTTTGGGGTAGCTTGTCTTTTTTAATTTGATACGAGTAGTGTTAGTATTTAATGCAATTATGCAACAAACTTCACAAAAGCTTCTGTTCTAGCTCAACTGACTGCTTTGTGTGCTACAAGATTGGCTTATTTTTGGCCATAAAGTTGATTCCGAACTTAAGGTACAAGTATTATTGTGATGCAACAGGTTGATCCTGAGTTACTCAAAGAGATAGAACAATGGAATGCAGCACTTAAGACCGATGTGATCAAATTTTGTCAGGAGAACAATTTTCATTCTGGATTCTTCGATGGAACTGAGAACAACATGGTAGCTGATGCCTATGAATTGAAGGTGGGTCTCGAAATATATCTAAATATATGAAACTTCTTTTCAAGCAACTAGTGAGCCTGATAATAAAAAACCTGCAGGTGCGTCTTGAACACATCATCGAAAGGATAGCCTTGATATCTGATGCTGCAAATACCGAGCGGCCTTCTCTTGTTATCAACAACTTGTTCATAGGTGGGGCTCTGGCTGCAAGGTCTATGTGCACCCTTCAGCATTTGGGCATTACGCATATACTATGTTTGTGTTCGAATGAGATTGGTCAATCTGATTCCCAATTTCCTGATCTTTTTGAATACAAGAACTTTTCAGTAAGAGCATCAACCTCTGGTCTAGTACCGTGTTATATGGTATTCAGTTTCGTATTGAAATTGGAAAATCATGTCATCTTTTGCAGATTAGCGATGATGATGATGCAAACATCAGTGATCTCTTTGAAGAAGCATCAGATTTTATAGATCACATAGATCATGTTGGAGGTAAGGTTCTTATCCATTGCTTTGAAGGGAAAAGTCGGAGTGCCACAGTTGTCCTTGCCTACCTGATGCTCAGAAGGTAAGAATCTTAACTAGTCACATCCTCCTATGAACGAATTGCAAGATAATGGCCGCACAAGAACTTCATTGATGCTTGACATTAACATGACACTTCTCCTTTCAGGGGCTTCACTCTTGCGAAAGCCTGGAACTTACTAAAGAAAGTACACCGTCGTGCACAGCCGAATGATGGTTTTGCTAAGGCTCTGCTGGCCCTGGACAGGAAGCTGCACGGAAAGGTGTCAATGGACTGGCAGCACAAGCGGCCTGAGATGAAGGTGTGCCCAATCTGCAGCAAGAACGTCGGGCTGAGCACGAGCTCGCTCAAGCTGCACCTGCAGAAGGCGCACAAGCGGCTATCCGCAGGTAGCGTCGACAGCGCCATGACCATGGAGATCCAGAAGTCGCTCCAGTCGCTCCGGATCAACCGCGGTGGGAGCCTGAGCCCTTCGCAGAAGCTGACTAAGGCGTTTGCCGATGAGCTCAGCTTCTGATCTGTTCTCTGTTTGTACTATTACCGCGACAACGTGATGTACATCGATACACACGGTTGTAATTTAGTGATAGATGCATCAAGCAGACCAAAGAGTGTTGAGAGGATGAGTGTAGGTGTGAATGTGATACCAAGATATGTTCAGGTTTCAAGTGCTAACAACTATGATATTATCACACGAATGTTCAGGCTTCAAGGGCGCAATACCAAGAAATAAAATTGCCGTCCTGTATATATATTGTGTAATACGCAGAAATCACCAGGGGAATTATCATTGTTAGGCATCCTGCCATGTAAAAGAACAAAGATGTGTCTAAGGATCTCTCGGATGTTTTTTCTTTAAAAATCAGCCGAAATTTTGATCCTACCATCCCATCAACCAGCCGTTGGATCAAACTCCCAAACCCACATGTTTGTGCTCTGTTCAGATTACTCGGCCTCCAGTTTGCACTTCGAACAAAACAAGCCCGTTGACCAACGCAAGGACCTGGCTGAAAGAAGGATCCAACGACCCCTATGTGATAACGAATAGAGAAGAGTTATATAATACATTTTGCTAATAATACCTGCTGAGTACGCTAGTACTTACTATTGCTATTATTTTTTTGTTAGATCCTAGTCTAACCGGAGATTACCACGAGTGGGATGAGGGGCTCACAGGCACAATGAGACCGGGGGGGACGAGGTCGATTACTATGAGAACCAAGGTGAGGTGGACACCCTATACGGCGTTTGGGATGAGTAGGCGTCTAGTTAAGCAGGGCAAGCGAGAGATAGGATATATATCCATTATTTCCTATATTTAAATAAATGCATTAAAGACCATACCTTTGCATGACAACTGCTATAATAAGGATACTGTTGTGGTTACAGACCAAACAGAGAGAGATAGTATGGTAGTGGAGAGTTAGAGCAACTCCAGCAGAGCCCCTACTTGAGCCCTCATCCTACTTTTGAGGGCCGAGGGGCAAAAAACTCACTCCAGCAGGGCCCCTACTTGAGCCCTCAAAAGTAGGGGGCCCTCAAATTTTCCCCTCGAGCCCTCATTCCTGGGGGGTTTGGAGGGAGCCCCTACTTTTGAGGGCTCAAGTAGGGGCCCTGCTGGAGTGAGTTTTTTTTGCCCCTCGGCCCTCAAAAGTAGGATGACGATGAGGGTGGGTCCTATGTGTCATCCCCTCTAAGAATGAATTTGAGGGTCCTATGTGTCCTGCTGGAGTGTAGCCCAAAAAACAGAGCCCTCAAAAGTAGAGAGAGCCCTCAAATAAAAAGTAGGGACCCTGTTTTGAGGGCTACTGCTGGAGTTGCTCTTAGGTGAGCAATGACTTATGGTTTCTCCCGTGGCCTGTGTTGTGTGTGTGTGTATATGAGAAGTGTTTTTACAATTATACCCTTACATCTAAGTATCCCCCTCAGGGGCACTTATGTCATTACACATGTCCTATTCTGGGCCTTGCATCCCTCCGCAGTTCTTTGGCTTAGGTGGGGCCACCCTACAAAGATATATTATCTACTTTGTTGTTCTTCATGGTACTCTGGTAAAGCTTATTATTTGTTGGAGCGGTGTTCTCACCGAACAAACGAATAATAATCTGTTTTAAGTGTGATTACCCTAGGTAATGACACGAGGCTTCTCAATTTGCCACTCCTTCCACCTTTTCCATTCCGCTACAACATTGCTATACCCCATTCCTCGCCCCAATCCAACGAATGCCACCACTTCTCCAAACCACGATGGTAAACATGTCAAATTCATCATTAATTCAATTCATCTCCCAAAATTGACCATGCCACTATCTTTCTTACATCATTGCGGTCCTATTAGTGCCACTCCTATCAGCTGAAGCTCGTTAGATGGGCCACCAGATTAATCGCGCCACTTCTCCCTCTCATTGCATCACACCAAGCCAAAACCCATCTTCTTTAGTCGCTCCTATTGCTGTGAGCGTCCCGTTATGCTCATCCACACCACCATACCCGCTTTCACTCGCGCCTTCCATCCCCGCTTTGCCATGCTGCAAAGGAGACCACGCGATCAAGCTTGACCTTACGGTATTAGCCATGTTCTATGCCAACTTGACATCGTGCCCATGCGATCAAGCCCGACCTTACAGTATTAACCATGTGCTATACCAACTCAACATTTTCTATTAACAAACGGCCCATGGACTTGCGGTACAAACAGCACACATTTAGAGAGCTAATAAAGTAAAATAAAAGTTCGGGAGGTAAAGTGACACAATCCTAAAAGTTTAGAGGTGAGAAAGTAAAATACAAGTTCTAAAAGTAAAGTAGTCGTCTAATCTTATAAGTTCAAGGGATGAGAAAGTAAAATACAAGTTTAAGGAGTAAAGTGACACAATACTATGAGCTCTGTGAGTTATCGTGTAATTTTCTCTAGATTTAACATGGAAAATCCAAATCAGGAAAAACTGCAGGCATAAAAAAACAATAACGTGTCACTTCCGTGCATGCTTCTACATAATAGGTTCCCAATATGTAAAGTATAAAGGAACATAAGTTGGAAAAGCGAACAAATCCGAAAGCAACTCTGATCGGCTGGCCTAGCCGGCCCTCCCATCCATAAACCATCCTCCCAGCAGATTTTGGATCGTCAAACAACAATTTTTGCAGGTTGCTGTAACAAGACGTGCAGTAATGCAGGCATGCAGCAATGGCTTCTGATCGGTCAATCAACCAGCATTGCACAAACATGTTCCATGTCGCGCCTCTCTCACACAACTGCGCTTAAATCGGACGAACACTCTTGGAAGGAACAAGCCCTGTTTTCTCATCCAACCAAGCATAACCTTGAAACATGCAGACTCTTAATTGCCACTAATGAACGGGCCTTAATTTAGGCAAACATTACCATATAACTAGGATCTTTGCATGGCATGGCCTCCCCATCCAACACGAGCAACATCGAAATCACTCGGAAGGGACAACAATCCAGGCAGCAAGAACCAAACAACCCAATGGCATCCTCCTACGCAGCCATCGGTGCCATCCTCTCCGTCTTCCTCTTCGCCGCCGACGCGGCGTTGCCCCCGGCGGGTGCCCCTACGGCGGAGCCGTCGACCGCGTCCTTCTCCCTCCAAGACGCGTGCAAGCAGACCGCCGCGCACTACGACCTCTGCATGGCTACGCTCTCCGCCGACCGGTCCTCCAAGACGGCAGACACGGTGGGGCTGGCCAGGGTGGCCATCCTGGCGGCCCAGAAGAACGCGTCGGAGACGGCCACGTACCTCTCGAGCATCAACAACGACGAGGACCTCGAGAACAAGACGCCGCAGCTGCAACAGTGCCTCGAGGACTGCGCGGAGAGGTAGCTCTCTTTAACGTGCGCATGCAGAGAGGGGCTGTTCATCTCATGCATGACTGTTGTGATTACGCGTAGGTACGAGGCGGCGGTGGAGCAGCTGACGGACGCGACGGTGGCGCTGGACTTGAGGGCGTACAGCGAGTCGCAGGCGCTGGTGGCGGCGAGCCAGGCGGAGGTGAAGCTGTGCCAGAGGGGGTGCCAGGCCGTGCCGGACCACCGGAACATCCTCACGGCGCGCAACCGCGAGGTCGACCGCCTCTGCAGCATCGCGCTCACCATCACCAAGCTGATCCGCCGGTCATCGGCCTCTGCAGTTTAGCCTTTTCAATTTGCTTGCAGTAATCTGATGGGCATATCTTTGAACCCATGGCGATAAGTACATGTTTAATAGGATCCGGATCGTGGTTATGAATTTTCTTTGTAATTAGATTGGGTAGTCGTTTTCAGTGTTGGTGTTCCTAGGATTGAGGGTCGTATGATTGAATTGTAGATCATGGTACCATCGTGCCTAGATATTCGTGATCGTAAGGTTTAGATCAATATTTCATATAACTTATTGTAATTATTAAGATTCCAAATAGGATTGGGGTCGAAATGATTTCACAGGATTGCAGCATCATCTTAAGGTCCTAGTATACATATTGAGCTCAAACTTTAATTGAGCCCACCTTGCCCGTAGTTTGCTGTCTTTGCGTAGAATAGATCTTTGGGCCTATCCAGACCTTGCACTTTCAGTCTTGGGCTTGATTTATATGACTTAATGAATCACATACCAAATTTAAGGGACAAGATTATTTTTCCATTTTGTAATTCGATTAATCGATTAGATTATGACCTGTATCTTTTACCAAATCTGAAACAGTAAGGAAGCTAATTTGACTCCATGGTATCTTTGCACCACTTCTTATTCTCTCTCTCTCTCTCTCTCTCTCTCTCTCTCTCTACCTATTTCAGTATCTCTTTCAACAGTTACACAATTACATCTGCTAATATTTGACGCAGTTATGAATCATATGTCATCCATCAATCAGTTGAGCCCGCTCGTGAAAGGCACGCCGGTTTTCGGCAGCCAATAGTCCCCGAGCACCAAGTTGTCGACGGTGAAGTTGCCGGCGTCCGTGGTGCTGTTGAGCACGTGGTACCCGGGCCAAGTCACCCTCCTGCTCGTGTCCGACCCGGGCCCGGAGTTGTTGTACTCGGCGTAGTACAGCGTGCTCAGCGCGAAGTCGCCGTTCCACGGCAGCCACCCGGCCGGGTCGACCAGGCCGTCCACGTCGGACTGCATGATCACCGTGCGCGAGTACATCTTCCACGGCCGGCCGAGGTAGGTGGCGGTGGAGAACGCCGTGTTCGCGGCGAGGTCGGGCGCGGCCACGATGGAGCAGCCCTGGATGGTCGTGCCGGTGTTCTGGTTCGGGTCGGTGCGGCCCTGCGCCGTGATGGTGTTGCTCTGGCCGGCCATGGGAGCCTGCTGTAGAGGGTGCAGTCCTGGAACACCACGGCGGCGTTGCCGAAGACGTAGTCGACCGTGCCGTACATGTCGCAGGCGCGGTAGAACTGGCGGAGGGAGTGGGCGTAGAGCGTGTCCTGGTACCCCTCGAAGCTGCACTGGTAGAACGTCGAGAGGTCCGAGCCGCAGCGGAGCGCCACGGCCTGCTGCTTCACCGCGCCGGCCGTGTTCCGGAACGTCATGTTCACCGCCACGAACCCTTCCCCAACCACAGCTGCAGGTCGCAAACGTAAGGTTAGGATGCATTAGTAGTTGGTAATGACCAGCGACTGCAAGCATTACTGATCAGTAGTGACACGCCTAACTAATACCATTCCGTTTAATTTTTCAATGGAGGTGTAAAAGCTTACAAAAAGGATACGACTAAATAATCTGGGGCTGTCATGTCATGTCATGTCAATGATCTTCCGACGTAAGGTATATATTAACTTATCTCAAGAGTCAACTCACTTTGACTTGTAAAGTGCTTAATTTACTTCTAGCAAGTAGAGCTGGGACTTGGGCGGGCTTTTGGCGGCCGGCACGCGGCCAAGACGGCACGGCCCAAGCACGGCCCGCCCGACACGTGGCGGACCGTGCGGCCCGCACGAAGCGGTGGGCGGGCGGGCCTGGAAAACCGCACGGGCGGCGCGACGCACGGCACGGCGGGCTCGGGTGGCACGGCCGCACGGCGGCGCACGGACGGGTCGGCGTCGGCAGCTTCGACCGGATCGAGAAGATGAAGGCGCAGATCACACACAACAACAACTCACAACTGACACAAGCAAGCATGAACACTGACATTAACACACATGCAAGCTGCAAGCATACACACGCATACCTGACCACACAGACGGGATCTTGGCATCTTGTCAGTCCGGGCGTGCCGCCCTGAACGCCATCTGCCGGGAGGAGGGAGGCGCGGTGAGGAGGAGGCGATCGGGCCGTCGGGAGGTCGGGAAGGCCGAAGGAGCCGAGAGAGGCGGCGGTGGCGAAGGCCGGGGAGCGCGAGGAGAGGCGAGGCGCGGGAAGGGGACGCGGGGAGGCCGGGAGGGGCTGCGGTGGAGGGGCGATGGGGCCGGGCGCGGGGGGAGAGGCGGCGGCGGCGGCGTGGGGAGGATGCGCGGCGCGGGAAGGTGGGGGAGGAGGCGGCGGCGGCGAGGGAGGCCGGAGCCCGGGAGGAGGAGGCGCGGTTGGGAGGCCGGGAAGGGGCGGCGGGGAGGCCGGGACGGAGGGAGGCGCGGGGGAGAGGCCGGTCGCCGGACTCGGGAGGAGGGCGCGGTGGCTTGTGGGAGGCGGGAGGTCCGGGCCGGAGAGGAAGGCGCGCGGGGAGGCCGGGGCGTGCTGCCGTGGCGCGTGAGGCGTGAGGCCGGAGAGCGAGCGAGGAGGAGAGGGGACCGAGGAGGAGGCGGAGGGCCGCCGACCGAGGGGAATAAAGGGGACGGCCGGGACGGGCGTGAGTGGCAGAGTGGGTGACCCGTGGCCCGGTGATATGACGCGGGGCGGGCGCGAGCGACGTGGCGAGCGGGGATGGTTGGACCGTTGGATGGTGGGAAAAAGATGGAGGAGGGCCCACGGACAGAAAAAGAGCTAGATGATGTGAAAAAGGCGATAAAATAAAGATTTTAATGAAGACTAATTTGACAAATTTATTTATTTATTACTTCTAATTTCACAAGCATATTTATTGTATTTATATTTTTATTTATTAATTAATCACCATGTTACCAAGAAGCGCGATTTCGAGGAGAGCGGTATGCGAGAGATATCGAAACTCGAAAAAGACAATGGACGACTTAGTGTAAGCTCTGCCGTCGCTCCCTAGTCCTCCTCCGACCCCAATTGATGCTCGTCGGCTCGCCAAGCATGGGAGACTACGGCATGGATGACCGTCATATGGGCGATGCAGAGGGCTATGAAGAGTACCGAGGAGCAACGGGGACACGAATTCTCTCCCGTCCACGGACGCCAACATTGGCGGAGTGCCGCACGAAGGGCGGAATGTCGGAAGCACATGACACAGAGCAGAAATCCGAGACGGTGAAAGCGGTAGATATCGCAACTTGTAATTATTGTAATGCTAAATTAAGTACTCGTGCAGCTATAGGGACAGGACACTTAAACCGCCACTACAAAACATGCTTACGCAAGATGGCGGCCTGAGGGCGAAGGAGGAGGAGTACAAACACAATGAACTTCGAGGCCGATGGCTCTGTAAGTATTTGGGTATACAACCCGCTTAATGCACGTGAGAAATTGCTAGATATATAGTTTGAGAAGATCAGCCGATTAGGATGGGTGAAAGCCGCACGTTCGAAAGAATGATCCAACACAGCTTTTGCCCACAGTACCAACATATTAGTAGGAGGACTACTACATCCGATATTTTGCCCACTGTACTCTTTTCCTTACTCGGGAAACCCCACTCTGGGGCGTAAGGTTTTTAACGAGGCAGTAACATTGTATTTCTAAAATATTAAAGAAATTTCACTTTTTCCCGAAATATTTATGTTGTTGCGTGCCTATGTTTTTATGCAATTAATTTAATTTCAACTAGTTTTAAACGAGGCGGGTATAAGAGAAAGGAAGATAACGACCGTCGCCACCGCGTTCGCGTTAGCGTATAGTAATTTCGGGCTGGGCTTGGGCTGGCACGGCACGAACGCTGGCACGGTGGGCTTTGGGCCGGGCTTGGGCCTGGCCGGAGACGACGTGGGCCGGCACGGCACGGCACGGCGAGATAACTGGGCCGAGCCGGCACGGCACGAAGCACGATGGGCCCGGGCCGTGCCGGCACGGCACGGCCCAAGTCCCAGCTCTGCTAGCAAGCTAGCTCGTTAATTTTCTAAGAGCAATAGAAATAGCAAGGGCAAACTTTCAAGCATTACCAGTAGGAGAAAACTAAATTGAACAACTCACCGAACGTGGCGGAGTTGAAGGTCGTCCAGCCGTCGACGACGCTCCTGTTGCCGGTGATCACCGTCTGGCCGATGCCGTCACCGATCATCATCACATACGTCTTGTTTCTGGGCACCACCACATTCTCCTCGTACACGCCCGCGGCCACGTGTATCACGAAGTAGCCGCTGCTCCCGTCCAGCTTGCTCGGCGCCGCCGCCACGGCCTCCCCGACCGTCGTGTAGTTCCCGGCGCCGCTCTGGTCCACCGTCACCGCGCTGAGCACTGACACCGCCGAGGCGACCCCCTCGATGGCCATCCTGCGCACCATCTCGTCGTCGGTGGCGTCGAACAGCCCCCTCCCGTGGAGAGGCGGCTTCGTCGACGTCCTCGGCTTCTTGGCCTTGGGAGGCACCCACGCCCTGGTGAAGAGCGACAGCGAGACGCTGTACAGCTTAGTGCTGTTGGTCATCGGCACGGCGAGGCCGTTGCGCACGGACCACGCCGAGGCGGCGGCCTGCAGGCCGTCGGCGCACGTCTGCTGGTTGGTCAAGATCGCCGACAGGAGCGTCTGCACGTCCTCGGCCTGCGGGTCGAGCAGCGTGTTGGTCGTGTTGAGCGTGGCACCGGCGGCGGACAGGAAGTCGATGTTGAGCCCCGAGAGGAGCTGGCAGTCCTGCAGCGCGGCGACCGCGCCGGCGGAGAGGTCTGCGCCGCCGCGGGCGAGGTAGCGGTTGACGAGGCCCAGGAACTTGTTGGCGTTGGAGAGGGACTTGGCGACGGAGAACCGGCCGTACGTGTAGAGGTTGTTGGTGCCGTTCGCCGGGAGAACGGACCGGCAGAATGTGGGGTCCGTCGTCTCGTTGCACGCCGTTGACGGCGGCACCGGAGTGGCGGGCGGCACGTCGGAGTGGGCCAGGAGGAGGAAGGAGAGCAGTAGGAGGGCGCAAAGCGCCGTGGTAGTGTGGAAGGATGCCATGTTTAGTTAGGCTAGCTAGTTAAGCTGTAATCAACTAGGGTCGCGTTTCTTGAGTGTATAATGTACTTGTGCTTGAGGTGCCGATCGAGCAATGAATCGAGGTGTCCTTTTATAAGGTGGATTAGGGAAGGGCTTCATGGTAATTTTGCGAGGTTGGCTGGTCAGACATGCATAGTGGTCACCCGTAGCCATTTGGCTGCTCATGGAATCCCTGAGAAACGCGTGTGGACTATGATCGGATGACGGTGACGAGGAAAAAACCGGGTGAAGTCAAAGGGGCCGTTCCTTGTGGTTTATGGGACGGCTTCGGCTTATTGGCGCCGAGAAGGCAGAAGCTGAAATAAATAGAATGATTTTTCACTAGGTTTTTAAAAGCAATTTTTTTGATCTGTGTTTTTCCCCTTTCCATCCCAGATCTCTCGTCACTCTTCCTTACACCTGCTTGCTCACACCCAGCTCTAAAGTTTCTCATGCTACATCGTCACTCCGTTAAGAGGTGCCGCCCCTCCAGAACTGGTCGTCGCCCCCAGCTCTGGGCCCTCCCTCACCGGATCCACCCTATTCCGGCTTCGCCTCGGCCGCCATCCAAGGCCTCTTGTTGCGACGCGGGGTTCGGCGCCACGTCCAACTCTTTGGCCGCCTCCTCCGCATCCGGCAAGATGTGTGCATTGTTTACCGATGCCTTTGAGCTAGCATCTCCGTCCACGTTCGAATCCCCGTTCGAGTGTGCCTTCTCCTCCGCCTTGGCCACAGCCTTCAACTCCGCCTCGTCCTCGATCGCCTCCTTTGTCCTTGCGTCTGACTGTGCGTTCACCTTGCCACCGTTGTCGGATGTCACCTTCCCCCCCCCCCCACGTGTGAGGCCCAGGTGCTCACCGCCTCCCTCGCCGTCTCTAAAGCCCTACTGCACGTCGTCACCCCTGGAGTCACTGAGGCCATCTCCCCCACCGTCACTGAGGCCGTCATGCCCACCATCTCCCCCGTCATTGCCAAAGCCATCCTACTCAACTCTGCCCCCTCCATAGCTGAGCCTTAGGTGTGTGCCACAGTGGTACATCCTCTACTTTCCATCTATAGTTAATTTCAATATTGAATCTACAAGTTCACGATTCACTTAGATTTTCATTGCTCAACTTTTGCCACTACCTCGTGCCCGATCGATGTTGTTATTTTGCTATGCAATACATGAGTCTTGTTTTGTATTGTTGTCGTTGCATTTAGATGGATAAATCGAAGTCACCCTCTACCATTTGGGATGATGTCATACACTTAGCCATACTAGAAATTTGTTGTGAGGAGGTCGCAACGAACAATCGACCAATGCGTTGTCTCAATAGGAGAGAGTACAATGACCTTATTAGGAAGTTTAAAGAATGCACTAGTAGAGAGTACACAAAAAAAACAGCCGGCTCAACACTGCCACGAGCTCCGACGATGACACTATCAATCAGGACATTGCCTTCGCCAGTACGTCGCGTAAGAACTCATCCAAATGGAGGAGCCGTACATCTCTGCTTGACACGCCGGACAGGAAGAAATAGAAGAGCAACCTGGTGGATGACGCAATTGAGCGTCTCGTCGACTTGTACGAGAAGTCGCAAGCAAGCCATCCATCGGTCATGACCCCTTCTCATATGCAGCCTGATCAAGCTTGGCAGGAGGTACACGGCTTGCTTGATTTGGTGAAGGTGGATGGTTACCCTGAGAGTAGTGACGAGCATTTCTACGCCTCCATCCTATTCATGAAAAAGGGGTACAAGAATGTATTCCTCGTGTTGACTACATCGGAGGGTATTGGATGGTTTTGCAGCGTTTGGGCCTACACTCAGGGGCAGTTTTTAGTGTGTTCTAATCATCTTATCGCATCATGAAGATTTACTACTTGTTATGTTAGAGTGCACAAATTATTTTACTACTTATTGTGTTCTTGCACATGCATGGTGGCAGCCCGTAGCCATTTGGCTGTTCGTAGAGTCCCTGAGAAACGCGTGTGGACGATGATTGGATGACGTTGACGAGGAAAAAACCGGGTGGAGTCAAACTCTCGAGCTGGAGATTCATGGGATGCACTGCATGGGGGAGGCGACATTTGTTTGGGTTGGGTTGGTAGGATTCACATGGTTCTTTTGTTTTTTTACGACATTTGGGCACTAATTACAACTTGTATATATGGTGATTGATCATATATGTGCAATGTTACCGAAACATGTTTGAGCATATGCTTAAACAAGGTGTTAATGACTACTACGTCAGCCAAAATCATGATCTTCACTAACTTAAGGCGTTAATGACTACTACGTCAGCCAAAATCATGATCTTCTATACCTTTGACTTCACGTTTGTGTAAAATATACTCACGAACCATTATGTCGAGGGAGTCCCTGTGATTCCATTTCAATAACGCACCATTTTCTATCTGTAGGTAGTTTGAGACTTGAGAGAGATTTCTTTTGGATCCCTCTCTATATGTATGCCATTTGATTCTTTATAACTCTAGGGGTTTTTATGATTGAGATAAATATACTGCATATGCGGTTGAGTGCCTGCATTAGCTGTAGCACCTCACATATCAATATGAGATACTACTATATAATGCCATCATCAAAGTAAGGAATAAATAAAAGCAACAATAGAAATATCATGAAAATTAAAACTTTAATAGTACTTTATTAGAGAACCAGCGTAAGCTAAAACCAATGTTTGAAATATAAGACCGATCTATTTCTAACCTAATAAAAAGTAAATAAGATAACATAAATAGTGGCAAATCACGGTGCTGAAAACTGAGTGCTCTCACCTATGTATGTTACTATCACTCCACTGGCTTTTTACTTGAGAATGAAAAGAGCAACTGTGATATTTGAAAATCTTAGTAAGTACCCAACAATGATTGCAAGCAAACTATAAAAGGACAAGTAATTCAAGCAAGTAATTGACACAGATTAAGTGCAATGAAACTAGGTTACCGGGAACACTGATAAAAGTCAGAGATACCAGTAACAGGAACAGTGAAATTAAGGATAATCATTATTTATCAAGTTATGGTAATTGCACTGGTGATTACTTCCCATATACCCGATTATATGAGAGTAGTCAGATACAACATTGTCCTCGACTGTATAACCACAGGCGGTGTATAATATCCTGAGTAACAAAAGTGTACGGTCCCTATACGTTATTAGGTGGGTGAAAATATCCCCTATATGTGAGTAACCTCAAGCTAGGTAAATTTTATATTATTTACAGGTTATATGGTATGATTTTAAAGGAACTAAAGGAAGGCTAAGATAAGGTTATGATAAGTGAAAGAATTTGCTAAGCTTAGAAATGGAGAAACATAATTCCCGATGTGAGAGCGATGGGGAATGATAATATGGTGATAGTGATATAAGAATTATTCTAAAAAAAAGGTATTATAACATAGCTCACACAAGGATTGGCAACCATCAAAGTTTATTACGTGATAAGTGATTATTAATCAGATTAACCGGTATTATATACATCAATCATGACTCATATATGAAATCATACGAGTAATGGATCATGATATAAGGAAAAATAAACATAGCAGGTCTAATATTAAAATATTGCTAGTGGTTTAAACCTAAATTTAAAACATGTTCATATGCTACCCCCATTAATGATTTAACCATGAATTCTAAAACACTAATTAAAAGCATGAATTCTAGAACATTATTAACTAACTATTCTAATAAACCTAAAAGCATATAAAATAAGATAACCTAAAATATCATTGTATGAATACAATATTAGAAATCTATAACCAGGTAAACATTAGTAATATGATAACAACCAGACAAGCATTAATAATATGATAACAACCAGATAAGCATTAGTAATATGATAATAACCAGGTAAGCTTTAGTGATATGATAATAATCAGGCAAGCATGGGTGATATGATAATAACCAAACAAGTATTAGTAATGTGATAATTGTACTTAGTGGCAGTGATGACATAATCATGACATATGTGATATAAGGAATGGAGAGATTACAGCCACGAGGTACTTGCCTTAAGCACGTTCGGCAGACTCATTGCACGAAGGATCCAAGGTGTGCAACTATTCAAACGTTTTCTCAAAGACCACATGTGAACCTACAAGGTGAAACAAAGGCGAATTTGATGAGGGTTAACATAAAATTGTGGAAGGACGGTAAGAGATTGTTCGGTCGAAAAAGATCATGTTCGCTAAGACTTCGCATGCGAATCGCTATTCGGCTGAGCGAACAACTCAATCAGCCAAGCGAAGAATGTCCCGCTGCACACGCTAAAAAAAGCATGCGTGAAACGCGATTCGGTTGTGCCCACAACTGGTCGAACCATGTTGGCTCTGTGCGACGGCCGCCTACTGTCGTCGACCACCGCCGGTAGCCACTGCCACCACCGACCATGGCGCTTACGCTACGCCGCCATCCAGCAGCGCCGCCTGGCCCGTGCCACCTCGGCCTACACGCCACCGTCCCACCGTCGTTCGGCCTGCTGCTGACATGGCTGTCGCACCGCCTCCGGCCGGTGCTACCCTCGACCTGTGACGTCATGGCCGCAGGCTGCCTCCAGCCTGCGCCCGACAGCCATGCTACACCCGCGCGTCGCTTGCCGCCACCGCACCCACACACCACCTATCGGCCTGTGCCGCTACCTAGCCGCCATGCCTGGCCTACACACCGTTGCGCTGTGCCCGTGCGCCTCCCAGCCAAGCTCGGCCTGCGCCGCCACCAGGCCGCCGCGTCACGCCCGTGCGCCACCTGGTGCCACCGCCGCACCGCTGCCGCCAATCGTTGGCCCTAAAGAGAGAGAGATAGATAGAGAAGTAGAAATGGATTTTGAAACGATGCGGTCCTTTTAAGGGTGCTACATTAGCTTTAAGCACTAAGAGCAACTCCAGCAGTACTACTCAAAACAGGGCCCCTACTTTTTATTTGAGGGCTCCCCCTACTTTTGAGGGCCCAATTTTTTTGCTTCTACTCCAACAGCACCCCTCAAATCTAAGCCCTCAAATCCATTCCACACACACTGACATATGGGACCCACTCCTGACAAATCCATTCGGGCAAGGACGGCGTCGGTGAGGCATCGCGAGGAGGCGCAACGGCGTCGGCGAGGATTTTAGCGCGGCGTCGCGCGGGGCGGGGCGGGGCCGAGGAGAGCGGAGCGGAGGCGAGGAGTGGCGGAGCGGAGGCGGCGCGTCGGCGCCTCGGCCGGACCGGCACGAGGCGGCTCGGCGTGGGCGGAGCGGAGGGGCCGAGGGAGTGGCGGCGCGCCTCTGTGCGTGCTGCCGAGGCGCCTCATGGCGGCGGCGGCCTCGTCGGATCCGGCTCGCGGCTTCGGGGGCGCGAGGAGCGCGGCGGGGAAGGAGCAAGGAGGAGGCGGGAATCGGGGGCGGCGGGGTGGGGGAGGGGGCGGGCGGAGGCGGGAAGGAGCAAGGAGGAGGCGGGGCGGCGGGGTGGGAGGAGGAGGAGCGGCGCGGGCGGAGAGTGGAGGCGACAGGCGGCGAGGCGGGCGAGCGCGCGCGGCGACAGGCGAGCGAAGCGCGGGCGGGGATTCGGCGGGTCGGCGGGCGGCGGCGGCGGGCGGGGAAGCGGCAGGCGGGGAAATTTTGGGAGGCGGGGAAGTTTCACGAGCGGGAAAAAACAGAAAATGAGGGGTGGAGGAGCCCCTAGGAATGAGGGTGGGAGGGTGATTTGAGGGCTCCTCAAATTTGAGGACTCTAGTAAGGGCCCTCTGGAGCTCCATTTTTACCTCAAAGTCAAGGGTTGCCATTGCCTTGGTTCTAACCTCAACGATGCTTAGTACTCCCTCCAATTTTCATTATCAAACACGTTGATTTTGGAGGTTATAATACCAAGAGAATAGTAGAGAAAGTTGATCATGATACCTGCGACGTTCTTTTCACGGTACTTACAATTTTCTTAGAACACATTGCACGAGTGCATCTCAAGACCTGATACTAATAGAGCTCATCGAAAAGGCATTATCTCTTCGATGCATAAATTAATTATTATTATTAAGGTGGCCGCCGTCAAAAACCACTCGTAACCATCTCCTAGCTGCAACTAGCAAAATCAAGCGACCAATTAGTTCGCGTGGTGCGCCATGGCGGCTCCACTGTTACTGATCAAGCCAGGCACCACAAGATCCACTGCATGCTGTACGAACGTTGGCGAAATACGGTGGATGTGACAGCCACGAGCTTCGCCGCACCAATCGAGATTTCTGTGGTATGCATGCGCCGATGTGGTATGCGTACGTTCCACACAGTCAGTTAGGCAACCACTAAGCAAAATGGTCGACGGCCTAGTGGATTTAGTCGACGTGTTGACATTCGGTCAGAGGCTAATAACTAGCTAATTTACTAACTACCGGCACTGATCGATCAGACAATAGAGTCCTAATTTTGTGTTGGTACCTAGGCTTTTTTGGGAAGCTTGCGTTGCGCGTTATATTGTATGGTAAGATCTAACAACCATTTAATTTGAAGAAGCTTGTTTGGATGTAGATGCTCAACCCATACATGCATTGATCCTACTAGAAGCTAGCTAGCCGACCATGTATTTAATTAATTTGATTCTGCACAGCAATGGATTTGGTGTCTTCGAGTAATCTAGTTCACTCTTTATCATGCAAGAGTTAGCAAGGATTGCCCATTGATCGTGTATGAAACAATAGTCTCAGTGGTAGAAAGCAGGAGTTACCACTTACCATGCATGATGCTTCAGGGCTCAGGCACGATACCAAAAGATTCACAACGGATGTACACAAGTGAAATGCAACAGCACTCAAAATTTGCAGTAAAAATTTCTTCCCAAAAAGTGCAATAGTTTGAAATGAAAATACATTATTACAATCTGCAACGTGTTGTTTGAAAATGTTTCAAACAGCTTTATGGATCAATTTACGGAAGACCATGTACTATGTCTAAGATAAGTTTGTGACAAACAATTGGCACTTTGGTTGAGTTGAGTTTGTGATGAACAATTGGCATTTTGTTTGAGTTGAATTTGAATTTTGTAAAAGTTTCAGAAAATTCATATTTCAATATGTGCTATCAGAGTTCAGTGGGTCTGACCACAATGAGGTTAGCGGCCTGACCGGTAGATGGCTGATGGCCTGACCGCCATAGGGCGTGCGGTCAGACCAGCGATAGACTTTTGCGAAATAGGAAACCAAACTATTGTGTAGCCTTGTTTGTGAATGAGTTTGCACTTGGTGCCATTGAAATTGAAACTGAAGCTGAAACTAGATAGAGTTTAACTAAAATTTCAGAGAAGATGTTTTCTGGTGAAATTAAGTGGTCAGACCGGCCAGTGGCCGACGGTCTGACTGAGGCGGTCTAACCGACATGGTGTCAACGGTTAGACCGGCCTGGTAATGGCGGTCAAACCGATTGTTCAGAAATTGGGTTGGTCAAGTGGTGATTGAGTGTGAGCATGGCATAGGTGACATGGGATGATTGTGTTGCATTGCATGATGTATGGTTCTGACTAACGTGTGCATAGAACTTCTACTCGATATGGTTGCTTGGTCTTTGAATGTGTAGGTGGCTTAGAGGATGTAGTGGTCAGTCGTAATAGACCGGGACTAGGCAGGATAGCTGAGGTCTGAGCAGTCATGTAAATCTTGTGAGACTATGTGACTCAAGCGGGAGCACAAAGAATGCAAGGATCGTGGAGAGATGAGTTGGTGCATGTGGTGCACCAAGTGACAATGCCAATGCACATAGAGATGATTCAGGGGAATCTGAATATGTGAAGACGTGATGGCTAGTTATTGGGCACTACGGACTGCGTGTCAAAGCATGTGGAGATGCTTTGTGGTTAAGTTGAAGACGGAGTCAAAGGAATATGCCTAGAAGCTTCGTCAAAGGTATTTTAGTAGTTGGCCAAATATTGAGTTGGTGCCTTGATCAAAACCATGGCATAGAGAGACGCAAAGAAAAAGTGATTTAGTTCAAGTAGAGCTGGATTCGACAAGTTGATCAATCGCTAAAGAGTTAGCAGGTTGAGTCTTGTAAATGCTTTGAAAAGCATGCGTGTGTAAAACCTATTTTAGTGGGGTTGACGGGTTTCCTAGGTAAGCTTAATGATTTAGATCTTTTAAGGTGTGTGCTAATTATTTAGAGGGCAGGAGGGGAGACGGCTGGGTCAATGATTCTATGGTTAGGTTTTGCACTACTATCTTACCTCCTTCCATGGTTGTGTAAGAGAGATCTTGTGAGAGGAAAGGGTGATGCTTTGGCTGCACTTTATAATTATTCATATGCATGTAAACTTCATCCTCCTCTGGAATATATCAAAATTTTATCTCAGTCATGTTCTTACTTGTGTTCTTGCTTGCCTTTTTTTATTCTTGAGTTAGATTTATGTTTTCGAGTTCGTAGAGTTCTAGCCCAATCTCTTGAGTGGATTATCTTAATAGGACATGTGAGAATAGATTTAAAGGAAATCATATCTTATATTCTCACAAGCAAAAAGTAATTTGAGAATTAGGGTTTTTGATGTTCTTGTGAGCTAGACTCGATTCTCTTCAATTTGGTGAACTTGAGTCCAAGAACTTTGTGAATTTTTAATTGGTTTAGGTTCTTGTTGCCTTGTATATGTCTCACACAAAACTTGTAAGTGTTTGAATGAGATTTAAACAAGTTCTTTATATTTGAAATTTTGTCTCGAGAGGCTTTTAGGTCTGGGAACAAGGGACCAGTCAGACCGGTCCCAGACCTACGATCAGACTAGCCAGTCGGTATGACCGGACTTAGGCCGATGGTTAGACCGGCCCATCAACAGTAGTATAACCGATCTATATAGAAGGTTGCTGATTTTATTAGCTCATGTTGCTAGCTTAATTTGTATTGCCTCGTTGTGTTGGTGTGATGTGAACTCGGTGACTACCATAGTTACTCAAGTAAAGATTTTGAATATCTTAGAAGGAAAAGTTTTGGAAATTATTCATCACCTCTAATTACTGGCATCAATCCTATAATTTTAAACAGTAGGATTAATGTACGATTAATGAGTCCGCGACAGATCAAAGGTTTCTTACAACATCCTTTCTAAAGTACTCCAAGTCACAATATAAGTTGTTTTAGTCTTCTTAACTCTTCTCAAAAATCTAAGTTGCTCCACAGTTTTGAGACATTTTTGCCAGTCTTGTGTTCCTGTCATGCTATTGATTAATTTCATCAACAAATGGATCTTTCTTAACTCTATTCCATTTTCCATGTAATTCCCATCTAACTCTAATTAAAGGAGTAAGACTTCTTTTCCCATTCCTTTTTTTTTTTTGCACGCTGTCAAGAGTGGAGAGAGAGAGAGAGAGAGAGAGAGAGAGAGAGAGAGAGAATGTGTGAGTTCAGGAGTACTGATTGCATTTAAGAGGGAAAAAGATTATCATTTCACCAACTCTCTTAATTCTTGTGCCCAACTCTATACTATGGGTCTATGGCTCGGAGGGAGTATGTAACATCGTTCTATTACGGATAAATTAATTTTATGTGTATGTCCTTATATAACCCTTCAAAGT
Source organism: Dendrocalamus sinicus (assembly GCA_036346575.1). NCBI lineage: Eukaryota > Viridiplantae > Streptophyta > Magnoliopsida > Poales > Poaceae > Dendrocalamus > Dendrocalamus sinicus. Next base: position 107,757 of record JAYEVI010000093.1, on the reverse strand, counting down.
CATAAACTCTACAAGGCCACAACCTCTATGCATGCAATGAAAGCTGAAACTTTTAAAATATTGACCATTAATATATATTAAAGTATAAATTAACTGCATAAAAAATGTTATTGGATTTATATTGCAAAATGCTTTCTTAATATATATTTTTTGTTGTTGTTGCATAATACAAAAAGCACAGTCAAAACGTTACATTGAAGATCATGAAAAAGCCTAAATGAGCTTGTCTTATGGGATGGAGGACTTATTAATTAAGCCTAAATGATTATATTACATCAAAAGATGTTACAAATATGTACCTCTTAATTTGTTCAAAAATATGTGTTGTTTTTAGGATAGATGTAGTTAGACTATTCTAACTTTGCTTGTAGAAACATTCAAAACAATTTAGATTAATCATGTGAAAATAATGTTGTTAAAGCTGTAATGGAAGTGCTTTCATAATATTTATATTTTTCTAACTCATTACTAAAATAGGACGTTTTATGTTGGTTTAGGGTTAAGAGGTGTGTAGGGGTCTAATTCACCAAACACCAGAGATTAGCAAGGATTAACTTAACCTGATCAAAGCCTTTTAACCTCTTAATGCAAGTTTAAGTTAACCCATTAAAGAAGTGGAATAATCTAGCCCACCACAACTAACCTTTCTGGGTTAGCTCAGCTAATTCATCCAATCTAGCCAAACAGTATTTTAGACTAACTAAGTTATTTGTCAAACATAAAAACTAGGTTAAGCTAATATACATGTATGGGTTTTGGTGAGTTAACCTAATTATTTTAACGCTAAACCAAACACGGCATTAGAGCTACATATAAAAAAGTGCATTCCTAATTAAATAGAGGAGTGACATTCTTCAATAAATTTTCCCGTAACTATACGGGTTTAATTATAGTTGGGAAATTGGTTGCTAAATGAACAGCTCTGAGCCTCTGAAAAGCACGTGATCGAACTTTTCCGTGGACGGATAGATATGATCCCCTTCCAAAACCATTTGCATTTGCATGTGATTGGCTTTCTCCCTAGTGGCATACATAAACTTAATCTACACCTGCAATCCGGAGCATTTTTCACGCTTGAACAAATCAATTAATCAAGAACAAAAGCCAATCAACGTTGTCGGTTACGCTGTGAATCCGTTTTTAGCAGTGCTTCTCTATTTTTCTCTCTAACAAAAATAACATTAATTTTAAAGCACATAAAAAATAAGTAACACATACCCATTATTTACCATATTTTATAAATTACATAAATCACTGTTATGAAAAGCATGGAAGTATGTCTCGTCTCTTTTAGAAACTAGTTGCCTGCCGCTTTAACTTTCACTGAGCCCCGGCCTGCAGCGCAACATTTCAAAAGTTCGGTTCAGTCCCACACGGAGGACGAAAACTTGACTAATGCAACATAATGCTGGATAAGTGGCCATGAATCGAACTTATGCAAACAAGGGATGCCATGGCAGGCATGAGCAACATGTCGTTGATCAACTTGGTACATGAAAACACTAGTTAATTAAGAATGCTCTGTCCAAAAAAAGAAAACTAATCCACACCACATTTTGGGGTCAGAAACTAGTGGAGAAACGAGCCAAAGTTTGTGTCGGTTTGGATTTTTTTTTTTTGTAAAGTGGAGGGCTTTGACGGCTGACCTATCCAGCAGTGTGACCTGCATGGCACCAGGAAAGTGAGGGACTATTAGCTAGAGGAGATCGACGCGCCAAGTTTGGCAGATCTGAGAAGAAACCATGACTCTGCAAGTCTGCATATGTATGTCGAGCTGGATGAGCGAAGCTGCCGAAATTTGACCAAATGGTCAGTACACAAGACTTGAGTTTTGAAAACCTTGCTGTCAGTTGGGAGTTGAGACAACACTCGAGCTAGCAGTTGGTTAATCACTTTAATTGGAGGTCTGTACGTGCCGCTGGTTAAGTAATTTGGTAGGGGTGCACCATAGGTTCGTTGTTGCTTTCTAGCTCCTAGTACAAGCTAGCTACACTCATATGGAATTTTTTAGATTACGATGGAACGGGGGATGCACACCACACTCGTAGGGTCACACTACACTACACACATTGTGTTTCAAAAGTACATACTACGCACATATATGTATTCTACTGAAAGATATATTAGGACTTAAACAAATATCTCTAGATAAATCCTTAATTTATCTAATATTTCACAGAACGTAGGCACATATTTTTTTTACTGAATGTACATACAAACCTCATGGAATACACATATGAGATAAGATAGCTGGGACCGATCCGAGGATGGAAGTTGCACGGGCAGCTCACACAAGGAAACATGCTTATGGACATTCATCTCTCAGTAGGGGGAAAGCCATGGGCTGACGGACATTACAAGGCCGGACTTAATGGGTCATTGGCTGAGACGCGGGAAAAGCCCAGTCCATCTCGTGGCGCCACGCCCTTTCTCCCCTTGGGCTCCTCCTTCAACCGCGCACCGTGGCAACGCACATGCATTCGGCCGAACCGCCCTCTGGCTCCTCGGGTCGGATCGGGGTCGATCGCAGCACGGCACAGTTATGGCCGTCGTGCGCAAACGAGGAGATATCCGCGCCAGCATGTATACCGGATCATAGTTATTAGCTTGTGTTCCTGACATTTACTTAGAAAACCTAAAAAATAATATAAATATTTGATTTTTCAAAGCAGTTTCTTCACTTCTCTCATTAACGTCTCACTTCGGGATAAGACAAGATGTCATGGGTACATCACGTACACTACTCATCTCGCTTCCATCGCACGCAAGCATCTCTCTAACACTTTTTCCACCGCGATGACATCTACGTCACCATCGGCTTCGGTACTATTTGGCCGGGCTCAGTTTATCTCTTTTTGGCTTCAAAGTCAGGTTCTAAGAGAAGCTATAAAATTTGGGCTCCAAATCTGCAATTTATTTTGGGTTCAGCTTCAAATCATAGTTTTAAAAACAGAACCTGAGATTAAACCGACGACTTCAGACTAAGAGCATGTTCTTTTTCGACTGCAGCTGATGATTCATAGCTACAGGTAATGGTTTTTAGCTCTAAAACGAGCACTTGTGCGAACGAAATGAATGGCGATATGCCACTTCGAAAAGTTTATCATAATAGACCGTTTCAAAAAGACGATAGAGAAATTGTTCTATTTGTTTATTTAGGAGAAAATATGAGTCATAAGCTAAAAAAAAATATGACAGAAATTTTGCCCCGCAGTAGGCCGATATAGGCCTCAGCGCAATTCAAGCCCAACCCAGGAAAAGCTTGATCAAGGGCCACTCTAGCTCAAACCTGCTATGAATCCAACCAACTCAAGTCCAACCCAAGCCCAACGTGGCCGAAGTCCAAGCCTAATCTGACTCAAGCCTTTGTTTTAAAAAGAAAACGAATTGTCCCTGTGTATTTGATGATTTGGAGCAATAATTGATCTTGGTTTGCACTCGGCAGTTCCTAAATAAAAGAGAGAGATTTGAGCATCGCTCGGCAATTGGTTCGTAGGCGGCGTGGGCTCTATTAGCTCACTCAACTCGCCAAAAACGAGTAGCTTGTCGAGCTTCAATACAAATCCAAAACTGCAAGGAAAAGTTTAGATCAAAGTTTTTATGGTCCATGCATGGTAAACGATCTCTCCGACTCTTCGCGTTGCATTTTACATGGAAGCGACAAGCACAGTGGGTTATACCCAAGCGCCGCCGCGTCCATGCATGACCTGGTGAACAAACACTTCGATGGTCACTAGCAATAGCAAGTTAGGAACATGCATCATCTGCTGGACTGGGCTATGATTCAGGAGAGGGCCAAAATGAGGAAGGAAGAAGAAAACACAGCTTGAATTCTGCCGATGATTTCGCCGTTTCGTTCTTACAGGTAAGGAAGGAGTAGGACGGCTCGGCGCTCCCAGAAGAACGCAGTCTCGAACGCACGTCGTTTTGTCCACTGCATCGTTCGTTGCCCCCATACCTCACTGACACGTCGTACGTATATATGCGCCCTTTGCTCTGCTGCATCTCTCATCTCAGCTCAGGTGTCGTGTTCCTTCTCCAAGCGAGAGAAAACCGTGAGACGAGATCAACTCTTGATCGTCCTTTTATATACCCTTTTTCTATTTTTCTTGTTGGCAGAAAAACGAGGAAATTCGGCGGAGTCGAGTTGACAATGCTTGGCATTTTTGTCCCTTGCTGGTGTATATACATGGCCAGAGGCGGAGCTGGGTTTCGGACCGTTGGGGCAATGGCCTGAGGCTCAGCTAAAAAAATTTTTGTATTTACTATAGCAATGTAGTGAATATTTTGATTTTTTTTCTTTGCAGTAGGTTAGGTTAGGCCTGAGGCTAGATCTCAAGTTGGCTATACCCCTATTAGTGGCCAAAGAAAAATGAAGAGGAGAAAGGAAACAACACCACAAAAGTGTACACGTACCCTGTTGCAGGTAGCCCCGCGAGTCAAAGCATGCCCGAATCCAAGCCCAAATGTTCAATTCACATAAGTGGAGGGGTCGCAGTGTCAAACTGCACACACCGCATCAGATCGAACGCTACACTGTCCTTTCTTTCTGCACTAAATTGCTTTCCGTTCTTTTGCCGTGACCATAATAACGAAACAAAAAGTCTCGCCGAGAGTCGCGAACCCGGAGCACGCATGCCATGCAGAGCGCCGTTTTTAACCATGTAGCGAACAAGCCAAGAGGTGTGCGATAGACGTGCGCGGCGCGCGAACAGATCTGTCGACGAAGCAAACCAACAACGCAGCAGCAGCGCCAGCATGCTGCTGCGTGCGTCGCAAGGGCGGTGCTCCGGAGAGGGTTGGTCTCCGGTCGCGTCCTCGCCTGAGTGGATCTCCTCCGCTCGAATCGCCGGACCATGCGCTCGCGGTTCGCGCACGCACACATGGGCAGAGCGTCCGTAGGCAACGTCACGCCTTGGGAACTCGACGCCGGAAGCCCGGCGGCGGACACGCCGTCTCCTCTGACGAGCCCGTCTCTTTCTGCCGGTTTTGTTCCTGCTCCGGTGCTTCGCGCCTCGTCCCCCTCTCGCTGTCCCGTCCAGCGAGAATGGCATGCTCACAGATGCAGGCTTGAGGGCCGAGAGCCCAGGAATACGAGAGTATCACCCAAGATTCTCTCGTTGCATCGGATTTTTCATCCCAACTAACCAAATTGCCCGCGCTAGGATTTAATAGTTTGGTTTATTTATGATAAAATACGCTAAGAGATACAGTTAAGTTTAATATTTAATTATGACAGCTATGTTTTTTTTGGCTCTTGCGTTTTGGTGTATCGGTAAGTTGCCTATTTTTTTCGAAAGTCTAAGTTAACTTCTCTGACCATTGAAGTTGTAGGGAGATTAATACACCATATGATTGAATGGTGATCCAAAGGGTGGAAATATAACTTATGCTCGTCATGCTGAATCGTAGTTCTCCAAAACTATACCTCATTAGCTTTTTCCTTGTATCTACTGAAACCTATCTCTTGGATGTTGCATGTGGATCAACCGGCTAATTTGCATTCCATCAATCTTGTTGTACATGCACTCTCCATGGTGTGGTCATCATGCCTAATTGTCTTCAGGAAAAACTAGTTAGAAAGACAGTTAAATACAGGTCATTTGCTCAGATTAGCCTAATGCTAGGCACATGCAAAGGGGCGTCCTAGCGTATGTTTTCACTTGCGTCTATCTTGTAATAATAATAAAAAAAAGTGAAACTCACAGCTGTATCTTTTTTAAAAACATTAAATCTGACATGGTGGCCTGTGAGCCTCTTTTTTTAGCTAGCGTCTAGAGTTTTTTTTTGGGAGATCGCGAGGGGAGGAAAAGCACTGGACATGATGGAAGGGCTTGAGTGGTTGGATTCATTTCTTTTTTATTCATTTCATCTACAAGAAAAAGATTAAATATAATAATCATAAGATTAATAGTAGATGTTTCTTTCTAATTAGAGGCCACCATATTGATGACCATATGTTTTTCTTTTTAAAAAAATTCAGTATTTTTCATTTTCTTAAGCGGATGTAAAATGCTTGTCATCGACTTTTTATTAATTTTATACTTGAACTACAAATTTCTCTTTTATCTCCTTGAGGACTATGCCTAGTTGGAGGCTTGGAGAGAGAGTTATCCTATAATATCTCCTTTGCTTTTCCTTTGTATTCACTGTAACCTTTATTAGGGGGCGTTCATATTATCTTTTGCTTCTGGTTTCTGTTTAGAAAAGTCAAAAACCAATATAAAATATCCGGCTTCTAATTCACATCCATGTTCACTCATGCTCAACGGTTGGCAAGCAGTGGCTCTGCAATTGGCGGTTGGTTTACCCTGTGAGCCCAACGATAGCAAAGGCACATGTGATGTTCCCGTTACTGCGGTGCATCCTTTTGTGTGCATTGGCAATGATGAACTTGGTGATGAATGAGGCACCGACGAAACCCACATCTTAGGAGCTGTTTGGTTGCCTGCATGTGCTCATGCAGCTGCATGAGCGTAGCCAGGCTGAGGAGGAAAGCTCCTCAGCCTGGCTCCAGTTGATTTTTTGCATCCACTCATGCAGGCTCTCTCCTCCATGCAGGCAACCAAACACCATCTCCCTGCATGCGCTGGTGCGAGCCACCCCTATGCAGGCAACCAAACAGACCCTTAGTAGCGCATGGCGATGAAACCCACATCTGTATGAATGGCTCTTGTGGACCAGACGGTGCAGGCAACTACCATCGGTGGCCGATGACAATTGGGTTCACCCCGAGGACACCGCCGAGGGCGAGGCTAGAACCCTGCCATAGCAGCGCCCCTGGATTCGCGAGAGATTGGCGGAGGGAGCGACGATGGCACGAGAGGTTGGAGGAGGGGTTGGTGGTGGCACAAGAGACTTAAGGAGGGAGCGTTGGTGTTGCGATGTTGGGGGATGGAACAACATCACTAAAATTAGGGAGGGGCGGTGATGCGAGATGCTAGGGGAGGGGCCGAGGGGGTAGCAACGATGCACCCACAACCCAATTCCATTGGTCCTAGTTAAGGGGCTGACATGGTGGCCTATGTGTCACCGGTTATCTTTGGTTTTTTTTAGAGTTGGTTATTTAGGGATTGGGGTGGGTGCGCTAGTTGGACTGGAGTAGTGCGCTGTGTACTTAAGAGAGGGGAGTAGTGAACAAACAAACTGTTATTTTATATTAGTAGAGATTTTCTGAGAGCAACTACACGTGAGCAATTTTTCTATTTTCCCGATGGGGAGATTCAATTTTTTGCCACCCTTAAGATTGACACCGAAACTCTGTCACTTACATGTGGGGCCACCTGAGTCACTGAAAATGGGCCCTGGTGGCAAATCTGTTGCCATCCGAGTCGTAAGGGTGGCAAATAAATAAATTTTCCTCCTACAAGACGGCCCTTTTTCCGTTTTACATTGTGAAAAGACCCCGCACAAGGCGGTCAATGCGCGAGATATTTTTTCTAGAATTTCTAGCATATTTTTGAATAACATCTAATGACCCGTTATAGTAAAAGTAATGCCATTGATTTTAATATATATTCCCTTCGTTCACAAATATATATTGTTTTTTTAAACTTTTTATAGTCTCCAACGTAAGACTTTGGCTATAATTTATCATCATAATATACTAGTTAAAATAATAAAAAATATAAATTATAAAAGAATTTTGTAAGGCAAATCTAATGGTATTATTTTTATATAGTCAAATAACTTATATTTGTGGATAGAGGAAATAATAGATTTTTTGAGAATACTGTGGTCTTATGCGAGGAGAGGGACATATGGCTATCTTCTGTACGTTAATGGACGATAACTAGTGCACTACCGACTAGCCGTAGATCAGCGATAGATGGGCTACAGTGCTAGCTGGGCTGGGCTAGGACTCACCAGGCCCAATTAAAGCTAGGGCGTCATACTTTGCGAGGTGTATTTCGCGGCTTAGTAGTTAATACTAGGCGGTGATGCGGGCAACAACGCCCCCGTCCTCCCACTCCGGCTTCCCCTGCGAGTGATTGCTGCGGCGGGTTAGGCACCTCCCACTCCCAAGCTACCAACACATTTTTGCCCTTGCCTTGTTTCGATAAACATTTTCTTGCACCATAAAATGGCAGTTGCTTCCTCGGCTACCACAATGCGCAACGCTGAACTTTTGGGGGCAAAGCCTGAAACCCAACACTCGTCCTAAGTTCTGCAACAGGTAATCTCATGCTTTCATGTGCCAACATGATCTGAAAACGCCAGGTTCATTTCCCCGTAGACGCAAAACTGCTACTACTACTACTGGAATGGTACCATTTGTTTGTTTAAAGCCTCACCTCTCCAATGCATTGCCATGTGAACGAGCTCACCTGCTGGGGCACGCAACTACAGCAGAAAAACTTGTATAACTGCTCCATCTCATTCTCCCAAAAAAAAAAAAGAGAGAGAGATGCAGATAAAAATAAGGAAAAACAGTCTTGTGTCTTTAAAAGCAGCGCTCAAGTGCCAACTATAATGGCAGAGACGGCAGTGAGCCAGCTAGAGAGCCAAGAGCAGAGGCAGAGAGGAGGAGGCAGTGGCTACTAGCAGCCCTCCGCTTGTTCACTCATGGCTCTCCTTCGCTGTCTCTTCTTCCTCCTCGCCGTCCTGCTTCCCCGCAATGCCGTTGCCTTCCCGCACCACGGCCCCGCCGCGCACGACTATAGGGAAGCGCTCGCCAAGTCCATCCTCTTCTTCGAGGGCCAGAGGTCCGGGAAGCTGCCGCCGTCCCAGCGCGTGTCTTGGCGGAGGGACTCCGGCCTCTCCGACGGCTCTTCCATCAAGGCAAGAACGACCAGAACTCCTCTGTTTATAACACCATTTCGTCAGCATTGCCTTCTGTACTTCTTGCCGCTTTTTCATGACTTGTATTTCTTTCCTTCTCTCTTTTTTGGTCAGGTTGATTTGGTAGGAGGGTACTACGACGCCGGGGACAACGTCAAGTTCGGGTTCCCGTTGGCGTTCAGCATGACGATGCTGGCGTGGAGCGTGGCGGAGTTCGGCGGCCTCATGAAGGGAGCTGCAGCACGCACGGGACGCCGTCCGCTGGGGCTCCGACTACCTCCTCAAGGCCACCTCCACCCCGACACCGTCTACGTCCAGGTACGCACGCACGCACGCGCCCAGCCGCCGTTTCCACTTGCTCAAGTGCCGGCCTCTTCTTTGTTCGTTGTCATTTCTCTTGGTTCCCTGGTTTACAGTTGCTCTGCTCTGCTCATGTCGCCGTTTTATTACTTCCTGGTCAAACAGAGTCCATGTTCCTTTTCTTCTCACCATCCCGAAAGATTCTAAACATCAACGAGGGGTGTTGTTCACAACAAAGTACAAACATCACGCGAAAGTTGGTTCTTTTTTTTTTTTGCGAACAGAAGCTCTGTACTAGGCGCTCATGCCGTCATGTGGACCAAGGTTGCAAACAGTGTGGGGGTGTTTGCCTTGCCTGGCTTGCTCACCTGACTGTGTGTGCACTGTTGTCGTAGGTCGGGGATGCGACCAAGGACCACGCGTGCTGGGAGCGGCCGGAGGACATGGACACCCCGAGGACCGTGTACAAGGTCGACCCCAGCACCCCCGGCTCCGACGTCGCCGGCGAGACCGCCGCCGCGCTAGCCTCCGCCTCCCTCGTCTTCCGCAAGTCCGACCCGGCCTACGCCAGCCGCCTCGTCGCCAGGGCCAAGAGGGTACGTACGCAACGCAGCCTTGCCTCCTCTGCTTCGTCGGTGCTCTCTGCATCTGGCTGTCCAGGCAATGATGCTCCGTTTCGTGTATAGGTGTTCGAGTTCGCGGACAAGCACAGGGGCACGTACAGCACCAGGCTCGCGCCATACGTCTGCCCATACTATTGCTCCTACTCCGGATACCAGGTGTGCCAATAACATGATAACATGATTTAAAACTCATGCTCTTGCTCCCATTGGCTGCAGAGTCCTGTAGAAAGGATACAGGAGCTCTCTGATCTATGGGCATGTTCTTTATTCAGTTTATAGCTTTCATCTTGAATAAATAAACAAATGATTTTTCGTCGTAAGTTTAAAACTGTTTATCAGAATAATCATTTAAATTCGATTTTTAATTCGTTTGTACGAGCACTCCACTAGGCCGCAGCCATAAGCCGCGTGTGTTGCCTTTTGCAGCTTTGCTTACGATATTGTTTCCTCGATCTCATGTGTTGTTTGTATATGAAAAGGATGAGCTGCTATGGGCCGCCGCATGGCTACACAGGGCGACCAAGAACCCGACCTACCTCAGCTACATCAAGGTGAACGGCCAGCTCCTCGGCGCCGACGAGCAGGACAACACGTTCGGCTGGGACAACAAGCATGCCGGAGCCAGGATCCTCATCGCCAAGGTAGTATGTATGTCACCATTACCACCGTACCTAGGCTGTGTATGGAGAAGAGATTGTAACATTTGTATGCGTGGTGCAGTCGTTCCTGGTGCAGAAGGTTGCTGCGCTGCAGGAGTACAAGGGCCACGCGGACACCTTCATCTGCTCCATGGTTCCCGGGACCCCCACCGACCAGACGCAGTACACCAAAGGTGGCCTGCTGTTCAAGCTCAGCGACAGCAACATGCAGTACGTCACCTCCAGCTCCTTCCTCCTGCTCACCTACGCCAAGTACCTCACCTTCTCCAAGCAGACCGTCTCCTGCGGCGGCGCCACCGTCACGCCGCAGCGCCTCCGCGCCATCGCCAGGCGCCAGGTGAGCAACATCGCGGCGCATTGGATTTGTCAATGTTAGATCATATTTCTTCAAGGATTTCGTGCTGGCCTCGCATGATTGGTCTGTTTGTGCTTGTCTTGCAGGTTGACTACTTGCTGGGGAGCAACCCGATGGGTCTGTCGTACATGGTGGGGTACGGGCCCAAGTACCCGCGGAGGATCCACCACCGCGCCTCCTCCCTCCCCTCCGTCGCGGCGCACCCGGCCAGGATCGGGTGCTCGCAGGGGTTCACCGCGCTCTACTCCGGCGTGCCCAACCCCAACGTGCTGGTCGGCGCCGTCGTCGGGGGCCCCAACCTGCAGGACCAGTTCCCCGACCAGCGCAACGACTACGAGCACTCCGAGCCGGCCACCTACATCAACGCGCCGCTCGTCGGCGCGCTCGCCTACCTCGCCCACTCCTACGGCCAGCTCTAGGAGCAAGCAAGACTAGCCAGCTGCCGTACGGCTTAATTAGTCTTCGGTGGATTAGGGCAAGTTAATTAATTGTGATTCGGTGACCCCAGTGCGAGCAAAACAAGGGCACTAGTGGGTCTTGATTTATTGTTACGGCTAGATTTTTAAGTGCGCCCAAGTGTGGCTCGTATGGTGCTCAAGTGTGTGTACTGCTGTTGCAACTCGCAGCTCATTGACAAATCAAGCGCTTCAATGAAGAGATTCTACTCTCGATTGGTAGTACTTCTCATGGAGTAGACAAGTTACTGGTATCATTTTGGAATGCGTCGACGAAACTAGTGTCCGTTTTGGTCTAGCTTCTGGCTTTTAGTCTATTATTTCCTGGTTTTGTTTTTTTTAGTTTTTTAAACTTTTTCTTTTTTATTCGTTTGAACAGCAAAGTATGCTCAGCAAGTTCAATAAGATGACTACACACCAAGCATGAACAGTAGTGCTAACATCATCTGGATCTTCTTGAGTGCAACCACTAGACACCTATGCCAAAATTGTCAAATAAGATGAACCATTGGTCAAGAGGTTGTTTTTGTAGGGTATAGCACAATGTGCATTACACAAGTGGGGCCGCTCCAATCGGTTGAAAGCTTCGGTTTACAGCAGTGGCTTAAAACTGAAATTGTATTTTAGTAGCTGTTAATTTTTCTGTGTCATTCAATTAAACAAAAATAAAAAGTAAAAAACGAGAACACCGTTATATCTTCACGGACAATAAAAAAAGAAAAAGCAAAAGCAAAAAAGCCATCTCATTAGAGAAAATGTTCTTGTGTTCGTTAGGCTTGGGGAAAATCGGCCATCTCATTGGCAGGATCCTGCTCTACAGTCTACACAAGGGCACCTACTGGGTGAAATGGAGCCCTCAGTTTTTAATTTATCGCTCGGTGACACTGGCACGTAGGAATCCTCGGTTTGCTACAGTGCAGGCCTTTTCTCCTCACATTTTATTTGCTGTGCGCTACAGGCTCCCTGCCTTTGCATAGAGGATGTGGGCATGTGGCTCACCCGTGTACTTGCTCCCAGCGTAACCGCCCAACCGCCGGTGCTACGAATGATTTCATATAGCATTTTACATATTAATATAAAATACTACTATGAAATGTTATTATCAAAACAAGTAATAAAATAATAAAAGCAATAATAGAAATTGCAAAAGAATTAAAACTTTAAGAGTACTTTATTAATGAACTAGTGGAAGATGAAATGAATGTTTAAAACATAAGACCGGTCATCTTCTAACTAAATAAAGAGTAAATAAGACAACTGTGCTCTATGAGACCAATACACTACGTAATAAAAATCCTAAACATCTCACGCATGCGAAATTGCGAAGCTAAAACAAGGCTGTTGACATGTGTTTGTGAAGCCAAATACTGCTAGCTATGGCCTATTTATATTATGATTTTGGTTGATATAAATAAAATAGCTACGGTATATTCTATAATTGATTAGTAGATTTCACCTTAAAAATATTTTATTAAAAATAGATACCATAAAAAATTATTTACTATAAAAATGGCTTTTAAAAGCCACTGGGACTGAGCCATTGATGGAATAGACAATGCAGGATATCAGTCGTAGGTGTCCTTATGTTGTTGGGCTGCTTGCACGGCACTCAAATATTTTAGCTGATGGATTTGGCGTACGGATATACTAGTGCTGAAATTAAACAGTTGTTTTTTGGCAGCTCCCGCCATTTTTTTAGGTTCCTTTGCAGGCAGACCAGAGATCACATGACGGGTGCATGGTTTCAATGCAAACATAACGACTGCCTGAAATACCCAGCAGCATAAAGAACAAATATAACGACTTTCACCGGGACCTGCACAGCCACTGCGGCTCTTCATCGGCATGAGAGAACGAGACGTCCAGCGAGTTATAGCAATAATCACACGAAGCCTGTTTGCTCTGCGCCCAATCTTCCCGCCAAATTCGATCCTCTCTTCGTCCATTGAGGCTCTTCCCGCCATCGTCCAAACAAGCGTAGTGGTAGTACTTGCAGAACTGCAGAGTGGTCGCTCACTGGCGGTCAGTGGTGTCTTTGACCCGGACCATGCTCCTCACCTCGTAACTCGACGCAGGCCTCACGTACGGCGCCAAAGCCGGCCCCGACTGACAAACCACCAAGCGTACGTACGTACGTATCCCCACGCAGCAACCGCAGCTAGCGTGCTTGACTTCCGAGCTCTGTACTGAACAACCAATCCGTCATCATCAAGCCCCTTGGTTCGTGATCGGTATTCAGTATTTCTATTGCAAACGGCGCACTGTTTAATAGCCTTATGTTTCAGTATTGAGACGGTGGTTCTTTTCTTTGAGTTACAAAGAAAACACAAAATGCATAAGAGACGAAGACCAAGAATAAATCCACGTCTATCATGCAGAGTTTCTACCATACTCGCAGGGGCGGAATTGGGCCCATGGCAACATGGGCTCTAGCCCGGGGCGTGAAAAAAATTATAGTGTATAGCCCAGGTATTTGTAACCCAACCCGGGTAATATTATTAGCATTTAGCCCAGGTAGCCCAAGCCCATAGCATTTCGCCAGCCCGTCAGCCTACTGCTTCTCCGCGCCGGCGGCCCATCAGTCACGCGCTCGGCCCATCACTTCACGGCTCGCGCAAGGCCTCGCCCTTGCCTCAGTCGCCTGCGCTGCTCAGTGCTCACTCTCCTCAGAACCCTAACCCCCAAGCGCCGTAGTTCGCGAGAAAGCCGAAACGGCCCGGCAGCGCGCGCGCTCGTCGCCTCGTCCTGGAGCCGCCCATCTTCGGATCTTCCCGGCCCGCCCCTCGTCCTGGCGCCGCCTCTCTTCCGGCTCGGGCGGTGCGCCCGCCTCTGGCGCCGACCCTCCTCCCGGCCGGCCCGCCTCCGGCGCCGTCCCGCCTCAGCGCCACCTCGTCCCGCTCGCCCCACCTCCCGCGCGCCCCTCTTCGCTCTTCCGCCTCCAGTCGATGAGGAACTAAGGATTTATGTGTTGCGATGTTGGACTGTTGGTGTAATGGTGTTCACTGTTGAGTGAATGAGTGTTGATCATGCGTAAGTCTGTAACAATCAAGTGATCAAATTCAACTGAAAGAAAATGGCCAAATGGAATATAGGTAGCTATATATGCAAGTTTTTGCACAATAGAATGCCGAATTGGTAGGAGTTAGGACACTTGAGTCTACTTAATTTTGCTAACTTGATTACCATAAGTGGCTGGCTCCATGTTTTTTTGGTAGGCTAGCTTGGAACATCCACTTCCTGGATGGCTTGTTTGGGCTGAGTCTGGAGACATGGAGAATCATATATGAAAGCGAAGAAACTAGTTTAATAATTTTATTTTAAATTTTTGTAACTTTCCCATATTGCTTTCCTTACTTATATGTGATGTTTATATCTGGTTTGTATGGTGTTGTCTTGTTGTCCCCGATTTATTGATGGATTTATATCTGATTTGTATGGTGTTGTCTTTGTTGTTATATTGATAGGCATCGGATGCCTATATTTAACATAAATGAATCTCTTCAAGTGCAATGCGTTAGCTTAGCTGTACTCGTTGGGTATTATGGCATTTTGCTAACTATTATGATTTATTCTTGTAGACATATATTATTGATGCAATAACCACTGAAAGTAATTCTTATGGAGGATTTGAACATACTGGCATTCCAGATGGCATTCCTCAACTGGAAGAGTACCTTGCTGTGTACTTCTATCTCTCTGTAAGCATCACATTGCTTCCATTTTGACATGGCTGAATAAATACACCACACTTCCTGCTTTTTATCCCTCACTTTATTCTTTCAAAATGCTTCTCAGGCAAGGCCCTGACCTGCTGCAAATTGGAAGTTCTATATTGCCTTTTCATTGTTTCGAGGGGCATCTATCTATGCAGGAGTATATCACATATGGACCATGGTACTTGTCTTTAACTCTTAAAATCTAAATCCGCTTATCTATTCTAATTTATTTGAGCTTGCACACAGGGTAATACTTCAGGTGGTGAGCGTGCTAGATTTGCTGGTAAGATTGCTAATGCTATGGTTGACTGTGCAGGATTTCATAAAAGAGAAAAGGTCCTGCGAGAACAACCTACTACGGGTAATTATATTCCGTAACCTCATGTTAACAGCCAATTAGCCAATTATATTGTACTGTTGCAATTAGCTAATTATGATATACTGTTGTTATGTCATGGTATGGGTACAAATAAGTGTTAGTTTTAGGTTGTTAGAGTTCAGCCTGGAGCGTAGCTAAATCCTGGTTCCGCCACTGCATACTCGTGTGTGTCAGCTACATCTACAAAATAAACAGGGTGGATCAGCGGAAACTAACCCACGGAGCATGCAGCTTGTAACATCAGCACGTCACTGTATGCATACTACAAGCTACTACGTATTGTAACATCAGCGCGTCACTGCATGCATACTACAAGCTACTACGTACATACCAGTCCTGTTTTATTGGGCTAGCTGCTGAGGCACATGCAGATAAGTGTGCTCGTTTCAGAGGCTTGGCAGTTACAGGCCTGCGTCTGCATCGACAGGGAAGGCCACCTGTAAAGCTGCCCCTTGCAGGAACGGCCATACTGCATCAGCTCGTCAATCGTCATGGAATCTGCAACGAGCTACGAGTACCAAGCCATGCAGCCTGCACATGTACCCAACATATTCATTATTGCGAACAGAAAAATAATGCCGTTTTCAGCTAGGTTTGTAATTTTAATACGAATGATCATACAAACGAATTGAAAACTGATAAACCGACAAGCTGCTTCTAAAAGATTATTTTGATAAAATATTTTAAAACGGTTACGAAGAAACTGTTCTATTTATTTGTTCGAAAGAAGTCATAAGCCATAAGTTAAAATTAGCTAAAAAAACATCCCTAAAACTAGCACGTGTATGATTAGTGATCTCCTGATCATATAGTACACAGGGTTGGGACCATGCATACTAGTAAAATTCTAATAACTACAACTTTACTGTGTAAAGCATCAATTAATTGCAGCTTCGTGTTGAATTTCAAAGAACTCCGCCTTTACGAGGCAAAACTTTTAGAAAGCTACAGGTCACTATTGAGCTATTCTGACATATTAGACCCATATGTCATACACACGTGTTATAATGAGGACGTTACGGGCTGCCCCTTGGACAAGCCATGCCCACATATCATACGTACACCCTGTAACACCCTCAACATCGAGTGTGTGTATGACACGTGACCCTAGTTTGTCACTGAAATTTCTAATAATTTTGTCTCTAAAAGTTAAAGGTGGAGTTCTTCGAGATCTAATTTTTTTTCTTTAAAGAAAACTTCCATATCCAACCTAAAAGTTACAGTGTGTTGATACATTGGTGTACTGATAGTTTGGACAACACGGTTAAGTGAAATTTACTCTACATCAACGTAGCTAGGATCAAGTTATCGAGCTAGTAGCAGAGTCGTAATCTGGGTGGCATGTGAAGACCCTGCGACATCAGTTTGTATCACATGTCTGACCAGACCAAACGGCACACGGCGTGAGCAGCACTGCAACAGCAAGCATGGGTTGGGTACTTGGGTTCCTTGGAAAGAGGAGGCCGGGCAAGCAAGCAATGCACTGGTATTGGACGCACGTACGCATTATGCAGGCAAAGTTATCACTATCATTTCTCTGTTCTGTAGTCCGCAGGCAGGGCGTAGTCCAGTTCAGATTGGTCATTAGGAGGAGTAAGTCGACGGTACCGCATGATACACCTGGGCTAATGAAAGAATGAGCAATTTAAGAAGTGCGTTCGCACTTGTGAACTGATAGATGCTTTCTGTCACATCTCCATGCATAACATCATGGCTTGTTTTGTTGTATTTTCTGATCTGTATGGCCGGATCAGAGTCTCGCCTTTTGAGAAACAGTATGGTGCTCTGTGTCCACTCCAGCAGCAGCCAGCAGTGCGGCCAATGGCTCTGTCTCTCTCATCCATTTGTGCGACATGTGAGACGAGCAAACGAACCATGTCTGAAACTGAACGCTAGGGTTGGCCCCTGGCCAGGCTCCGTGTGGAGGAGATGTATCTTTTGCGTAAGCTGTTTTTTGTTTGTTTTTTTTTTGCGAAAAGTATCCGGAGCTGCTGACTGTATTTCTTCTGCGAGGCTATTTGTCAGTTTGGTTCTTTATTGGGCTACTAGATGGCTGCTTAGTTGTGAATGAAGGTTGAAACATATAAAATACCTTTGAGGGTTTTAAAGTTATGTTTGTGTGTTGATTTAATGTAAATATGGTTTTTTATTCCTTTTGCAGAAATATTGATGAAACAACTTATTGTACTACGAACAATTGAGCAATATTTTGCAATGTTCAGAAAGATTAACCATGGACCACTAAATTAATAAGGCATACATATATTTCAGGCAAGTTACAAATCTCTTGGTCTTTTTCTGAATAATTTCACACAAGAAAAGCCAATAAAATCTGAACACAAGATGCACTAGACAAATGACCTGTTACAAGTCCAATCCCTGATCTGTTTTACATCATAAATCAGAACCTAGGAAAAAAAAGTTACACAACAGTGTTGAAACATGGTGAAGCATGCTAGATCAGACAGAGAACACCACCTTTCTCCCACTTTGATCAAGAAGTTGCTAGGAAATATGTCCTTTTCCTGCCATGAGACACAGGAAACCAAATTGCTTTACCATACGAAAAACTCAACTCATGTTACACCAAGCAGTGGCGAAGCTAGAAACAAAATTAAAAGTAGGCTAAGCTAAATTATTACAAACATAATATTTTACTCTTATACAATTTAAATTCATACATGAATAGAAAAAACAAAGCAAAAACGAGAGAAATACAATGAAGATACTTCAGTAATAGAAACTGCAACTCAAAAATATATAGATATGCTTTTAGTGAGTAAAGATCAGTCATCTACTTATCAAAAGTACCAAAAATTAGTGATACGATAACTAATTGCAAATGATCATGAACATTCAAGAAAAATGAAACAAACCACTAGCACGCAAGATCAAATCATAAGGCAAATTCATTCTACGAGATTTCATTCCTTGGAATCATTTATGACCTTATCATTATTAATGCTTTTAAATATCTCGATGTAGTACACCATCAAATCATTGAGCTGCTCATCGATTATCTTGTTGCGCATATCTGTTTTCATAATATTCATTGCCGAAAATATTCTCTCAATAGATGCCGTTGCGACTGGAAGGATCAATATTAACTCGATAAGGCAATATACCATGGGAAAGTTCTATCTTTTTCGGTTTCGACCATCATTTAAGCAGGTTTTGAAATATCACGACATTCATAAAATCTATCACTTCTAATATTAAGAATGAAGGTTTGAAGCTGACTCCTTAGTAGAACTGATCAGCTACAGTGAAATCGTCAGTATTAACATTAAACTTAGAGGAGTTCTTTGAATCAAGGCAAGACATACGTATCAATAGCTCCAAGGAAACTTTGTTGAAGCGATGATTCATTTCATTCGTAGTTGCATCAAGAGCAACATTGAAAATGTTAACTTTGTAATAATAATACTAAGTCACTGTATACTTTTGATGTACAAATTTACTCATAACTCCAATTGTACCATTCATGTTTGGCACATCAATCCCATGTGCCTAACAAAAGCTTTTAACTTGGTTAAATAATGGCTCACACCCTTTGTCCCTCATATTTTGCAAACGATCTTTGAAATCCTATGTCAAGCACATAGCTTCAATAATATCTTGATGCTTCCATTGCAAAGTTAGTTGTTACTCATTTGTAATGCCTAACAAGGTTATTAAGAAATACATGATGAATACAAATATAAAGGATTCCCTTTTTTCGAGCAAACCTGTTGCTCCACCACGAGTTGAGTTTTGACGAGCATCTTTACTTACATGCTTTAGCACATCCACCACTGCCTTCCACATTTGGTACATACGAAGTAAGATTTTGAGATGTGAGCCTCACCGAGTATCTCTAGGTATAGCTAGGCTAGCTTCCTAATGCAGCCATGTCCCAGATGAAATCAAATCATTCTCCAACTTATCCAATAAGACATCATGATGTTTTGCAATCAATACATCTTTTCCTTCATTTTCTCCTTATCTTTGTACCAATCTAACAACTCTTTGAAAATGTCCTTGTTGATAGAAGAAGATGATTCATCATGTCCACGAAAGCTTCACCTTATGTTATGAGATATCTTGCACAATGTAAAGATACAGTCAAGCGAATTTTGTATGCAATTTTAGCCTCCTTAGAGTAATTACTCATGTTACTAGACATACTTGACCGTTATTTTTTGAAGTCATCATACTCATCCCTTGCAATGTTATGGATGCTATTTGGACCACCAACATGTTTATTAAAAGCATCTATAGTTGTCTTCCAACAGGAGAACCTAATTTTTGTAAATACATAACTCCCAAATGTGTTTGGTTGTGCTGGTTTCTTGAAAAGAAAACAATAAAAACAAAAAACAACATTCTTTTCCATACTATATTCCAACTAATCAAACTTATTAAACCATGATTTTTGAAAGGACCGCCACACTTTGGCATCCAATGTCTTTGGAAAGACATATCCAATTGCTTGAGTTGGACCATTTAACAAATATGCACTTCTCACTTGATCTCTAATTCCATTAGCGTAATCTTTTATTAGTGTGCGATGTGTTGGATCGGCAATAATGTCACTAGGATTAAATTCTACCCGAAGTATCTTTGGTTAAGTTGTGCTCTCATTGGTTGGGAGAGTACTACTAAAATTACTTGCGAAATAGTTACACAAAGTTTGTTTCTCCATTATAACAAATCTATCAATGAAATGTGACACATCAATTCTAATCGGAACACATAAATCATAATTTTAATTTTAATGTCTAAGAATTCAAGTTGGTCAATGCTAATGATACATATAATTTCTGAAATTATAGAAATAAAAGAACTCAATACAATCTCTGGCTAAGAAATTACCTCTTTGGCTTGGTCTCGACCAATTGATCAATGACAAAAGGTGACTACCCAAGTGACAGCTCCCTAGTTAATCAAGCGGGCAGGGCGGACCCAGCGGTGGGTCAGGTGGGGCGCCAGCCCCCTACCGTTGGCCGGTCGTGTGTACCTCTTTTATCCCTTACAGCTCCACGTTAGCCATGTGAATGATCTTATCAGGTTTAAAAAAGCCTTTGCATGATGAAGAAAATTGTATTTGTAGTGGTGATTACAAGCCACAATGACATCTTGGCTCTTGATGTCTCTTGTGTTTACAAGTCTATCATAGGCCGACAACTCGGTATTCAGCAAACTGGTCAGTCAGTCCTATTAGCCCCCTCTAAATGGATCCTAGGGTGTTACAGCGGTGGCCTCTGGATTTGTGGCAATCGGACAAGAGGGGCAGCGACAACCAGATTTAGGCAGCGGCGGTCGTACTCGGGACTGGCAGGTGTTAGGAAATAATCTAGACTCAGTCTTTTGTTTTAGTGTATTTGCATGTGTGTATGGTGCAACAGGTGGTGTGCCTGAAATTGTACCAGTGTAGTATTGCACAGAGTTATGCTTGGTGCAGGAGAACCGGAGAGTCCGGAGTAGCGGTGAGCCACTTGAACCTGCGGATCGATTTAAGATAACAGGTGTGAGCTATAGGAAATATTTGCCGATGGCGAGTAGCTGGGATGGCCAGGTCATCAGTTATATGTTGCATGTAATTAGGAGTTAATACATGCAAGTAGTGGTCATAGTGCTTGGCTCCCATTATGTATGCATGCACGGAAGTTATGTCTTGGGTGTGCATGCATGAGTTAATGCATGCAAGTAGTGGCCATAATACTTGGCTCCCATTATATGTGTATGCAAGGGAGTTATGTTTTGGATATATGCATGGGCTGCTAGCTGGCCTATATAATCATGTACTTAGCATTTTGAGAAGAATGGGGCAAAAAAGAAAAGCTACGGTTGTGTAGCACCAAAAATATTTTGTATCTTTCTCTCTCTTCCGTGCGTTTGTGTTCACTATCAAGAATGTGTGCGTTGCTCCTCTGATTTCCAACAGCAGGGAGGCGGAGGAGAGGGCCGGTGCTGGCGGCAGTGCTCAGGTCCAGGCAGCGGCGTAGGCAGGAATCACCGAATCAGGATGCCGTCTGGAGAGAGGCGGTGGCATGAGTGCCTGGGTCGCGCATGGGATGGGAACACTATGGCCAGGTCCCCCTCACCCAGCTTGAGCTCCCCAGACAGGGCCATGGATCAGCAGCAGCAAGCTGCATGCAGTGCAGTGGGGGCAAGGGCCTAGCCTCTGTGTGTGAGGTAAGCGGGAACGTGGCCGTGCAGCCAGCGTGTTCTCTGATCATATCACTCTGATCGATGACAATTCAACCAAGGGTCGGACCCAGGAGGACATCGGAGTATTGGACGTAAGAGTGACCAGTTTGGCCGCAGTGGAGACATCAGCGCAAGACATTCCATCCCAGCAACTCTCCATCGATTTTTTACTGTCTTAACATCACCTCTCCATGCCATGCAGGGTGGCAACTTGCCTGCCGTTCTATCTCGATGCCAATGGTTGGATAATGCGCTATTATACAGAAGAGACGAGGAGGGGGATCAGATGTATTTTGCTACTAGCTAAACTTACTATTTTGTATTTGAATTCACCCCCACTTATCTACATGGAATATGTGCCCCCCACTTATCTACATGGAATATGTGCTTCTTATATGGTAAGACAGGTTTAAACACATGCCAACCTATCTAATCATTTTAAAATAACTAAAGTGCGTGCCTATGATCCGTGAGCCTTTGAAACCTCCACAAAATTTTTAGTGTGTAGTGGATGTACACGTGTATCTATGCGTGTGTGGTGGAGTGGGGTGAGCGGTGATGTGCACCCTCGATGCACTCTCTTGAGAAAACCTATATAGCAATAATAGATTTTCCATGACTCTTTTATCATGCCGACCTTTTAAAAACTTTTATTTGACTGGTGACCATTGATATCCTCCTCACCAGATTGGCAAACTCTTTAAGAGCGGTAGCAGAGCTATTCTTTTATATTTAAACCATCTGTAGCTAACTTTCTTCTGGTGCTTGCATAGATAAGCACAGCATTACCATAGAATAGAAATGCCAAATTGGTCTTTTCATTCGGCAGTACGTTGCTAAGGAGCCGGCAAATAACTTTGCACTGCCCTTGCTGATTCACATGCGTTGAGGATTCGGGCCCAATACCATCTCGTGCGCCGGTCTGTCCGCGTTCTCTTCATGGGCTTCAACTCCGGCCCAGGCCGAACACCTTGTTGAGCCCATTGTCCCGCCTCCAACGTGGTAGCACGAGACACCTTGTGTAGCCAACGTGCGTGCATGCACCCGTGTATGCGTTTACGCCGAGATTCTAATTGATCGGTTGAGCATGGCTGCTCCGTCGACCAACGGAGCCCGGCCGTGGGCCGACCTCCCCACGGAGATGGTAGACGCTGTGATCGGCGACCTCGACATCTTCAGCGCGGCCCGGCTCACCAGCGTCTGCTCGTCGTGGGCCAGGGCCGTCGCCGCGAACACCTCGCTGCCCCTAGGCACGCCGTGTTTGCTCATCTCACGCGAAGAGGACGACTACCGAGAAGACGGCCGTTGTGAAATTAGCCACGACGACAAAGAGTGCACCTTCGATCTGCTCGACCTCTCTAGCACCACGGATCGCGACCGGTTGTGGGTCAGCCCCAAGGGAGACTGGCTCGCCACCGTTGACGATCACTGCATCGCGCAGCTCGTGAACACTTGTACCGGCGATCAAATTGACAAGTTGGAACTCTACATATCTTATATTGAAGCAAGCTATTTACTATATGCATACTTTTGGTAGGTTTTTTCTTTAGTATAGAAGTAAATATATGAAATGTGCCCCAACTGCTTAAAATTGGACTATGGCAAAATCTATGTCCATATGTTTGAAGAAATTTTATGATGCTATCGAGATCTTCTCCATCACTAAATATCCAATAGCAAATATGGTTTTCAATATTTTTGTAAGATTAAGCTTGCAATTGCAAACCGGAGTGATAACATTGATCCTATTATAGCTACTATGGCACATTCCATGCAATTTAAATGTGATAAGTATTGGGGAAAGCCCAGCATAGCTCTTGCCATAGCATATTTTCTTGGTCCTAGATACAAGGCAAAGGCGGTACATTATTTTTCAGATAAGATTTACAATGACAATGGCCCGCAAGAAGTTGATAAATTCATGAGTGTTATTAACCAATTGTTCTAAGTTTATGTATCTAGTTCACCTGTAACTTCAAAGAAGAAAGTAGCTACGAATGTGCAAAAAGTAGATTTTCAACAATTAGACAAAGAGGTTGAGGATGAGGAGAGTGATGACGATTGATGCAGATCTTGAAAGGTTCTTGCATGGCAGTAGTGCCGTAGGCCAAGGTACCAAAACTGAGTTAGAAGTGTATATAGAACAACCACTGGAATGGAATACGAAAGGCAAAATAGTATTTGATGTTTTGTCATGGTGGAAGCTCAAGCAACTTGAGCTCCCTATTCTCTCCAGACTTATTCGTGATGTCTTATCTATTCAACTGCCGATTGTTGTTTGGAGTCGGCTTTTAGTACTGGTGGATGTGTTGTTGATCTATTTTGCAGTCGTCTTGATCCAGGAGTCATGCAAATTTTGTTTGTACCAAAGATAGAACTGAAACATCTCAAAAAGGTAATGTTAAGTTCTGCAGTTGTGTTTTATTGGTTTATGTGTAGTATGTAAGAAAATCTTTGAGCATAATTTATCTTTTGACAAAACACGAAGGTTGAGACATTGGTGAATCTATTCTCACTGAGATGGACAAGGAGGGCATTGGGCGACATTTCGTAAGCTCGACAACATTTTGCTTTTTTTTATCTAACCATGTAGCTATTTAGCTTAATTTAATGTCCCCATTGATACATGATACTCAATTGAATTACAATTTGCAGTTAGAGGAGCAGGAGGATACGTATAATTTGGAGGAGTAGGATGCGCCAAGGATATAGAGGAATGACCAAAGTTTGCAAGAGGCTGTGAAGCCTGTGACGAATATATCTATATTATTGAAACTTGCATAACAACCTATTTATGTCGGTATGTGATGAATAAAGTGCTATGCATTTTTTTGAGACATGGTATCTAAGTATTAGTGAACTATGCATATTATGAATGAACTAGGTATGATGACTAAGTGTGAACTGTGTTTTATGTATGTGATAAACTAAGTATAAATGTGTGATGACTTGTGAGCTAAATATGATATGTCTCGTGATGAAATAAGTGTAAGCGTATGATGAACTAATTAATGTAGCTTGTAAATACCAATGTTGTGTGTGATTGTTGGAAATATGGATAATGTATGAATGTTTGGATCAAATAAACTAGCTATGTGTTTCCGTAAATTCTGGTGTACAATTTAAGAGGTTTTTATATTCCGAAAAATACTTGTGACCGCATTCATTTCGATTCTTATTCGCTCTGAATTTGCATTCGACATTATTCATATTGGGGTTTTCGTATTTCGGGCCTGTTTGGTTGGTGCCTAACTTTGCCATGCCTAAGTTTAGGCAATATGTGGCTGCCACAGAAAGTGTGGCTGACAAAATCGAAGCCACACTTGTGGCAAAGTTTGGCAAGAAACTGAGTCTATGACGTGTGGGGCCGGGTGCTAAGAAAGTGTGGCATGCCACAGTTACGTCAGTGAACCAAACAGCTACCTAAAAACTGTGGCACGCTTAACTTGTGGCTAGGCAATTTCTGGTTATGAACCAAACAGGCCCTTCATATCTACATCAGAAAAATATACAAATGGATATGATAGAATTATTATTTATTTATACGTAATCTATTTTCATCCGTAATAACATAACTGCTCCTCGCTGTTTGACCCCTTGCTATTTTCAACATGCGGTCGTACGTCGCCTGTCTCCCAAGCCCCAAACCTGTTGGCGGCTCACTGGTTTTTGTACGTTTCCAACCTTGCGCTTCCTTGCTCGTACTAGTTTTGGGCGTACGTCAATCAGGAATGGGGATACAGGCATACAGCAGTCATCCAATGACGTGATCCTCAATTAGTGGATACATTATTCGTATTTATATTAGTATATAGTGTTTTGAGATTTGAAAGCCGTCGCCAGTCCAGATTTAGTGGACGCAATCCATGCCGATGTATCTATGAATAGCATGTCCGATGTACATAATTTATAACGGCTTCGACATACAAACGTGATTTAAATGTTTGACGGGCATTAAAATAGCGAGCTAAATTTGATTCAGTGAACTATTTAGACCCCAAGTTCAAGTTCAAGTTGGTTATGAGGTTATTCTACGGAAACTAATATTCTAGACAGTTGAAATTATTCATCGGGAAGAAAAAGAGAGACAGGAGAATTGTATTATGGCCCTTCTTTTTAGTTTGACTTATAATTTTCTCCGAACAAATAAACGAGATAATTCATTGTAAAAAAATTATTTATTGGGTCAGCCTATTCTAATTGGTTTATCGGTGTTCGATTCATTCGCATAAATACTTATGATAGAACTAAAGCTAATAGAAGTAGCCATAAGTCATCCGTCATAGTCAAAGACCCTATTCTTTTAGGGTACAATTTATTAATATTATAAATAATAATTATAGAAAAATTGAATTAAAAACTGACTTGAAAAATCGAAAAGAAAAAACCCCACCTCTGCTAGTTTTGGGAGCAGTTTTCTATCCTGAGGAGGTACCAAGAGGTACAAGGTACTAAGAGGTACCAAATTAGATCCAATTGTTCAATCGGTGTGATCAACGGCTCAAAATTTGGTACCTCTTGGTACCTTGTACCTCTTATTACTCGCGTCGGCTACCACTAGGTCTTCGCCAAATCTCACTGCTTCGATCGGTGTGATCAACGGTTTAAATTTAGTATCTCTTCTCCTTTAAGGATGGTAAAATTTCCCTAGTTTTGGTTGAGAGTATTGACCAAGCGGCCGTGAGTCGTGATGAAGCTAGCGTACGTCCATATTAAAATCAGCCGACATATTCTATTCAAAGCAAAAGTCAGGCTGTATACAGAAATGAAGAGCGAAAACATGGACAGTTTTGACAGTGCTTTGCAGCAAGGTTGTACTATTAAAAGGTGGCCTTAATTAAGCGTCTTATGCTTTCATTTCTTGGTACCCTTTTCTACGACAGTCGCATCTCGAAACTGTAAAGCGCCGTTCATTTAGCAACAAAAAGGAATGTAATTACAAACAAATGGCTGGGAGCATCCTAACGCAGACTGCCTAGTACAATTGTTGCACGAAAGGGTCAACTAGAGGGTAAATGACCTCGAAATGAAGCTCATGATGCCCACTGCGCGCAAATAAGCTGAGTTCTTTTAGATTTGAAGTTAATTATGTTTATACTGACTATAGTAATTAGTTTTTAAATAGTACGTTTTTAAAGATAGATTAGTAAAAAATATACTGAATTCAGCTGTACTGGTCAAAATCACATATAACTATTTTTCTCTGCATATAGTCTCTTGCAAACCGCCAGAATTCAAATATTTAAACCATAAATTATAAACCATTAGTTTTAAAAAAAATTCACCACAGATCAAAGCACACCACGCGGACGCAACGTGCTAGGCTGCTAGGTTGCTCCCTATCCTCCAGGATGATGTGCTCGCGCTCACCATTAATCATGCGCTAGGACGGTGCTTCCATTCCATGGCGAGCCGTATGAGGTTTCGCTAAACAGCGGCTAAGGGCATCTCCAATGGTTATAGCTAGCAACTAACTATAAGACTTCCACATCATCTATATAGTACACACTAAAGTTAGCATTCTAAAGAACTATCTATAAGGATAGCTATTTGATGCTTACATGCACACACAGAATTTATGGAGGCTGTCTCGTTTGGCGCTATAGACTATCTCTAGAGCTGTAGAGAGTTGCGTTCTCTTTCTTCATTTAATATCTTCCACGTAGGACAGTTGATGACATGGACTCTCTTGTAGATAGCTGCTATAGACCCATTGGAGATGCCCTAAGAAACGATGTGCCTTGTACGTACCTTTGGACAAATAGTTATGTTTTCTGGACAATTCATTAATGCTTTGCAGGTCCCGTGGCAGTGGCATTCACTTGCGGTGCGGCGCGGGCCCTGTAACAAATTGGAGTAAACTAACATATTACTACCCTTGTTACAAAATTCGATTTAGCGAAGCCGCGTTTGGGAGATGGGGCCATCCAGCAACCCGTGTGTGTATATATGTCCACCGCTGGTCGCCTCATACCGTCCAACCCAATCCAACGTCCGCAAAAAAGACACTCGCTGCGGGTCTCTCCTCCCCCTTGTTTCCAGCTTCCACTCAAAACACTTTGGATCGACCGAGCAAAGCAAGAGCCTTTTCCTTCCTAGCTACTACTCGAGGAATCCATGTGCGGCGGTGCCGTCATCTACGACTACATCCCGGCGCGCCGCCGGGTGTCCTCCGCCGACTTCTGGCCCGACCCCCACGACCCCGCCCCCGAGAAAGGTACATTTGTACTCCCGTTTCTTTCCTTCTTCAGACAAGAACGTCCGTGCAAGGTTGTGGGCGTGACGCTTTGCTTGTGTGTGTGCAGCGCCGCGCGCGAAGCGGGAGCGGAAGAATCAGTACCGCGGCATCCGGCAGCGGCCCTGGGGGAAGTGGGCGGCGGAGATCCGCGACCCCGTCAAGGGCGTCCGCGTCTGGCTCGGCACCTTCCCCACGGCCGAGGCCGCAGCGCGCGCCTACGACCGCGCCGCGCGCCGCATCAGGGGCACCAAGGCCAAGGTCAACTTCCCCAACGACGTCGCCGCCGCGCCCGCGCGCGCCGCGTCGTCCGTGAAGGCCGTGCTCCCGCCGCCCAAGGAG
This sequence comes from Dendrocalamus sinicus, assembly GCA_036346575.1. Classification (NCBI taxonomy): domain Eukaryota; kingdom Viridiplantae; phylum Streptophyta; class Magnoliopsida; order Poales; family Poaceae; genus Dendrocalamus; species Dendrocalamus sinicus. The sequence continues at coordinate 79,720 of JAYEVI010000093.1, read as the reverse complement.
GAGCTGGAGTCGGCCGCGTCCTCCGACGAGGTGAAGGAGCTGTCCGAGGAGCTGATGGCGTACGAGAACTACATGAACTTCCTTGGCGTCCCCTACATGGAGGGCGGGGACGCGGCAGCCCCTGCCACCGCCGCCGAGGAGGCGCCTGCGCCGGCCGGGCTGTGGAGCTTCGAGGACTACTACCCGCCGTCACTGGCGCTCTAAACAATGTGCTCTAATAATATGCCAAAAATTTTCCTATCGTGCTAATCTCAGTAATTAGCGTCGAACAACCGTGTTTTGTTGATTAATTCCATTTGCTTAGTTGTAACCGTGGTCAGTTCCCGTTTTGCAATTGTCAAGTTCTATGCATGTACAGACAACAATCTGCAATTTAACTCTGTTTGCGGTTCAGCAACTGATGTTCGTTCTTCTTGCGGAGGAAACGTCTTCTTGATTACATTGCTGAGATCGACTTTGCTTTTACAAACGCTGCTGCCTACCATTGTTGGCGCATCATCTGATTCGGAGGGAGAAAATGAATCACTGCACACTTGCACTAAGCTTGCGACTAGAAATTCATGGCCAACAGTGGTTATCCCAGAACGGAAGATACACCACACTCCCCGCCCTGAAGCACAAGAAAAAAAAGGAACAGAAAAAACATGCTCGAGCGTGGCAAGGCGCAAGGGCAGGCTAGTTTCTTTGGACCGTACGATCAAGCCTCACCGGAAGAGCCAGCCCCCATAGCACACCAACGGTGCCGATTCGTCGGCCGGCACCGGGCTCGACCGCCGCTTCACGCCGCGCTGTTTTGCGCTTTGTAATAGTGCATCAGCCGTTGTTTCGCGCCCCGTGGTTTGGTTGTTGCTTGCAGCAGGGGACAGCCGTTTCCTGTGGGCTGTGGATTCCGGCGGCCGCCGCTTGTTTCTGCGCACGCCGGAACACCAATTAGGGGCCTGCACCTGCCAACCCACCGCTGAGACCGAGAAAGTGTGGCCAAGTTGGCATCTTCGGGTCTACCCGAAGATGGGACCCGTTTCCGTAGATATTTCATTCATAGGAATATAGGATGGATGGCAGTCGCAGTTTCTGGAACTTTGCTTTCGCTTTGCCAGCTGAGAGATATTTCCTTGGATATTTATAAGATGACAGTGATATCCTCTAGAAGTACGTTCTTGTTGAATTTTTGAGAGATGGGAGCAGTAGCGGACGCTGGGTCCACACTACCTTCGGCTCCAAGTAGGTATCTCCTAGTCCTCCTAACTAGGGGTGCAAACGGTCGGATTCGGACGGATATTATTATTATCATATCCTAACCTATATTTTTTCTCCGGATTCGGTACCAATCGGATTTGGTACCAATCGGATTTGGTGCCGGATCGGTCAGGATTAACCCGTTTGTAAGGAATGCATGCAGTACAACAAATAGAGTAGGAGGACGTACTGTCAAGAAATTGATGTTACTACTTAATAGCTGATGTGAAAGATTTTTTTTACCATTACAAAAGAAAATGAAACGTCAAATAGTAGCACTAACCTGAAATCAAACTTGAAGACGTATCGGATTCGGACGGATATTGCTGTTACCATATCCTAACCCATATTTTTTCTCCGGATTCGATACCAATCGGATTCGGTACCAATTGGATTCGGTGCCGGATCGGTCGGGATTAACCCGATCCGTTTGCACCCCTACTCCTAACTTTGATGGGGCGTCATAGTGTTGCGTAAGCGGTTACATCTGAGGTTGTCGTGGGCAAAGAGGAAGAACTGAAGACAGGAAGTGAGTTAGGCTGGCACATGGGTTTTGGGCGTTTGGAGCTATGTCCTGAATGGTTGAATCAATTCTGAGCCAAGTGACTAACCGTACAATACAACACATAAATATCACAAGAAAGTAAACTAGCAAAGACCATCATATTTTATCAAAGCCTACATGTGGCATAACAAAACAATTAAGCAAAATACCAAATAAACCAGGCCACAACTGACTAGCATTGTAGGTTGTAGTGTTGTACCAACAAAATCATCTTGCTGGGCGGTGGTGGACCAGGCGACCAACCACCAGGTGCCTAGGCGACGACGTGACGCTGGCCCTGATCAACTCGGCTTCGGCTTCTGGCTTCTGGGTTATTTTTCACTATTCATAAGTTTCGTCTTTTTTTGAACTTTTGGCTTTTTGTTGAGCTTTTTTGCTGATTCTTTTTTTCCCCGTATTTGTTTGTATTATACGTAATTGGCTAACATAATTTTTTTATTTTTAAATTTTTTTAAATTTAATTATGCTAAATAAGCTTCATCGACTCATGATGCTTTTTTTCACCACTACAGTGTTTTCAGCCATAAGCCACGAGCTTTTCAGCCGAACCGATCACCACCAAAGAGTTCTGCCACACTAGGGAGGGTCACACCGCCGAGTAGGAGCAGCCAACTGGCGGATTGGGTAGCCGGCAGCGCTTACCTAGCGAGCGCCAGATCTGGACTTTTGGAGGCAACGTGGGGGTGCCTGGCTAGCCTCTTCTTAGCGCCAAATCTATGGACTGCAAGAGAGGGAGAGCCTGAGAGGTGAGAGGTGAGGGAGGGACCTGCTCACCTGCGGCTGCAGGTTGCGGCACCGTGCCATCTGCCGTGGAGCCAACCGAAGAGGCGAAGAGTGAAGCGCCACACCAAGAGGGAGAGGCGTAAGCCCTAAGGCGCCGACTGGATTTTGGAATTATCTGGTGCGGTGCCAGTGGTGCCTGGTGGAGTTGTGGCTGCTATGCTGTGGTGGCCTATTGGGGCTTGGCTTGACTAGTTGACTTGTAAGGCTATGAGTGGTAAAGGGCTATAATTTGTATTTTGTCCTATGAGGCTATGACTAAAATTATAAAGCATCAATTACAATTGGTTCATTTGGTTGTTGTGTTTGTGTACTTCTGCCTGCAAGTGTGATATAGGAAAAAATCGTAAATTAATGGTCTCTTTGATACTTGACAGCAATACCAAATCCTAGTGTGGAGTCGGTTGTGAGGGCCTGACCACTGCGGTTTTGCATTAATAGGTATAAAACACAAACTTATTTTTTAATTTGCACAATTATGATTGATTTGGTATTTTAGTTTCATCTATTATCATTTATTGATTTGTAGAATTGCAAGAAATGGAGAAACGGACATTGCATAAATATTTTTCATGAAATACAAGTAGTACTCCTTATACTAATGAGAGTCAAGTAAAGCAGGCTCGGGTGGATTTTAGTCCCGATGAAATCATCGCTGATCCAATGAATCGTATACCTATTAATGATTATGACAATGAAATTATAAATCAAGTGAGGAGGGTGTATTTGTTGAGAGGTCCAACCCAACCAAAAGGCCATAACTTTCCTCACAAAATGCAGAATGATTGTTCAAGGGTATTTCAATAATCTTGGTAAAATAAATACGATTGGTTGGAATATAGTGTGGAAAAGGATGCGGTCTTTTATTTATTATTTTCTTTTCAAGAAACCTGGAAGGTCCAAAAAATTTGGTAGTGATGTATTTACAACAATAGGGCATTCTAATCCATGTGGTTTCTATGTCCATTGCTTTACCCATCAGTTGTAGTTACTATTGCAAGCTGTAGTAAAGCTATTGTTGATTTCTTCAACTATATTCCCTTGATAGTGACCATGTGAGTGCATCTTGTAAGAGAATAGATGAATTGACTGCAAAGCATCAAGATGTCTTGTTAAAGTAGAGAATAATAAGGCCATGATTAGCACATGATTACATCAAGAAATGAGTCTAACTAGACCTTCCGATACTAGATGGGGTTCTCATCTAAAAACTTTACTGCGTATTTATCAAATGTGAGAGGCAGTATTAGAGGTACTAGAGATTATGAATAAAAATGTATGTCAACCATCAAGTCATGGTGGAGCACCAGGTTTGATACAGAAAATGGAAAACTTCAAATTTGTTTTTATCTTGCCTTTATTGATAGATTTGCTAAGCATTACAAGTGAGTTATGAGTGAAAGTATGTTTGCAGGACATGAGGTACAATGGGAGGGAGCCATTATTCCAGCGAGTAAAAAACTTTTGTGAAGCAAATGAAATTCATGTGCCAAATATGAAAGAACTCATTCTAATTAGAGGTATGTATGCACGTAGAAACCATACGGCGACTTCCCTTCACTATTACCATGTTGAGATTTTTATTACTGCTATTGATGCCATTACATCAGAGATGAACCATCGGTTCAATATCAGGAGAAGTGCAGAATTCTATGTATGTGGTGATATTGCAAAGCTAACTTAAAAGATGGTTGAAACAGGAAAATATAGAATAGTCCCATTGGTCTATGCCTCATTGAGCTAACACTAATCCTTCGAGTGGCAACAACATCGGTTGAAAGATTTGCGCAAATAGTCGCATGCGATTTTGGCTGGTATAGCTAAACTTGGTACAGTTTGTACTATAATCTACTTGTATACTCTATCTTGAAAAACGCATGTTTAAAAGCTAGTTACTGTAGCAAATATAAGCCAAAGCCAAAGCAAAGTCTTATCTAACCCACCCATTTCCATAGATATTCTCTAGTAGCGCTTTTCTCGATTGCGACTGATGGTTTATAATTGATGATTTTTAGCACTAGTGCAAGTAATTATGTGAACAAAACGAATGAAGATAAGCCAATAAACTGTTTCAAAAAAGCTGTCCTGATAAATCGTTTCGAAAAAGTGATGAGCCATAAGCTAAGAAAACGGTTCGATCTTTGGTATTTTTCATCACCACTAGGCGCACAAGTCTGACATCATCAATGCATCCATGACCTTTTTTTATAGAGTACAATAAGAACGCACTTACATATATGATACCCCACACACTCATATGAGTGCGTCTAATACATACGCTTTTAGACAAAGCGGAGACTTGAAGTCTCAAAGAGCACAGGAATGCACTCACGTACGCATGTACTTTGAGGGGCATTGTTCATACAAACAGTACCAGAGAGTATTGTTTACATAAACAGTACCTTCAAAAATGAGACGTCCTGAGTACGAGGCTAGGTGGGTGGGCTGCACGTCGTTAGTCTCACCATCCGAGCAAAGCTCGGTTCTCACATCCATGACCTGTTTGACATGCAGTATATTTTCCAACTTTCAGATGTACAAGTTAGTTGAAAGCAGCAGCAGTTTTAGTCGTAACAACACTACTTTATCAAAATTGATAAGAATTCATGTAATTAGCTGGATTCTGCAGCGCTGTGCCTGCTACCTATAGCCCTAAATTAAGTGGATGATAGCATAGCAAGAATTTCATTGGTCTTGCTTCCACGTGGCCTAACCATTTACCGCCTCCATTCTCAAAGACTAGTTGACACCTTTGACCAACTTAAGCGCAGGGCCAAGGCATTAGGCAACGATGATTTTTGATCAAAGGTGATGCCAGCACATTCTTCAGATTATAGGCAGCAACATCTTTGTAGTTGTTCTCAAATTTGTAATCACTTTAACTGTTTCTTGGCATCTATCACTTTAACTGTTTCTTGGCATCAGTTGTATAATTACCACATAGATGTGAATTCAGTGAGCCTTCTAATGCAAAAACAAATAGCCCTCTCAAAAAATTAAAAGCTTAGTTTTGAATCATGGTTCGTGCGTCCTAAGTCTGAACATTTAGCATGTCAATAGCAGATCAGTTGGGAAGCAATCCAGGTTCCAGCTGATGCAGGGTCATAGCATGGTGTGACTCTTTTATGGTATTCACTCAGCAAGTACTCAAGTAGCGAAACAATTGGAAACCAACATGCATATTGCACAACATTATACTAGATTACTAGAGCACTGAATGACTTGTTACAGGCTCAGAGTATTATCCTACTCATCACATCAAAGGCCAGTGAGGCAATCCAACTATCCAAGTTGTACTGCTGACCGCTGAATCAGTACCCGTTCCTAGACCAATTCCTAACGCGCCTTGTTGTCTGCATAGGATCAAACACTGCACAGATTCCACTGTTACAAACCACCTTATGACATTATGGGCGCTCAAAATCCCTCCCTGACTGTGCCCAATGGTTTCCTACTAATGGGCTAATGGCTAATGCCATATACCGAACTAAATTGCCGTTCAGTGTTGACCCCCAATCCATCACATACATCAGATTTCACAAGGAACGCAGGGACAAGTAATCATGCCTCATTATGATCAAACCAAACGGTCGGTCGATTTGCTCAGTTAGCCAGCTCCACAGTCCACACAGTCGTATGACCCAATTCCCCAAAGCTCAATTGTAAGTAGAAGTAAGAAAGGAAGACGCTTCACACTGACCTCGCTGACGAACCAGCGCAGAAGCTCGCGCTGGGCAATGCCTTCCCCGTCTGGGTCAAGGAACCTCCACCAGTTCGGCCGCCTCCGCCGGCGCTGCGGAGGCCTCGCTCGCGAACCACCTGCTCCTGCTCACCACGCGCCGCCACTGCACGGCTCCAGAGCCAGGTCGAGAAATCAAAACCACACGCGCAAAGGAGTTGGGTGCAATGGGAAGGAAGAGGCCCGCGCACTTACGTCGTCGAGCCGTCGAGGAGCCGCGCGGGCGAGAAGCAGGAGCCGGCTCGAGGCCACGTGGGGGAGGCGAGGCTGCTTTGTTCCGTTTTAAATGGCTTCAGCTTTTAGTCCCTTAACATCTAGACTCATTTAAAAAACACATCATTTTCTTAATTTTGTTTTTTAATTTTTTTGTTTCTCCCTCTTACTTTCAAAAAACATAGCGGTGTTTTTAAATTTTCTTAATTATTATTATTTCTTATTTTTAATTTAGAAAAACTAACGGCTATTACAATACAATTATAGTTAAGAGACTACTACGACTCATGATTTTTTGTGGCTAAAGTCTTTTGTCTAAGTTTTTTATATAGCGGCAGACAGTGAAGACGCCAATACGAACGATGTATGCTATTTTAGATTGAAAAAATTGTTTAAAGAATCTATTTTAAAAAATCGTTCAGTGTATTTCGATTTTCAGAAAACCAAAAGCGGTTCTTAACTTGGCTATCAACACGTGATGCCATATATTTGACTTGATGACTGTCAACATATGAAGTCATTCAAAGTTTTTTTTATCATCATGTGACTCAATCTATTTCACCGACTCCTGAAAAATACCAGTCCCACAAAACAGTTGTTGTTAATCACTAAAACCCACTAATGTATAATAGAGGATCTACATCCTTCAAAGGCATACAAAGAGACATGTCAGTTGTCTTTTTAGTGAACCTTTGAAAGATACATATTATGCTTTATCCTTTTTTTTAGTTATTCACTGGAAATTTTATTTTATTTTATGAGCCCAAACAATGAGTTCTTGCTAATAAACACAGCTGATGAATAAAAATATTAAATTGAAGGTCCAGACAAAATGGGCACCTATAAGGAAAAAAGGAGCCCATACATATAATGAAGAGCCCTAACTCCCTAAGGCTAAATTACTCTCGGACAGAACACCTCCGGGTCCATGGTGCGGTAAATAGGCGATAAAATCTGAATATCTCGTGGTAAATTCGGAGCGCTCAACATCTCGGCTGAGGAAATCTGACGAGCTAAATTTGGATCAAACGGCCCATGGTGTGGTGCCTTCGCCACAACGGCAGAGGATGTGCTCCCCATGTCGATCACATACCTTGCCTCCCGGACGCGGAAGTAACTGCACCCGACGAAAGTATTCACTCACTACACGCCAACGATCATTCTCTCAAAAACAACACGGATCTAAAGAGATGGAGCAAAACAAAAATGAATCATCCCAACAGCGATGACAATCTTTGAGGAATCCACGGTACATCAACGTCCATAGCTCAGAAGCTTATTTATTTTTTCCTTAATGACTGTCAAGAATCACAAAAAAAAAAAACAAAAACATGCTCCTCTTCTTAAGTGTTAATGGTAAAAACGCAAATGATCAGTGGTATGGTACCAGTATTATACAAGGATCTCAGCGCGGCATAATACCAACTAAAGCGTTGAACACAGCGTTCTTATCGGTCAATGTTTCACTAAACATATCCAACAGTTACTGGTCAGAGTAAACTCAGACTTCTCTCATGCAAATGCACCTGTTGGCTATTTCATCCGTTTAAAACGACACAAGATGTGTAGATACTTACCACTACTCATTACATTTCAATATGACCATGCCGCAAAGTCTGCTGCCCTTAGTGGTTCTACTTATTCGAGCCGTTCCATCTGTCAAAAGGAAAGATTGTCAGTATCATTGAAGCTGAAGTCAGAAAAATAACCTATATATTATGCTCTACCCTTTCTTTACTCCAAGGATCTCACTACAGTAACCATGAACAAACTGCAAGGGTCAAAAGTACTGCAACATTCACCATTAAGTACTAATTGCTAGAATTTTACAGAATTAAGCTAGCAAAGTATGCTTCAATTACAACAACTAAATGCAATGATTTAATTTTTGGTATTTGAAAATGAAGATAATGAGAGGGAGGCATAGGGAAAGCACAGTACCTTCCACAGGCCATCATTTAGATAGTGCATATTGTCAACTCCAATTCCTTTGTTGATAGTTCTTCTGCAAAATTCAGGATTTCAGGAGCAGCATTGCCAACGGGCAACAGCCCAACACTCTTTCGTGTTACTAACAAAGAATACGTAGGATGTGATGTTAAGGAAAGCTTAACTTTTGTTATCATATATTCATATCTGCAGAAGGTTCTGTTATGTTGAGAACTATCTGATAAGCACTATTAGAAATGAAAGAAAAGGTAGGCGGTCATAAGGAGAACACAACAAGTAGCATCAACCACTTTGAAACATTAGGATTGAACTTCACTAAATCCTCAAAAACAGAATGAAGAAACAAGAGTGCATGGTTCACACTAAACAAGTATAATTACTGATTAATACTTCAAAAAGGAACTTACATGTCTTTCGCTGACATCTTTGTATATCCAATTGCCAATGCGTGTTGTTTGCCTTCAGCCATTATAGCCTGAATATCACAAATTTGAACAGATAAAAAAATTGAGTCTGGTGGTTGCCATGTTTGGGGGAGGAAACAGAAGCTTGTTCATAAATTTAATGTGAATTATGATGCATAAATCAACCAATACCAAACAAATTATCTTACCAAAAGAGGGCACACTAATTTGCAGACTGTAGAATTTAACTCGAGTGTAAAAAAAAGTAGAAATACACGAACATATAGACATTTTATGTTGCTAACTATGACTGCCTACTCAAGTAGATGAGAATCATGCTTAAAGTATCTATACATGGATGAATTAGAAGTTCAGGGAAGTCTTTTACCACTGGTGTTTCCTCCTTAACTTCATCATCTAAGGCACCACCAGGTGAAGTCAGTCCGGGGCACATTATGTTTGCACCAGAGAGAACAAACTTGATAGCACCTCTATCTACTTGGAACTTCCTCATGATATCAGGATCTGATCAAATGAAAGGATAAGTTAGCATAAAAAAGGGGGGAGGCAATAACTCATATAGTTTCCATTCCAGATGATATTCTCCAACAGGTAAACTTTAAGAATGATTCCACTCAACAGATGATGTACATCATGAAAAAAAAAAGGTTCAGAGATGACATGCCAGGACAATAGAGAAAAGAAAATTACATTGATGAAGAAGGCGCAGGGTTAGCATGTAAGGACCATCACGGATGTTGAAAAACAGTGGGACATTATTCACCACCACAAGATTCAGAAACAGTGGGTTCCGTGTTGAGCCGTTGAGGGTAGGTGCCATACCTAACCTCCTCTTTAGTTTCTTCATCACAAACAGTACCATGAAAGAAATAGCCGTTACAGAGAGCAAATAGTATAAAAGGAAGTTTTAAAGATTACACACTTAGAATCAAGTATTTTGATACCGTAAAAGAGCCCGCTAAATATATATTCATGTATCTACCTCTACCTATGCAGTATTGATTCACCATACTGTGTGTTCTGTTCTACAACAAACAAGCCGCATATGTCTGCTGTCTCCATTTTCTCATGCGCCGGCGATGCAGCTCTCCCACCGGTCGTACCTCGAGCTGAACGTTCCTCCGCCGCGCCGGTGCGCAAACTCCACGACGGCCCTCCGCATGCACAACTCCCACGCCCTGGCTGTCTCCTTGATCGACCTAGGCTCCGGGAGGTCGTCAAGGGCGCGTCGGAAAGCCGCATCCACCGCGCCCGAAAACCCACTGAGCTTTTTCCTTGGTTGCTCATCTCCTTCATCGCCGAGAAGCACCGGCGAGCTTCGCGGATAGTCAGCTGGGACGAGTAACTTCGCGGCCATGTCAAGAGACGTTTCAGATGCCGTAAGGACAGACTTGAGGCTTGGTGCAAGCGACACGGCGGTGTAGCAGAATTCGATCACTGTCCCATCTGGTCCTTTGTCACCAGCGATGCCGATCACGGTGTCGATCAGCGTGCCGTTGGCAGCTTCGATCTCGTCCAGCAGAGCGCCGTTGCCATTCTGGGTTTTCTGCCTCTTGCAGCTGCTTTCCCCGCTGGATTCAGACTCCGGGGCGGCACCGCACTCAAATGACACGCAACTGCCATCCATGCTGCCCGATGGTGGTGATCCACAGAACAATGTCGCATGGACGAAACCGCGCTTCAACCCGACAGAATTGGCGAAGCTGCGAAGCGCTGCCGGTGATGAAGACTGCACTGCGTCGAGTAGGCGGTCGATGGGCTTCTTTTGGCTACCGGTGTTTCAGCCCGCCGCGCACCTCACACTCTGCTTGACCTACCAACTGGTCGCTACAGTTTTCCTGCCGAGCTGGTGGAGTTCTAACGGCAATGTCTTGCGTCAGCTTGAAATGCTCCCATCTGCAGGTAGCTCTTGCTGCTTCTGCCGGATACCTGTGCCACCAGTGGATGTGCCCGCGTCGCTAGTAGGATTGACGATTCGAGGAGGCTCGCGACAATTCTGCGACTGATGTCTGGTATTCATCTCCGCAATTCGAGCTTTCTTTTCCTGTGGAAACCCAGCAAGTGATGGATGCTGGTTTCGTACTTGGCGAACCGCTCCTTCAAGCCCTCGGGCATGTTGCTTTTCTGGAGCTGCAAGAAATTCAGCGCGCTTCTGGTCCCAGCCTTGACCCTCGTTGTGAACGTGTATTGATCGGCTTGCTCTTTAGGTAGCGACTGGAATTGCTCATTTGTTATTTGCTCAAAGACGACTGTTCGGTCGAGTTCCGAAAGCTCCGAAAAGTACGCATTCTTCAGTGAAGTGATCTTCTGAAATATTTCCTCCCTCCAATCCACTTCCCCGGCGCTCCGCATCGTCGCTGAAGTTTGAGGGCTCTGACAAGGCAAACTGCTCTGCTGACCGACGGTGATCTGTCGCTGCGGCTGAGTCATGGGCCCAGATTCCAGTCTGATCTGCTCCCTGATCGCCGCCACTTGTTCACACGCCTTCAATGGCGCCTGTAGCACAGCAGTTTGCCCTGCATTAGGCTTGTTATCCCGTCCTCCAGGGTGACCAATCTGCATCGCGGCGATATTGGTCTGCTGTGCTCCATGCATTACCAACTTTTGCCGGTCCATCTGCTGGTTGTTCCGTCCTCCAGGGTGACCAATCTGCGTCCCGACAACACTGGCCTGCTGTGCTCCATGCATTTGGTACCTTTGCCTGTCCATCTGGTGTTGGTTGGCCATCAAATCTTGCTGATTCATCCTCATCAAATGCGGCTGCCGCTGCTGCACACCGATGCCACTAGCGTTCTGCCTGAGCAACTGAATCTGCTGAGCATTTGGTCGAACAACTGGCTGCTCTTGCAGCCGTGGCGCGCTTGTTGGGTTGCATCCTGCATAATCTGTGCGCTGCAGTTGCCTGGCCCGGCATTGAGTCTGACTCTGAGTTTCTACTGATTGTACCGTCCGCTGCCTGGGCTGGAGCTGGACAGCCGGCGCCACCATTGAAGTGAATGCTGAGGGCTGAGAGCTAAGCATATGGTCCAGCGATGCCTTCATGTCAGGCTGTCTTTGGTTAACCATGATCTGCATGTTTTGCAGCTGAGAAGGTGGCCTTATAGGAAGAGCCACCGTTGATGCCGCCAGCGGCATCGCACGAACCGAAGAAGAATTGCCTCCCTGAATAGCTTGAACTGCATCTGCTGGCTGCATTTGGCATCCCATCTGCATCTGCTGCTGAAGGCCCGAAGCAGCCTGCGACATTTGCTGCCGTTGTTGGTCCAGATCGAGCATCTTCCTGGATATTCTCCTAATGTAGTCTTGCACACTGTTGGCCTTGTTGAACACCGTGGCCTCAAATTGGGCAGCAATGACGTGGAGTTCCTGGCAGGGCGCGAGCTTGCCCACGTAAACTTCGGCCAATTTACCCACCCTGATGGAATACAGGAGAAAAAAAAGGGGGTTCAGATATACATTCTGTGCCAGATATATACATCTCTATACCTCACCAATGAACTATTAACTAATTAATCAATGCCCCAAAAAATATGTAAGTATGTTGCACACATAATATATGCGATCACTGCAACTGATAGAGTTTTTTTTTTCCAATTTTGAACAAGTGAGTGAAACAATCGGAAGGATGACAAGTGGGGAAAGGAAATTAAAGGATTGAGGCCATGCATCAAAGTTAGAGATTGCGACATATATATTGTCCAGGAGACCAACCAATTTACTAATTAAACTTAACAGTAAGTAATTAATCCTCCCCTCAAGAAGCCAACCCCCCTCGCTAGTACTACTGATAAAACCCATCTAGCAAGTTGCGCACAGAATAATCCCGGATCACTTCGCCAGATTGATTGGTTAATTTATCGGCAAATTTCGGACAACATGTATGTATGTATGTATGCATGCATGTAGCGGCTAGGGCATGTATGGAAAGAGGAGCATACGTACATCTTGTCGACCACGCGGCGGCGAAAGTCGGGCTCCGCCTCCGCCGCCCACAGGGCGCCGCCGCTCTGGGCACCGTCCGCCATCGATCGGGAGAGGACGAGAGGCGAACGGAGTCGAGTCGCGGTCGATCTGGGTGGGGAGTTCGACTTCGATTGTGAGTTGCGGTGGAAGGAAGGGCAGCGCGTGGGCTTAGATTTATGGGGGGAGGCAAAGCAAGCGCAGGCCGAAGCGGAATCGGACGCGGATGCGGAGGAGTCTCTTTCCCTGCCCGTCGCGCTAGCTAGCCACCCGGTATTTATAGGGTGCGCGTCCGACTCCCACTTGAACTCGGATTTGCTTCAGATTTCCTAATTGCTCCCCCGGTCACAAGTACACGTGGTTTTGAAATATGTGTAGTTAATTTTTTATAGCTTTGATTATCCATATGTTTTAAATATTTAGATTGGACACATAAAATAATATTTATACATCCGTCTCAAAAATATTTTTATAATATCATAATTTTATTGATCAAAATTATACGTTGACAACCATCTATATATATCCAAAATAACATGTATTTTGTGATGGGATGGTGTAATTAATTAGAGAAAAATCTAGGGAACGGTATATCGTTCGACGGTATACCATCCCCTCTCTCCCTCTCATGCTCCTCACTCCTGGGCACCGCTCTTGCTCCTTCCCTCTCGCTCCCGTCCGCCACTACTGAGTTCACCCTTCCCCTGGGCATAGAAGGAAGTCAGGGGGAGGCGGCCCAAAGAAGGGCGGTGGCGAGGTGAGGGGCGGTGGGCGGAGCCGGAAAGCGGTGGCAGCGGCGACTTTTGCAGTTAGGTTAGGCAAGGCGGCATGGCGGGAAAGGGAGGTTGGGGGCTACGCGGCGGCGGCGATGATGCCGCCACCGCGGTGGTGGTGGAGGGATGGGGGCGACAGAGGAGGTGCGCAGAGCTACGACCGCACCGAAGAAGAAGGGGGGGGGCGGGTGCGCGAAGAGAGAGGGAGGAGGAGGGGGCGGCCAGCGCCAAGCGGGAGAAGAGAGGAGAGGAGGAGGGAGCAGCACTTTGAGAGGAGAGAGGAGAGGAGCGGCAAAGCAAGGAAGTATGTCGGGGATACTTCTCGAGGGCATACCGTGTCGTAGTCGCTCTCAATTAATTAATATAGGTGTGTCTAGCGGAAAAGTAGAAGTGCATCAAGATTTGTGCAAGATACAAAATTTTGGGAATATATATTTTCCCATAAATGTTGCATATTTGGAGATGCTGACGTATTGCCGTCTAACAAGTGTACTTCTAGCCGTTTCCATTTTGAATCTTGAATCCACTAGCCTCGTTTGCGTGGCGAGACGCCACGCAGGTTAGTTTGTGTAAAAAGTTGGTTAGCACTAGTATATCTATGTTGGTGACGTTTTATTGTCTAAGATAGTGAATTTGGTGTAGAGAGATAACATATTTACTGTGATGTAGTTTGTTGTGTTTATTTTTTTATATTACTAATAGAAAGAGTATAGATAATAAATGGTATTAATAACTGTAGAGGAAAACGTGATGTTTAGGTAAATTTAGAATGGTTAAGTAATATTTTTTTTGTAGAAGATAGTACATGTTTTAGAATATGAGAAAATTGAAGATTTTATCTATTATATTTACATTTGTCAGAGCAGTGTATTGTTTAGTTCAGAGTGGTTAAACAGTAATAGTTTTGGTGGTAGAAACTGGCATATTTTTATTTTTGAAGAACATGTAGTGTATCATATTTGAATATGTACTAATAAGCATGATAATAAATAGAATGATAGTTGATGTGCGTTGGGAAGTGGTAAGACCTTATATGGTATCAAACATTTTAGTAGAATGATTTGTTGATGTTATGATTGTTGCTTGGTTGTAAATATGCAAAGAGGCATTATTTTTGATCGAAGGTAATATAGTGATAGTATAATTGTAGAATGTAAAGTATGAGAAGTTGGGAGAAAGCAATTGTTGGGTAGTATATACGCATCTTTTGTTTGTTATTTTGATAAGATGTTGAACTATTGGATGTAGTCTTGTGACTGGTTATGTAATTATTGAAGTAGTTGCTATGGGGATAATAATATGCGATAAGAAGAAATAGATGATTAGTGAAAAAGTGGAAACAAAATAGTGTAGGGGTGTTAGCATGATAAGTAGGTAATCTTAAGTTTCTAATTACTATAGCTGACAGGAAGCGTTTTTGTTAGTACGATTATGTAAAACCAAAAGGGTGATCGAGAATTTGTTGCATCTAATTGTTGTAGCTTGGTGATGGTGGCGTGTTGTTCGAATGTAGATGGATGGAATCTGTCCGATATTCGTGAGCGGTTGGTCTTGTGTCTTTGTTGTTGTTGTTCTTTGAGTGGTAGTAGGAACACCGGGGATTCTCCACAACCTGACATTTTGCCTGCTTCGATCATACGGAAGTGTTGGAGATTTTGTGTGAGTTGCTGCACTTGTGAAGTTCATAGTGCAGATTCTCATTTTCACCTAGTGTTCTTGAATATAACTCCTCTTGGTAAATAATGTACTGTGATACCACCTTGAGGCACGGATCATTGTGTTCTGCTGGCTCTCGGATAGATAAATACATTCCTTGATGTGTTCTTTGGAGAATAAGATCATATGGGGATTGGTTGAATTCCTCGTCGTAATAGCAGCGGAGATAGTGAACTGCTTTCCTCGCGGCGTCTTGTATGGCATCTTTCTCTTGGATTCTGTTGCCGTAGAACTATTGGCGTTCATCTGGGCGGATGGGCAATGGTTCTAAGGTTACCCACGTTTTCCATTCATATCTTTGATTGTCTATATACTGGGTAATTGAGTGGAAAACGGGTCTTTGTTGTTTAGTAGCTCCAAGGTATTGTTGCATTTTCCATAAATGTGTGGGCCAACCTGGCAGGTCTTCTGGTTTTGAGTGCACTATATGAACCATCTGTTTAACAATGATAATTTGAGATTAGATAAGTTTAACTGCACACTATTTGCTGTAAGTAATGTTTGGTAATTGGTTATGATGAACTATGCTATAAAAGAAGCGGCATAGCTAACTATGAATAAATTTGAGTGAACAACTTATAGAGGCAATACGTTGTGAGTATGAAGTTTATTTCTGTGATTAATGGGGAATGCACTAACTATTGAAATTTAAATTGTGTTGATTATTTGCGTAAGATTATTACACAGGAAGAGCATAGAATTGATAGAGTATTTAAACAATATACGATACAAAAGTGACTAATGTAGGAGAAATTGAGTGCGTAAATAGGGCTATTATTAGAAGACGGATTAATTAAGGTGGTGTAGGGACAAAGGTTGAAGATAAGGAATTAATATGGTAATGGTTATATGGTATATAGAGTGGTCTATTTTTTTTTCACCGTTGTGCTTTTATTTACAAATATACCATATAACTGAACATAATACAATTTTACTGAATTTATTTCATCTAATTTTCAGAAATAATAGAAATGACATATGTAGCAAACACAATAACGTACATAAAATAACCAACCATGATAGTAAATAATTTCTGAAAATTAGATGAAATAAATACATAGCAATACAACAAAGTAAGTAGATATAGTGTAGTAACTAATTGGGAATACAGAAATATTTAGCACAGTATGCTGAAGAGGCTGTTTGTAAACACAGAAAAAGATTTATAAATGATATTTATAGGAATGACATATCTAGCAAACACAATAACACACATAAAATAACCAACCATGATAGTAAATAATTTCTGAAAATTAGATGAAATAAATATATAGTAATACAACAAAGTAAGTAGATATAGTGTAGTAACTAATTGGGAATCCAGAGAAATGCAGCAAAAGAGCATATAATTCAATACAATATAATAGCTAGCTGAAAAAACCACTATAACTGAACAAAATATAATTAGTAGATGATAATATATGTAAATGGCTATCTCATATGAACAACATACATAGTAAAACATCAAGAAATGTAAAGAATAAAATAAAAACAATTGTACACAATATACAAACTGGTACATGCGTAAATTATACAATAATAAACCCGAACAGATTTATCCACAACGGTAAACAAAGATAAAAAATGGACAAACGACTAACAATAACAACACTATACTAACAATGAAATAAAAATGGTATATTACACAACTAAGAATGGAGAAAACTTAAGATAGATAAGAGCATAGAAAGGTCAATTATTACCGCAACGAAAATTAGGGAGCACGATGCAGAACCCAAGTACTAAGCACAACAGATGAAAACCAACGATTCTTAAATAGTACGTAAGGCAACGAAAATAACTCCTAAAGAAACAATCTAGAATGATCCTGCATTGCGCAAAGAGTGGCACTAAACATGAAGACAAAACAATAACTAAAGTGAGCGAACTAAATAAGCATAACAATAGGTGTAGCATAATACCGAAACACAAATAGCAAAACCTAGGAAGACCACGAAAAGGCTATAAAAGGAACTACCTCTATGTATGAATAGAACAACAATTCACAAAGGTAGCATAGACTAAAAGAGGAATTACGGATAAGCGATTCTTAATTCACAGACAACATAATCAGCATCAACGATTGCAAAAGAGTGATTTAATCCACAACACTTGTGTATGTAATGATCTTGTACACTGTATATGTAATGATCTGCATTGCATAAAGACCGGTACTAAACATGAACAGCAAGCAATAGTCAAAATGAACGAAGTAAATAAGGATAACAAGAGGTGTATTATAATAGCGAAACAGAAATAGCAAAACCTAGGAACAGTACAAAAAGGCTATAAAAAGAACTATTTCTATATATAAACAGAGGAACAATTTACAAATGCAGCATAGTTTAAAAGAGGAAATTACCACATAAGCGATCCTTAATTCGTACCGAAGACAACCAACATGAAGAACCAACAACGCACAACGATAACTTAATCCATAACACCCCTGTAGGTATCTACAAGGGATTTATCTTAAGGATAAGCATAAAAAATAAAATCTGACAAAATAATAATATCAATAACAAAAGAGGAAATTACCAACCACAACAAAAAGGAACAAAAAGGAAAACGCAGCGCATTACGGAACAACCGCGAGGACAAAATGATGGCGAATAGTCCCAGAGAAAGAGAACGCCGCAAACCAAACTAGACACAACAAAAAACACTAAAAGATGTACAAAAAACCAAATCGCCGCAGACCAAACCAACAAACAAAGCAACAAAGCGGCGCATAAATCAAACCAAACAGAACAAAATACTAAAAACATCTATAAAATATTGAAAAAATCTACAAAGAAACGAAGAATCAGAAACTAAACCACTGCACGGTAGGCCGAACACGAGCAAAAAGCGGCGATCTGACAAAGCGACAACAAACAGTCCAAAAATAAAAGCGCGTTACATCGCAGACCAATCGCCGACTACCGCAAAGCGACCATGAACAGATAGCGAGGGTGACGAACACCATAATCCAAAAAAAAAAGCGTATCGCATCGCAAACCATCGTGGCCACTCGCAAAGCGAACAACAGAAATGCATAGGAAGCAAATAAATGGGCAAAACCTAACCAAAACGAATCAGAAGGGGCGCACATCGAAATGCAAACGAAGAAACGCAAGAATCGAAACGGAAGCAAGAACTCAAAAGACAGAACGCAAAAGCCGAGACGGAAACAATAACGCAAAACGTAGAAAACCCAAACGCCAGAACAAACGGACGCATCGCGAAAACTAAAACGACAAACAAATTATCTGGCGAAGTCCGTGATGCACAAAACAACCAAGAAGCCCTCACGGAACACACGCATTGCAGAAACGCGCCTCGCTACCCAAAACGCTCGCAAAGCGACCATGAACAGATAGCAACGGTGACGAACACCATAATGCAAGAACAAAGCGTATCGCATCGCAGACCATCGCGACCACTCGCTACAAAACACAATGCATACGAACCAAATAAATGGGCAGAATCTAACCAAAGCGAATCAGAAGGGACGAGCATCGAAATGCAAATGGAGAAACACAGGAGTCGAAGCGGAAGCAAGAACTCAAAAGACAAAACGCAGAAGGTGAGACGGAAACAATAACGTAAAAAGGTAGATAACCCAAACGCTAGAACAAACAGACGCATCACGGAAACTAAATGGCAAACAAATTATCTGGCGAAGTCCGCGATGCACAGAACAACCGAGAAGCGATCATGGAACACACGCGTCGCAGGAACGCGCCTCGCTACCCAAAACGCTCGTCGAAATCGGCCGATGGATGAAACGTCGCTCGCAATGCTCCGCACACGTGTCGACCCAAGAACGCAGGAAAAACACGTGGATTGCGCGAGCAAATGGAGAGTCCCCCGGCTTTGTTTTATGGATGATGCTTTATCCTTTTTTAGTTATTCACTGGAAATTTTAATTTTTTATGAGCCCAAACAATGAGTTCTTGCTAATAAACACAGCTGATGAATAAAAATATTAAATTGAAGGTCAGACAAAATGGGTACCTATAAGGAAAAAAGGAGCATATACATGTAATGAAGAGCCCTAACTCCCTAAGAACAAGGCTAATAATACTGACCTTCAACTAGTCAGTATGGACACTTACGCCCACTTATCACCCCATTCATATAGTAGTTTACAGCCACTAAAAGACTGTATGACTCACCCTTCTCTCGAAAGTTTCTTGGTTCTTGTGCTTCAGCTGGCTGTAAATTTACAGCCCACCTCTCTTCTCTCTCCTCCTCTCTCTCCTCCATTTCAGCATACAGTCTACTAACAGCCTCTTATTATACTTGCTCTAAGACTAAATTACCCTCGGACAGAACACCTCCGGGTCCATCTGTTAGCCTTGTTCGCCGTGCTGGCGCCACCGACCTCGCCCTGGCTCAGCTCTGCATGTCAAGGAAGCCTTGGAGAGAGGGGGGAAGGCAAAGGGGCTCACCACGGTGCGTCGTAAAAGCTGAGAAAGGCAGAGACCAACAGTAACAGGTTGCTCACCACGCTCTGAACCATCCCATCAACCAAGAAAAGGCCTATATCTAAATAGGCGATAAAATCTGAATATCTCGTGGTAAATTCGGAGCGCTCAACACCTCGGCTGAGGAAATCTGACGAGCTAAATTTGGATCAAACGGCCCATGGTGTGGTGCCTTCGCCAGACAACGGCAGAGGACGTGCTCCCCATGTCGCTCACATACCTCGCCTCCCGGACGCGGAAGTACCTGCACCCGACCCAATCAACCCTACGAAATTATTCACTCACAACATGTCAACGATCATTCCCGACCCAATCAACCCTACGAAAGTATTCACTCACAACACGTCAACGATCATTCTCTCAAAAACAACACGGATCTAAAGAGATGGAACAAACCAAAAATGAATCATCCCAACAGCGATGACAATCTTTGAGGAATCCACGGTACATCAACGTCCATAGCTCAGAAGCTTATTTATTTTTTCCTTAATGACTGTCAAGAATCACAAAAAAAACAAAACAAAAACATGCTCTTCTTCTGAAGTGTTATTGGTAAAAACGCAAATGATCAGTGGTATGGTACCAGTATTATACAAGGATCTCAGCGCGGCATAACACCAACTAAAGCGTTGAACACAGCGTTCTTATCGGTCAATGGTTCACTAAACATCTCCAACAGTTACTGGTCAGAGTAAACTCAAGACTTCTACCGTGCAAATGCACCTGTTGGCTATTTCATCTGTTTAAACGACACAAGATGTGTAGATACTTTCCACTACTCATTGCATTTCAATATGACCATGCCGGAAGTCTGCCGCCCTTAGTGGCTCTACTTATTCGAGCCGTTCCATCTGTCAAAAGGAAAGATTGTCAGTATCATTGAAGCTTAAGTCAGAAAAAATAACCTATATATTATGCTCTACCCTTTCTTTACTCCAAGGATCTCACTACAGTAACCATGAACAAACTGCAAGGGTCAAAAGTACTGCAACATTCACCATTAAGTACTAATTGCTAGAATTATACAGAATTAAGCTAGCAAAGTATGCTTCAATTACAACAACTAAATGCAATGATTTAATTTTTGGTATTTGAAAATGAAGATAATGAGAGGGAGGCATAGGGAAAACAGAGTACCTTCCACAGGCCATCATTTAGATAGTGCATATTGTCAACTCCAATTCCTTTGTTGATAGTTCTTCTGCAAAATTCAGGATTTCAGGAGCAGCATTGCCAACGGGCAACAGCCCAACACTCTTCGTGTTACTAACAAAGAATACATAGGATGTGATGTTAAGGAAAGCTTAAATTTTGTTACCATATATTCATATCTGCAGAAGGTTCTGTTATGTTGAGAATTATCTGATAAGCACTATTAGAAATGAAATATAAGGTAGGCAGTCATAAGGAGAACACAAGTAGCATCAACCACTTTGAAACATTAGGATTGAACTTGACTAAATCCTCAAAAACAGAGTGAAAGAAACAAGAGTGCAAGGTTCACACTTCACAAGTATAATTACTGATTAATCCTTCAAAAAGGAACTTACATGTCTTTCGCTGACATCTTTGTATATCCAATTGCCAATGCATGTTGTTTGCCTTCAGCCATTATAGCCTGAATATCACAAATTTCAACAGATAAAAAAAATGAGTCTGGTGGTTGCATACATTTAATGTGAATTATGATGCATAAATCAACCAATACCAAACAAATTATCTTACCAAAAGAGGGCACACTAATTTGCAGACTGTAGAATTTAACTCGAGTGTAAAAAAAGTAGAAATACACGAACATATAGACATTTTATGTTGCTAGATGAGAATCATACTTAAAGTATCTATACATGGATGAATTAGAAGTTCAGGGAAGTCTTTTACCACTGGTGTTTCCTCCTTGACTTCATCAGCTAAGGCACCACCAGGTGATGTCAGTCCAGGGCACATTATGTTTGCACCAGAGAGAACAAACTTGATAGCACCTCTATCTACTTGGAACTTCTTCATGATATCAGGATCTGATCAAATGCAAGGATAAGTTAGCTTAAAAAAAGGTGGAGGCAATAACTCACATAGTTTCCATTCCAGATGATATTCTCCAACGGGTAAACTTTAAGAATGATTCCACTCAACAGATAGGCATGTCCAAACATATTGAAAAAAGGTGGAGCCCTAAAATTTCACACATAATGATGTACATCATGAAAAAAAAAGGTGCAGAGATGACATGCCAGGATAATAGAGAGAAGAAAATTACATTGATGAAGAAGGCGCAGGGTTGGCATGTAAGGACCATCACGGATGTTGAAAAACAGTGGGACATTATTCACCACCACAAGATTCAGATGATTTTGGCTACAGAAAGAAACCAACTGTGATCAATGCACTTTGAAAAGCCACAATCTTTCAGCAAAAAAATTATTTTCTTCGAAACAATTTTACCAACAATTACATGTGCCTTATTCTGAAGTTGAAAATTTTGAAAAAAAAGGAAATGTAGTTTTCAGTATGTCATTAGTATAGTACTAACCATTTAACAACAATCATAGGTGACTTCTTTGGAAGTAAGTCATCTAGCAAATGTTCAAGGCCAGGGTACTGCAACAAAGATAATTTCAGTATAGCTAAACAGCAGACTTTGCAACAGAAATGAAAAAGTTGTGGAGGGTTATGCAGATTCTTTGGCATAACACAACCTCATCAGCAACACTTTGCCGAATCTTGCGCTGTACAGAGGCCTTAACTTGATTCTGTGCAGATATATCTTCAAAGGAGAACCTGATATCACGAAGAGCAAGTTTGTGTTATTGTGCCAAACAATGTGCAACATAAGATACAAAAATCTTGCATAGAGTATAATGACATTCCAGGCCATGAATCATTCTACAAATAATGAATATAATCATAAGGTATGCAATACTGTTTACAGAAAATCACACTAACAGGTTAAAGAAGTTCCTTGTATAATTTTCGGCATAAGAACATAATCCATAGAGACAATACCCAATTATGTAATATATACCACCATCATAGTTAACCGAAAGTTCCCTCAATTAAGCAACCATCAACATCATATGCTTACAACAATCTGGAAAGAAATTTGTTCAAAGAAATCACCATGGGAACCAAAGCTTTATATTTGCACAAGAAGCAAATGTTAGTTGCTTAATATGGTCATAGAAGCCTTGATAGTTGCAGCAACATACAAACAATCTGGAAACTAGAGATGACAAGAACTCATGCTGGCCTTGTTCCTGGTCTAGCTCAAATAACAAGTCATCAATGGGACCACACTTCTATTTTGACCAAACTGATTACAAGGATATATAAATTACCAGCAATTTTGGTATAAAAGCTAACACCATTTAAGTGAAAACAAACATCACAACAGTTTCATTGAAGGAAAAAACGGGATTAGTGGTGTGTAAGGACAATGTACTGCTAGAAAAGTAGAAAACTAAAAGAGAAGGTATTCACAGCAAAGACACTGACAAAGTTGGAAATTCCAGACATGCCACTCCAAAATAACATAGTCAAGTTTGGCCGCTAGAAAACTGACAATTCAATTCTTCTTGTCACTCAGAGGAAACAAAAAGCAAGACTGGGTGGATAAAGGGCTTGACTAAGACAAATGACTACATTGCCCTTTCACAAATGCCACTCCAACAAACAAGAACTGCAACAAGACGTGTGAACTGCAAGAGATGCCCAGCAACCGAAGCATGAAAGCTTTGCTAGGCACACGTGTGAGTACCAGGGGCAGGGGCGCAGTACAGACAAGCCACATTTGGTGCAACCAAGTGCAGTGTGCTGTTGGGAGGCACTTGAGTAGACGATGCATAAACGTGACTAGCATGAGAATAAGCAGTAAGAACCATTCCCAAAATAAAAATTAGAATGTGCATCTCTGGTACTTCATGCTTTGAGGGATGGAGCCTCTGAATCCAATGTTTACTCTGCCACTTCTCTTCCATTAGTGGTATAATCCAAGGCATCTGATGGGGGTGCATCAAGCTCCTTCACTTTACCAGTTGTCTACATAACTTGTGCTGAAATTTTGTAGCTTCAATAAAGCCGAGCCACGATGCCTTAGGTATAAACTAGTTGTCCCCACAATGATCATTAGAGCTGCAACTGTCCCACCCCCTAAACTTGATTTCCGAGCATTGGTAGGTACCAAGACAATTCAAGCATAAACTGTATTTACACTTTACAGCAGTAGCACCCCTAAACTAAATTTCCGATGAACACTAGGTGCCAAGTAAATTGTACAGCACAGTTCAAGCATAAACTGTATTTACAGCAGTACCAGTACCACTATGAACATCACATCCTATAGAATGGCATAACCAAACTCCACCATACACTGCTATAAACTCCAACCTATAGAACGGCATCATCAAACTCCGCCATAAAGGACCAAAGGCTACGGCGTTCTACACAGATCCCCCGCGAAATAGGAGAAAAGATCGAAGCCGGGCTGTACCCACTTCCAGTTCCAAGAAGACAAATCTTATGCATCGATTCATCAAAAAAGAAAGAAAGAAAAAGAAAAGCAGATTGGTCCCGGCACGCATAATAATCTGACGATTTGTCGCGGTTGGGGGGAGATTAGCGACGCAAAGTTACAGCGGAAAGGATCAGATCGGTGGTGATACAGCAAGCAAGAATAACAGGTCGAATTCTTGGACGGGATATTAGAGGAGGGAGTTGGGGAGATGAAGAAGAGCAGCAGTAGGGGACTCACTTCTTGAACATGATGCGGGGATTTTCTTGTGCCTTTGTCTCCCCTTGCTCGGCGTCGGAAGGAAGCGGAGGAAAGAATGGGGCCATGAGCGAGTTAAGCCTAACCTAAGCAATGAGAAAATTGATACTTTGCCATCCTAGGCTTCGATAAAATATCACTCTTTAAAATGACAACTATAAAATGTCACTCTTAACATTGACACTTTGATTATTTGCCATTTTGATGGGTTTTGAGGATTCTTAATTATTTGTTAACCATTTTCAGATTATTTGCCATGTGAAAAGACATATTTGCCCTTGGGCCATCTCTTTGCTTATTGCCTTCCATTTGCTTCTACTGGACACGAGAGACGAGAAAATTGATACTTTACCATCCTATTCGGTAGGCTTCGATAAAATGTCACTCCCAAGAATGACAACCATAAAATGCCACTCTTAACATTGATACTTTGATTATTTGCCATTTTGAGGGGTTTTGAGGATTCTTAATTATTTGTTAACCATTTTTAGATTATTTATCATGTGAAAAGACATATTTGCCCTTGGGCATTTGCTTACCGAGTCACAACCAGAAGATGCTTACCGAGACACATTTGCCTTCCATCGGACACAAGAGAGAGAGAGACCGAGAGGAGGAGGCCTCCCGCCATCACGCGCGGCGGCGCGCGCTTCGCCCGCCCCCGCCCCGCCACGCGCCGCCTCCCCCAGCCTCCTCGTGCGGCGCGCTTCCTAACCTGCCGCCACTGCGCTGCCCTCCCGACCTCCCTCGTGCGGCGCCGCCTCCCCGCCGCCACGGCGCGCCTCCCGGCCTCCTCGTGCGGCGCCGCCCCCGGCCGGCCGACCTCGACTGTCCGCTGTCCTCCGTCGCGTGAGCGACGCGCGCAGAGACCGCGCTGCCGTCTCCGCCGCCACGCGAGACCTGCCGCGCAAATCCGCATCGTGGCCGACGATGAAGAATGATACAAATTGGAGAGGCGCGCCGCACGGCGAGGCGGGAGGGCGGCGCTGCGGTCGGGAGGCGAGGAGGCGGCGCCGCCGTGGAGCCTCCTCCTCTCGAGTCTCGTCTCAATCGTCCCTCTGTCTCTCGTGGAGAAAATTGATACTTTGCCATCCTATTCGGTGGGCTTCGATAAAATACCACTCCCTAGAATGACAACTATAAAATACCACTCTTAACATTGACACTTTGATTATTTGCCATTTTGAGGGGTTTTGAGGATTCTTAATTATTTGTTAACCATTTTCAGATTATTTGCCATGTGAAAAGACATATTTGCCCTTGGGCCATCTCTTTGCTTATTGCCTTCCATTTGCTTCTACTGGACACGAGAGACAGAGGAACGAGTGAGACGAGACCTGAGAGGGAGGAGGCTCCCCGGCGACGGCGCCGCCCCTCTCCAATTTTGTATCATTCTCTTCATCGTCGGCCATGATGCAGGACGGCGGCAAGGTCTCGCGTGAAGCGACGGACGACGGCGGAGGTCTCTGCGCGCGTCGCTCACGCGACGGAGGACAATGGACAGTCGAGGTCGGCCGGCCGGGAGGCGGCGCCGCACGAGGAGGCCGGGAGGCGGCGCCGCACGAGGAGGCCGGGAGGCGGCGCCGTGGTCGAGCGGTTAGGGCGGTGCCGCACGGGAGGCCGGAGAGGCGACCGTGGCGGGCGGGAGGCGGCGTCGTCGCCGTCGCGGTGGCGGAGGGCCTCCTCCTCTCGGTCTCGCTCTCTTGTGTCCGATGGAAGGCAAATGTGTCTCAGTAAGCATCTTACGGTTGTGACTCGGTAAGCAAATGCCCAAGGGCAAATATGTCTTTTCACATGATAAATAATCTGAAAATGGTTAACAAATAATTAAGAATCCTCAAAACCCCTCAAAATGGCAAATAATCAAAGTGTCAATGTTAAGAGTGACATTTTATAGTTGTCATTCTAGGGAGTGGTATTTTATCGAAGCCTACCGAATAGGATGGTAAAATATCAATTTTCTCCCTAAGCGATGCCGGAGATGCCTGCCTGGGGCCGGGGCCGGTGGAGCACCAGAGCTGAGATGCTGATGGCTTTGGTCCGCCATATTGGCGGGCTAAGATGATCAAAGAGCAGCCCGGCGTCGGCGGCGAGGTCGTGTGACACGTGACGTGAGAGATATTAGCACGGCGGCCCATGGGACATCGTGTGCCAAAATAGAAATGGGCTGGCACGTAAATGCCCATTGGGCACTTATTTGCCGGTCGGGTCAGTTGGCCAACAACCCGACCCGGGACATTTTCATCCATAGCGCCGCTTGCCATGAGGTCCTGACAACTGCTTGGACTCCGGCAATGGCGTGGACTGTCCTGCAGGCGGCGGCGCCATGGAAGATATATTTTTTATATATAAATAATAATATATATGAATATACCGAAGATAAAATTTTACAATTGGAAGGACATATACTAGTTATTATTTATATTTAATTACTAGGATCGGTAGAATCGGATTGAATCATATGTAAAATCTGACCATGATCTATTGATGGATGATCTGCTAAGAAGATGGATAGTTAAGGATGATCCTATGGGTGATTTTTTAGGCTGTGTCTTATAACTTTTGGTTTATGACTTTTGCATTCTGGTTATTCGTGAGAGAGATTATGAAAAGGGAGACAGTCGTATGTGATTTTGGCTGATATAGCTGAAATTGGTATAGTATATACTACAATCGACTAATAGATTCATCTTAAAAACACATCTTTTGAAAATTAATTACTGTATAAAGATAAATCATAAGCCTAAAGGAACCCAGCCATACATATGGTCAAGAGGCAGTTGCAGAAAGTTATTTTAATGAGCCCATTAACAGGAACATGATCCAAATAGCTGAGTTCAATGACTACGGGCAGGTGATGTCGAGTGTATCTAATGCTTGACTTCATCATATCCAAGTATACAAAAGATAACTTTCATGACTATAATGGCTGGGTTCTTTCCAGCTTAAAGCTGGTTTATACTCGTACTGTCTACATGAACTAGTTTTTAAATGGTGCACTTTTTCAAGGTAGGGTCAATAGGAAGATTGTAGTAAAAAGTGTACTGAGTTCAGCTATACCGACCAAAATCACATGCGACTATTTTTCAGTGTGTACTATCTCTCGTAAACAACCAGAATTCAAATATTTAAACCATCAGCCATAAGACACCAGCTCAAAAGAACCCACCCAATAAGTGATCGACAAAGGCTGCTTATTTGGGTTTTTTGGTGGTTTATGGATTATCTTAATCGTAACTACGGTGATTTTTGTGTAATTAAATTTAAAAAAAATTTAAATAGAAAAAACATGTTAGTCTATCATGAACAATGTAACAAATACGGGAAAAAAGAAATAGGCAAAAAAGCCTAAAAACCCAAAAAGCCAGAAAAAACGAAATTGGAATAGTAAATTGGAAACTAAAATCCATAAGTTGAAGCCAAAATGAATGGGCCGTCGAAAATTTGTCGGGACGTCGGCTATCCGTCCAAGTCAAAAATTTAGAATACAATCAGGTGCTGTCAAACATGGTTGCCACCCAAGCTTAGTCATTTAATTATTCGAGGGTGGGGCCTTGCTCAATGGATATCTTTGTAGGATCAAAAATCGTAACAGTGAGAGTGAATGGTGCCTTAAAGTTTTTTCAAGTATTCACTAATCTTTCACTCTAATAGCTATAAAACTAAGAAGATTAGTATGCAAAATCAACACACAACCTAGCAAATCAAGAAGCTCAAAATCTAAGAAATAAATAGTAATTTCAAAATCGGTATACCGCTATAGTACCGATAGTACCACTGCTACATAAAATTAGCATGGGAATAGTAAAATCAGCGCGATTTCAAAAACTAAAGTTGATGTACTTGTGATCCGTAGATCGAAATCACTTGAAATTTGGCATGCACCTTCTCTAGAATGTTAGAAACGTACTCCAATCAATGACCAAGAGAATCGTTGCCAAATATCCAACCTTTTTTGCATTTGTTGGAGAAGCGCATAAAAGGGGTAAAAGCCTAAATAGGTGAACTGACTTGCATGTGGGAAGAGGATGGCTAATGTGGCTTTAGATATATTCTTACATATTATAGCAAGTAAGAACACCAAATAAATCAAGCAAAAAACCTTCTGATCAAGAAATCACTTGAAAGATAAAAAAACATGCAAAAATCGGGCTTCTTGATGAACTTGCTATCAAAGTGCCTAAATAGGTAAAGGTAGATTTTTAGATGATATCTCTATCTCTTATACGTCTTTGGCATATCAAGATCAAGAAAAGGAAATAGAGAAGACTAAAACCAATCAAAACAAGAGCAAATCAATCAATCACAAGAGATAACCATAAAGATGATCAAAGATTGATTCTATTGCTACTTGAGGAGAAAGGTTTTACAACTACTTCACATTAGAGGACAGAAAGCATACCAAACACTCAACTCTTAAACCCTAACCCTAAAACAAGAGAGCACAAGAGAGGTAGTTTGAATAATTAACTACAAGTCTTCATCTCAACCCCTTAAATAGATGGGCTAGCTAGCCACATCTAACCTTTGGTGGATACTATCTACTTAGCATAATAGGGAAAACCCGATAACCCCCCACACATAGATTTTACTCACACATGTTCACTTATGCACGTATTTCAAAGCACATAACCCCGAATCCATAAGTTCTTAGCATTGATTCATCTTGATCAAACCAGTTTATCTTTGACCTAAACCACTTTTCTAAGCACCGCAGTTTTGATCTAAGATAGTTTATGGTATTTTGGCCGAACTACCAAAATACTCTTTCTTGACCCGGTCTTCATCTTCCACTACAAACTATCACCGTGCTTGCCATGTGTAGGCAAGTCTCTTCCATTCTGGTTCCACCAGACCACGCCTCACTTGGACTAACCAAACCACATGGTGCAACTCCACCATTCAATCTTCCCTTCAATATTTTCCACCTTTTCTCGTGCCATGCTTGAGTTCATCACCTCATCTGGCATCCTCGATCGTTCTGAGCCTTGGCTCTCCTATGAGCATAGCCCTGGTCCTCGTCGTTGATCGTGGTTAACTACAAGCGACTTTTCATATCCAAAGACAAAGAAATCATTTTTGAGCACAAGTTCTTCACAACTTGATCCACGTTAGTCAAAATATGCTCCATGTAACATTAATGCGCTGATCTAGACTAACCCAACACAATCCCTGACTCAATTTCATAAAATCCCCAAATTTCTACCTCGGCCAGTAGTACTTACCTGTGGTACTACCGCCCATCATAAGCCGATACTACCGCACCTCGCACCTTGCAACTGGACCTATCTGAAAAATAGCTACTGTCAAGTAAAAATCGGATCTACCACTCAGCGGTATGACCGACACTACACTGTGGTACTACCGCACAGAGGTATGACCGGTACCATGATGCGGTACTACTGCACAGTGGTATGACTGACACCACGCCGACGGTCATATTGTTTTCCCAGAAAATTTCAGAAAATAATCCAGACAAAATGCAATCTTTGCAAAATCAAACAATTACATCATAAAACTTACAATGGTTCATCACAATATTATCTTGGACGTTCTCACATGGTTCTTCAATCTCCCCTTTGATGAACCCATTAAAAATTCTTTAAAAATACAAATAAGAGGTGGTTTTAAACATAGAAAGAGAATTTTGCAAAAAGAGACTCGAAATGGTCATGAGAGGAAAGAAAAGACTGAAAATGACCGTATGAGGCAAAAATGGATTGAAGTTACTGAGAATGGCAAGTTTTCCATAAAAAGCTGCAAATCCACCAGATAAATTGGGAAATCCTATTCTAAGTCCATATGAAAGAACAATTATTCTATTTGACCTTGGTCATGGTGAGAAGAGAACAAAAAATCAAAAGAATCACAGCAAGACATTAAAGCTATAACTTAGCAAGATTTTACAGAAAAACTTTAAATCATGCTCTAAATATGTATTTTCACCAATCTTTTACCCTTTGACAATAGAATCATCAACATGTATTGAAGAAGATAGAGCACGAACGAAATAAAGTGACTACAATTTATTTGTTTGTAGCATTAGAAGCCATGAAAATTATCCAATGTGACTTTACAAGTATTACACTAAACCATATTAAGTGAAGTAGCTAGTCTAGATTATAGCAAAGCTAAAGCCAAATTAGTAATAATATGAATTTAAATAGATTTTTAGCATGCCAAGTAGCTCAAGATCATAGTTTGCCAAAGGTATCCAAAAATAAATGAAGTCATGTCAATAAACTAAATAGAATCAAGAAGCTATAATTAAGTCAATTTAGAGTGCTACAAGTTCAATGTTGAATCATTTTGCTGAAGCACATAGAATTAAGCATATTTAGCACTTACTGAAATTTATTTTTGGTTTTTTCTTAGAAAAGTAAGTTTTGGACTAGGAGCCATCCACAACTACCTCCTAAGTTTTAATTTTTTTTAGTTTTTTGTTTTCTTAACCATATGCTAGGTCTTAAGTCATGCTACGACCATCCCAAGCACTAAGCTTAAAAGAGTGGTCTAGGTCATCCAAAACTCCTCGTGAGTTCATGTCTAGTGTAATGGCAAGCCGTCTCATGAGAAAGAATTGGTGAGATCAGTTTTTTTGCACAAAAGATATCATTTTGCATTTTCTTGACTTAGTTCAAGAATAAAGAGTTAATATTAACTCATGGTTCAATAAGGAATTAGCATAGTTCAATCTAAAACTCAATTTAGGTTCAAGACTCAACTTAGCCTGTTTGACATGGCATGAATCATAAGAGAATCACTAGAGAAAAACTAGTCACAAGATCCAACATGACATGATTTAATTCAAGTTTCTCACATTAATAAAGCTAGCATGAAAAAGGTAATCTACATATAGAAAGACATGACGAGGTCTCTCCAATTCTCCGAAGGTTGCCCAGGACTTCCTCTAGCTCATGCGTTCGAGGGGGGACTTCGACCATAATATCTACCAAGGTAGCTTCCAGGGTCTCCATCAATCCCCACACCGACAGGGATATGTCGCCACACATGGTCCCTCTCTGATAGCTTGACCGACACTTGAGTCTTCTCCTCCTCTAGCGTGGTAATATGTTGCAATAGGCTTTCGCGCTCCTTGACGATCGTAGACCGAGTCTGCTCCACCAAAGTGTGTGTGTCTATGATAGCCTTCGCACCTTCCGCCTCAGAAAGTGGATGCATTCATTCTTTGCATCAATCACGCCCATCGCAGCTGTGGTGGATTGCCAAGTGAAGAGACCTCCGCCTCCACGGAGGCTATGTAACACCCTAGGGTCCAATCCGACTTAGACCTAACCACATTCTAGATAGGCCACGCACCGTAGCAACCCGCTTGCACTTTTGTCCTCGCTTTGTGCAAAACGGTTAATCGAGAGTGCTAACATTGGAACTCCTAAGCTTATATATAAGTGCTTCTCAAGGTAAGTTAGCAAGGTAGGACTAACCCAGAAATTCATGTGTACACATACATGGGCTAACATGGGCCGGGGTGTCACATACACCCCCTCAAAGGACTCGACGTTCTCGTCGGACCAACATACCCACACCGGGGCAAATGATAAGAATCTCCCTTCTTGGCACATGTCCGTGTGTTCAATCCCAGCACATATGCCATGCCGTGTATCCACTCCGGGCCCACACGCGCCATGCGCCATATGCCCGCGCCCCTGACCCGCACACGCCCATGTAACCGCGAGAGTCGGCTCTGATACCATTTGTAACGCCCTAGGGTCCAAACCGGCTCAGACCTAACCACATTCTGAATAGGCCACGCACACGTAGCAACCCGCTTGCACTTTTGTCCTCACTTCGCGCAAAACGGTTAACCGGAGGTGCTACTATTGGAACTCCTAGGCTTATATATAAGTGCTTCTTAAGATTAGCTAGTAAGGTGAGACTAATCCAAAAAATTTATGTGTATATACACATAGGCCAATATGGACCGAGGTGTCACAGGCTACTCGCTTGTCCCCATTCTCAGGCATCTTCCTATAAGCCACGCTATTGAAATCAGTAACAATGCGACGGCGACATGCATTTTCTACCGGTATAAATTGTCGGCGCACTAAAGTCATGTCGTGTGGAAAGTTTAGGCTAGTCTTAACACTTTACTGATTCTCTAGAGTGCAAAGAGTAAAGCAGGGTCCATACAGTTTAGCTTCTCATATCAATGCTTAGACCCAACGCGGAATACTCCTGTCTGCAGCTATGCAATTACTACCACTTTACCAGCCTCAGTGCATGCCCATACCACTAGAAGCTGCTTCTTCAGTTCTTCTCCTGAAATCTCACTTCCCAGGGACATATATAGTTACATGATAACAAAATGCGAAGAATCATTGGTAATGAGTGAATTTTTTTTAGTTACTCGTAGGAACCAAAATCGGACAGAGATTGAAAGTTGAGAGGAAAAGATGAATCTGAGGTTTTCTACCCGCAAGAAAGTAAAGATCAAATAGTGACATGTAACAAACGCACAATGAGTCTTTTTCTGTTGTGCATCGTTTTCGTAGTACAATGAGTGAAGAATCGAATGTACTCTTCGTCGACAGGTAAGGTGAAGAAGCATCACGTGGACCCATATTCGAAGTCTCTGACCCAACGCAGAAACATAAATTATTGCAGCCATGGAGGGTTCGCGAAGAGTTCTACTTCTACTCCTCTACACTTCTGGCTGCTGCCTTGCAATGACCACTACAAGCCTCAGTGTCCATACCACTTGACGCTTCTTCCTCCTCAAACCTCATATACGGAGCATAGCGTTATCGGCATCGCTTGATTGTGGGAAAGAAGATCCTGCAAACCGATGGAGGGGGTGTTGGTGAGCGTTTCCACAGGAGTGATGAAATCGCTCCTCACCAAGCTCGCCACCCTGCTGGAGAAGGACTACAAGCAGATCAAAGGTGTGAAGACGGAGATCACCTCCCTGAGAGATGAGATGAGCAGCATGAATGCTATGCTCGTGAACATGTCCTCCATGGAGAATCTCGATGCGCAACAGAAGGAGTGGCGTGACAAGGTGCGTGAGCTGGCCTATGATATGGAGGACTGCGTCGATACCTTTACGCATGACCTTGGCCATGGTGCCACCGAGGCCGGGTTTATGGACAGAATTAAGGCGCTCAAGCAGAAGTACGAGATTGCCAACCAGATCAAAGATCTAAAGTCTCGTGCGGTGGAACAAAGCAATTGTCGCGATAGATACAAGCTTGATGAGAGAATTGATCGGCCTCGCCATGTGGCTATCGACCCTCGGATACCGGCACTCTATGCAGAGGCTGCCAGCCTCGTAGGCATAGACGGCCCGAAAGAAGAGCTCATCAAGTTGCTGACGAAGGAGGATGGTACACAGCAACTTCAAGTGGTATCTATTGTTGGATTTGGAGGTATAGGCAAGACAACTCTTGCCAAACATGTTTATACTGAGATTGAAGCCAAATTTGATCACAAGGCTTTTGTGTCGGTATCTCAAAATCCCAACATGGTGAAGGTTTTGACAACTGTACTATCAGCAGTAAATCCGTTTTATTATTCGGATTATCACTTGGATGAATCAACCCGGAATGACGAGCGCGTACTCATCGATATATCGAGACGAGAACTCAAAGACAAAAGGTACGAGTAATTCAATTGTGATAAGTTGATAACGTACACTGTGACTACTTTTATTTCCGAAGTTATTGAATGATCTCCATGGATTGCTTGGTGGAGATATAATATGTGTTCTTTTACAAGTAAAGATGATTTTTCTTGTAGAGCTATGCAGTTGTTCTAGAATTCTATCGCAGAAACAAAATTTGCATTTTTAGTAAGGTAGGGGAGTTGATAATATTTGATGTGTTTTGGAAATTTTGCGCGGACACTCCACGAGGCTTGTAACTTCTTTCACTCATGAAACTCTATATGTTTGATTCTTAAATTATACAGCTTAAGATACATGAGTTTGACTGTGCTTATAAGATACAGTAAGGACTGAAACGTTGTCTTTGCAACAATTTAATTATGACTGGCCTCTAAAAACACTAACCGTGTATATATATTTATAAAAGTTCAGATCCTGAGAGCAATAATAATCTATGGATGGAGTAGATCAACCGACCAAACGTAAATGACACATTAAAGATAGGATTTTGTGAAGGGCGTTACCAAATACTTATACAGTTTTGCTATTGCACAGGCGACTGAAATTTTTTTACTTATACTACTTCTCGTATGCATTTATTATGGATTTGTTAGTACGTGGGGGTATTTTTCCAATCTGGATCGAATAGATAGTGGGTATGAAGTTACACAACTATGTCATCTAGGTCCCTAAACTTGAGAAATATAGCATAAGCTCTTAAAAGTACAAGAAAGACAGTACTGTAGGTCAAAAAATTAACCAGACTTGCTTACCTGCCGATCAAATTTAAACTGGCACCGCAACTAGATGTTTTTGTTAGAAATTTATGAGTCTGTATAGATTTTATATTTCTTGAATCATGCATTAGTCTCTGACAAGCAACTAACCGGTTTCTAAACAAGATTCTTAAAAAAAATGCCTAGTTATGGATGATGTTTTTCGCTCGTGTATCTTAAATCTCATTGTATTTAATTTTTCCCCATATATAGTGTTGACTTTTTCAGGAGAAATTTTAGCTGAGGTCCCTACTCTGTTTTTACTACTAACATGACAACTTTGTATTGTTCGACAGATACCTTATCGTGATTGATGATATATGGACTATGGAAGCATGGAAGATTATTAAATGCGCTTTTGTGGAGAATAATCGTGGTAGCCGAATTATAGCAACTACACGCATTGAGAGTGTAGCTATGGCATGCAGTTTTTGTTTCCATGACCGTGGGCATGTCTACAAGATCAAACCTCTTAATGACCATGACTCGAGGAAATTATTCCACAGAATGGTTTTTCATTCTGAAGATGGTTGTCCTGAGCAATTAAACAATGTTTCCGAGGAAATTTTAAAGAAATGTGGAGGGGTGCCATTAGCCATACTTAGTGTAGCCAGCACTTTGTCAAGTCATGAAGATGTCAAGTCAAAGGAAATCTGGGAGAAGATGCGAAGTAATTTAAGTTTTCAATTGGAAACAAACACTGCTCTAGAGTGGATGAGACATGTGTTTAATCTTAGCTACAACGATTTATCTCTGCATATTAAGACCTGTTTGCTATACTTTGGTGTATTTCCAGAAGATTCTGAAATATTGAAGGATGATCTGCTGAGAAGATGGATAGCTGAGGGTTTTGTTTGTGAAAAATATACGTGTGGCCAAGAGGAAGTTGCAGAAAGTTATTTTAATGAGCTCATTAGCAGGAACATGATCCAAATAGCTGAGTTCAATGACTGCGGGGAGGTGATGTCTTGTCGAGTGCATGATCTAATGCTTGACTTCATCATATCCAAGTCTACAGAAGATAACTTTATGACTATAATAAGTGATCAGCATAGGATGAAAGGTCCTTTGAAAGTTCGTCGGCTATCCGTCCAGGCCAAAAATTTAGAATATGGTCAGGTGCTTTCAAACATGGCTCTCACCCAAGCTAGATCATTTAGCTATTCGGGGCCT
This sequence comes from Dendrocalamus sinicus, assembly GCA_036346575.1. NCBI lineage: Eukaryota > Viridiplantae > Streptophyta > Magnoliopsida > Poales > Poaceae > Dendrocalamus > Dendrocalamus sinicus. The sequence continues at coordinate 43,555 of JAYEVI010000093.1, read as the reverse complement.
GTTCAATGGATACCTTTGCTCCCGAAGTTTCGACATTTGCGAGTTCTACACCTTGATGGTCATGCTTCGGAGGCTGAGTATAATCTGTCTTACATATACAACTTGTTCCAACTGAGATATTTGAGGATCAGAGGCGTTAGGTACAAGAAACTGTTGAGTCAATTGAGAAAACTGCAACATTTGGAGACGTTGGATATAGCTAACGCCGTAGATTATTTAGATGTTTGTAAGCTACCCACAACGTTGCGGCATCTGATTGTTCCGGCAAGCTTGGAGCTGTTTGGTGAGATCGGCAGAATGAGAGCCCTCCGTACTTTAGATGAACTAGTAATAGATGTTACACATCACCGGTCTGCGGAAACCATGAAGGGGCTCGGTGAGCTGACCAATCTAAGGGAGCTAAAGCTGCACCGTTGTTCAGGGGGTGGGGAAGAGACTGACGGTGACGGTTTTCTACTCTCCTCCCTGTGCAAGCTCGGGATCCGCAACCTTCGATCTCTAAGCATCCGCGGGTGGTTCTTCGATGATGATGTATTGACTTGTTGGTCCCCACCTCCATGCCACCTCCGTAGACTACATGTGCTGCCGTGCCGCTTCTCCATGGTCCCTGACTGGATTGCGCAGCTCGACAAGCTCAGCAGCTTGGAAGTTGGAGTTCTGTCGCTCCCGAGGGACGGTGTCGAAGTTCTTGCAAGGCTGCCCTTCCTGCTGCACCTCAGATTGCATGCTGAGAATGTCCCCGAAGAAGGTGTCATCATCTTCGGCGCAGCATTTCGAAATCTCAAGGAATTCTGGTTCAGATGTCAGGTGATGTGCCTCACGTTCGAGGCAGGGGCCATGCCCAGGCTTCGCAGCCTCGAAATAGATTGTTACGCACAAGGGGTGCGGCAAGCCAATGACGTACTTCTCGGCATCGAGCACCTGGAGAGCCTCAAGCTATTCAGGGTGCATATTTACGAGATGGGTGAGGCGATTGAAACGGCATTAGAGCTTATTCCTAATCCAGATGTGGAAGAGCTTATTCTTAATCCAGATGTGGAAACGGAGCTTATTCTTAATCCAGATGTGGAAGAGCTTATTCCTAACCCAGATGTGGAAGAGCTTATTCCTAATCCACATGTGGAAGAGCTTCCAACGTGGGACAGGCGCAGTCTCGAGGCCGCTCTCAGGAAGGCCATCAGCAAGCATCCGGGGAGTCCTAATATTCTAATAGAAGGACCTTTTTAAAATCCTTGCGTCTATTCTAATAGAAGGGACAAGTGTGTTTTTGTCCTTGAATTTCAGAACTTCCGGAGGAAGCGATTACTAGTTTTTAAGTTAGTCAGCTGTTTTAAAACAAGGGAACCTTTGCCCTCAGCAGGGCAGAATTTCTCTTGCAAACATCAGTGGTTTGAATTCAAGGGATGTCAATGTACCTTATCAGCTTACCTTGGAACTTCAATTGGCCACCCTGTTTCTTATTTTGCTTGTGTATTTTGACTCTGCACTGAGCCACTGATCATGCTTAATTCATATTTTTCTTGCTGAATGACATCGAACAGTTTCTTCGGAGATAATGGCACAACTGGCTGTTATTCCACTGTGGATGTTCATAGTAATTACTGATCATTTGCGAACGAAAAGTTTAAGGCGGCCGGTTCTTTCTGTACAAGGATAATGGTTTCTTCACTTGATGTAGCGTTGAACGTGTCTCTGCTTTCGCGTGCATGATCATGGACAGTGATATGAAGATGTTACTACCATGTTTGCTCCGCGAAATGGTAATTTCCTTCTAAAACCGCTATAGAGGTTGTTGGCTTGTCAAGGTTACCGAAGCATCGAAACATAGCAGCAAGCCTTTGAACTCTGATTTTGTTCAATACGAAACAATAGTAGCTACCGTCCGGCAAGTCCTAGTATAGTTATCGACCCTGACTGATTGTATTAGTTTCTGAGATGAGGCGATGGAAGACGACGGAAGGATGGACATGACACATGAGTAGGGATTTGTACTGACAGCAATGACACCAACAGAAAACAGAGACCTATCAAGGCTGGCTGCTGCGTCCAGTACGATGCGGGCGCTTCATAAGCAAAATCTTATGTACAGCAGTGTTTGAACCCTGGTAATTGATTTCGTTTCTCAGGAGTCAGGAGTCAGAACAATCCAGTGCAATTTCTGTGCTTGTGGTTATATATTGATATGGGCTTCCTTTGTTTCAGCAATACGTACATTTGTATCGCGCATGGGGTTGAGATAAGCCTCTTCTGATCTTCACATATACTAGCCTCATAGGCGCGGCGGCACGCCGCGTCAGCCACCGTGTGTACCGAAGTAAAAGAAGTGATAATTCGTGAGGAGTTTTAAAAAAAATCGAGGGCACATGTGTATTTTCAAAAAAGTCAAAAGTCTTTTTCGTAAAAATCGAGGACACATGCGTAACTAAAAACGAACCCGACGTAATTTAGAAAATCATGGGCGCTATCCTGCAAAGTATAAAAAATTTCGGTGAAGTGGAGGGGTGTTTTCAAAAAAAAGTGGGTTAAAAAAACTGGCGGGGACCTTTTTGTGAAAACAGAGGGCCTTTACGTAATTTCGGGAAAACGGATGGGCTTTTTCGCAAAAAAGGTCGGCCGATCCGCTGTAATTCGCGCCACGCCGCCGAGCGCCGCAGGGGCGACGTGGGAGCCCTCTCCACGCAGGGAATCCGCGAGGCATAATAGGGAGTGATGTAAGAAGACTTAGACAGTACTATTCTGATTCCAGCATACATCAGTCATGTTCTTAGTCGTCACCTTTCGGTAACTATTGTTCACTAGTAAATTGTACAATAGGTCCCTAAATTTATACAACTATTTCAAATAGATCCATTGTGAGACTATGTGAGGTCACCCCATAGTTAAGATGAGTAATTGACTTTTGGTTCAAAGAGTTTGCGGAGTTTAAGTTTGATTCTTAAGAGTTTGCAAATTTTTTTAGTTGCATTTTGTCACTGACGGTCTGATCGGCTTTGGGGCCGCAGTCAGACCGACCAAGAATGGTCTGACCGATATAGGTCTAGCAGTCAGACCAACTATGGAAGTGGCGGTCAAACTTGCCTTTGGTTGATGGTTTGACTGGCTAAGGTGCCGGCGGTCTGACTAACCTGTGGTTGGCTATCAGACTGGCCTAGTAGGTTGGAGCATGAGTTGGTTTGAGCTGAGTTGGTTGAATGTAGGTATGGCATAGGTGCCATTGTTTGGGTGCATTTATGGCACATGAAACATGTTTAGACTAACATGTGTCAAGTTATGAAGAGTTTATACTCGGAAACAATTTCTTTTCCTTTAGATGTGTAGGGAACCTTCGAGTCAACTATGGTCAACAACAAAGACCAAGACTACGCTTGTGGAGGAGCCGATATCCAGAACAGTCAAATATGTTGGGTAAGATGGTTAGGCTCAAACAAGTCACAGGAAAGACAAGAAATGTTGAAGGGAAGATTCGAGCAACAGTTCATCAAATGGTGCAGTCGGTACAAGTGTGGTGTGGTCGTGAGGAACCGATACAGAGAGACTTGCTGAAGAATGAGCCATTAGTGACCTACATGTTGCAAGCATGGAGACTACTTGCAAATGAGATGACCATGGACTAGGCTTTGGAAATAGGTGAGGTCCATGGTCAAAGCGAAGGAAGCGCGAAGCTTAACAGAAGTTGGTAGAGGAGTACTTTGGTAAATTGTCCAATACAAAAAAGCGGTGGTGTGCAAAATCGTGGCATTGGCCTTGGTGGTTTAGGTTAAGAATGTGCTAAAAATGTGAAGTATATCAAGTGCTGATTCACTAATGGATTAATGGGTGTGCATTTTGAGAAGCGTGCACATGAAAGTGTGAAACCTAGTTTAGTGTTAGATTAACAGGTTAGCTCATGTAAGTGGATGAAACCCAATTAGAGGTGCTGGTTTGGGTTTCTCTTGTGATCCTCCATATATAAGGAGGGAGAGAGGTGGCTAGGTTATACTTTTAGAGAGTTTAATCCAAACCTTTGAGAGGAGAGTTAGAGTTCATAGAGAGAACCTCATGGGAGATGTGAGAGGCTCTTGTGGCTGCGCTTTTTGTCATCCTTAGATTTTGTGTGTGGCTAGGGAATGGTTGTAAATATTTATCTCTAAATATCACTAGAGATCAAAATTAGTCCAAGTATTTCCCTCTTGTGCTCAAGTGATGAAATCTTGATTTGGTTTAGTTTTTTAGTGCTTCCTCTTCCCTTCTTAATCTTGGTTTGTGCCAAGGACATGCAAATGATGATGATGTCTCTTGGGGAGCAGATCTCATCCATTTAGATACTTGTTATTTGCATGTTCTTGTGATTGCGCGGTTTTGCTCAAGAGAATGGCGATTTTGAGGTTTCGGTCTTCTAGGCATTTTGGCTTGCATTTGTACTGTGATCTAGCTTACTATGACATATAAGAACCCATCTAAAGTCATTGCTATGACATGTAAGAACCTATCCAAAGTCATCTAGATCATCAAGGACTCATGAGTAAGAGCAGATCGAAGTTTCTCTCTTTTGTCCGATTTTGATGCAACATTCCTCCAAAAAGAAAAATATCAGAACTTTAACAATAATTTTCTTCATCATTGATTAGAATAGGTTCCTAACATTCTACAAAAATTGCATACCAAATTTCAAGTAATTTGGAGTTTTGGATTGAGAGTTGGCTCTATTTGTAGTTTTTGCCCAGTTTTAGTGCAACAGAGCTTCAAGAGCCAAAAGATTCCAACTGTCTTAAGTTCTTTTAAGATTTTTTTGTTAGAATAGGTTATTAAGGTCATGATTTAGCTTTGATTTAAGTTTCAAGTCATTTGAAGTTATGGATCAAAAGTTTCGTTAATTTTTAGATTTAAAATAATGCCAAAATTTTGTTCTGTCCAGAGAGGCGATGTCAAACTGGCCCTGAGAGAGGTCATACCCACCTAGGCAAGTTAGACTATCCTATATATTGTAGTCAGACCATATGGGCAAGATTTGATCTGTTTGACTCAGTTTTTCTTGAATCTTTTCTTATTGATGATTAGTCTCTAATCTTCATAGCTTCTCATAACTATTTGAGTAAAGATCTTTGCTTTATCCTTTGAAAAAGCTTTTGAAAAGCGAACGAGGGGGAGCGGCGGTGGCAGGCACACTTGGCGGTGATGACCAGGCGGCACAGGAGATAGTGCAATGTTGGTAAGGCCGACGACTAGATAGGAGCAATATGATCGATGAAGATGGGCGACATGGAGAAGACGACAAACAGCATGTAGTGCCAGGTCGCCTCGATAAGGACGTTGACTTTTAAGGTGCACGCCTTTTCGGGCATGTCTCGGGAACCGATGACACACGAATTGATGGCGCACAATGTGCTTATCGCCATCTGGCACGTGCCCCATGCTACAGCAATACCAGTCGACCACGACCATCACGATGTGGCCCACGGGCCAACTACTCAACATGCTAAAGAGCTGGAGGGGGCCAAAAGGACTGGCGACATGGTTTCGACCTATAGGAAACAAAACCTTTCACCGTGAAAGGCTACTGTTGTAGGAGTGCCCCCACCTACATCCATGCGGCCTGCTGGACCAAGAGACCCAATAAGATATGTAAAAAGACACATATACCCCTGAAATAGTAGGCCACTGTGAAGGTATTATTGTAACCAGGTCTTATGGCCCCATATATATACACATATACACACACACACACACATATATACATATATATATATACACATATATATATACATATATATACATATATACATATACATATATATACTAGTTAAGTGCCCGTGCGTTGCTACGGAACAACAAAAACCTGATACAAACAGATATATAAGAGAACCAATCCACATCACTTTCAATTCATATGAGACTCAAAATATATCAATAAATAAACATATCACCTTTTCTCTTGTCAAATTTCAACAGGGCATGTGAACATATTAATTCAACGAATCTCAGAAAGTCAACGTGCTATAGTACACAATTTAATTTTCTCTACAGCCATGTCAACAAGTGATCTAGGTATCTCTTTCAACTGATGAATCTGATGTGAGGATACTATTTTTCCCTTTTCTAACCTCTGGTTTTCCCCTAACCAACCCTTGTTTTCCATTGCTGCTTGTGGTTCATACGATACAATTGCCAAATCCTCTATTGATGATCTAGCTCTCTCTTTCAACTGATGGGCTTGAGGTGATAGTCCCATTTCCAGGCGTGGAACTCGCTGACATTCTGTATGTGCTAGATCAAAAGGACATATCAGATCATATCAACCACATAAGGCAAAGTTTGAGAGTGAAACTTTAAATGTCGGGAAAGAAGATGAACATTTCCAAGCCAGTGATGCTCAACAATGCGTGTAGAGTCCCATCTGCCCAACCATATGATCTCAAGAATACAACAAATCAGATACGGCGAGATAAAATCACAAAAGGTACTAACAACTTCATGTTTCATACATAGGTGATGATTATTTATGATGTAGGTCCTGCTCGATCTGGAGATGTTGCCAGCATCCATTGAGATAGTGTACTCTGTGCTAGTTGTGTTGCGAGTGTACTCTGTGCTAGTTGTGTTGCGGTTTCTTTTAGCGTATAAGACAAATTTTCCATTTTCTACCGTAACAACTGCACACAAAAAAATGGTTAAGTGAATCATATAAGACAGGCATTCAATCACTTCATAAGAAAAATGTTTCTTATAAATGCAAAGACTAAAACCACTAATAGTTTCACAACTGTAGAGGTCTACATGATATGAGGCGGAACAGTGAATTAAGCACTCAAGCACGCCGAGTTATTTAATTTTAACTTACTTTTTTCATCCTTAGCTACATATTAGTGGGATAATAGCTGTTTTCATCCTTAGCTACATATTAGTGGGATAATAGCTTGGTATGCACAAAAAAAAGGTAAAACTTGTGGACATTGCTAGTTCAATTGTGGGAAGCATAACATACCATTGCTGAGGCACAGGTAGAGATGATGAGTAGACTTTGATCTAGTCCTCTTTATAAAACATTGAATCATTCCATCTCACGGATCAGGCTGTCTAGACAACATGAGATATAATGTATCAAGAACGAGGAAAGCTTGTATGTCATACACAAACAGAACCATGCAGCATATTGGAATGCTTGAGCATAGATATGAACATCTAAGTAACATTATCTGGACGTATTATGTGATAGAATAATAATGCAATTGACAAACGAAACAAGGTCAACAAATTAAAGCATCAAGGTGTCCTATTGTAAGAAAAGTTCACTAAATAGAAATGAGACTTTAGTATCTCTTACATGATACTAATTGTATAAGGAAAGAACAAAACAGATTTGAAGAACAAAGCTATCCCAACAGTGTGCATCTTCATATTTTTGTAAAACGCTCTATACATTTACCACATTATTTTGTACACTAACTAATAGCAATCAAAAGTTGCATGGTAACCTATGGCCCAAGTAATCTAGGCGAAGCAGTTTAATTGATTAGAACAAAAGGAGTAAGAAAAATAGTGTGTTTTCATACCACTAAAACTTGCTGCTCAACAGTCCCCCTCCGCTCTGGACCTTCCTCCCATTAATGCAAGATACCAATTCATGAGCACGAATCTCCTTCCTCGGCTTTATCATACCAGCACCACTTTTGTCGCTAAGCATCCTGGTAGCAGCAAGTACTCTTAGAAGTGATCAAGATTATAAGCCTACACAAACCATGACTAAAATCAGTCCATCTGGTCAATCATGTGCACCAAATATACACATCAACCTCCAAAGTTTTGCCATTTCTGCAACACCTTGTGAGCATGGGATTGAGTAGATGGTATGGTCGATGGAAAGTTGGCAATCACCACGGCTAGCAGTGATGCCACCGGTGCTACAGATATGAAATACCTTGGAGCAGTCGACAAAATAGAGAGGAATCGATAGACAAAAGAAAGGGCCAGTACCTGAATGGACGAACCCGCAAACATGGCCACTGGACTGGCGTCCAACCAAAACGCAGATAAAGCAGAACAAATGATGCTTGCGGCACCACTTGATGGCCCCACCTACTGCCTTCTTCTACTCACCTAGCCAGAAGATAGAGTTGTAGCAGGCTAGCAGTACTCAAGTTCAAAAAGGAAATCTTTAAATCAAACAAATAGTGGTATTGGCCGCAGCCCATGATATATGCTCAACATTTTCAACCAGGTAAAATGCAAACTTTCCTTGAATATAATGCATGAATAGTAGACATAAGTCAAGATGTTTTGTACGATTCGAACTCAACATCTGAAAAAAGATAGATGATGAATAGATTCTGCTATTTAATTAATGTAAATAATTTAGAAGAGATAAATGGCCGCATAATCTAAAGTAACTTTCTAGTTAAGTACCCGTGTGTTACAACAAAAATCCATGCTTTGCACATCGCTAAACAAAGGTCATTGCTAAACAGATCACCGAACAAAGCCACAGTAGAATACGTTCTAATCTCACACATCACAATGAAGCCGCACTCATGGCACACAAACTTATATTTCCACAGAGAACAATTAACAATTATTAGCAAATTCGGTCTACTAAAAATGAAACTAACATCTAACAGCAAACAATTAACAATAATTAACAGTTAACATTAACAAGTAGCAAATGTGGTGAACAAAAATTAGAAATTGTAAGAAGGGAGAGGAATTGGGAACTAACTGGTTTAGATGAAGCAGTAGTAGCAAAGGGGTGTCGGTGTAGGCTGCCAGCGGTGAACAGGTGGTCACCGGGGTTGGAGAAGGAGAGGTCAAGGAAGACGCCGAGGTAGGGGAGGTGGTCGTCGGTGAAGATGTGGTCGCCGACGTCAGTGTCCAAGTAGAGAAGACGTTGCACGGCTCACCTTGGCGGCAAGGACCAACGACAGTGGATCGATGCACAGAGGGGTCTAAATGACGATGAGAAATTGGGGAGGGGGTGCAAAACTCACGAGCAGTATGATTTGTGCGGGAGCACTGAGCTGCGGCCAACGCCGTGGACGACGGCGAGGGCGTCGTCAGTAGGCCATGCGCTCGGCCATCTCGTTCCCAAAGATGAAGAGGGCGGCGATCCATCCGCCGGTCTTGGAGAGGTCAGCCTTGGCGATGGGCTCGCCCCTGATGTTCACGGGCGTCATCCCGACCGCAGAGGCCGGCTCGTAGTCCCCACCGACGGCGGTAGTGGAGAAGCGGGGGGAGGAGGAGCGGGGGGAGGAGGCGGCGGCGGCAAGAGGAGCGAGGAGGAGGCGAGGGCGGAGCGGAGGAGGGGAGGAGGAGGCGAGGGCGGAGCGGAGGAGTGGGTGGAGGAGGCAGCGGCGGAGTGGAGGAGCGGGGGAGGAGGCGACGGAGCGAAGGAGTGGGGGGAGGAGGAGGCGGCGGCGCGGAGAAGTGGGGGGAGGAGGAGGCGGCGGCGGCGCAGGGTGGGGAGGAGTAGGCGAGGGCGGAGGAGGGAGGGGAGGAGGCGGCGCGGAGAACGGGGGGAGGAGCGGAGATCGTGGGGAGATGGGGGAGAAGGTGGGAGGAAGAATCGGTGGGAGAGAAGGCCCACACGTCGGCGCGCAGAGTGTCTGTGAGGAGGGTTTTGAGAGAACGGACGGACTGCCACTAACTCCAATTTTTAAGTAGTAGAGATATATATAGCCTTGGCAAAGGAGAGAGACAGGTGAGCTCATTTTCTATACTCTACTAGTCCTCTTATCTACTGTTTGGTCCATAGCTACAACAGTGGTAATGAATCAATCCACTCCACTCTCACCTATTTATTATGTGTTTATTTATGAGCTCAGGCACCTGATTGTTCTTCTCACACTTGTGATCTTGTTTTGTTCTTCTAATCATTGTGCATGATTCGATTGGCAAGCATCCCATCTTTGCCGTGACAGGGCCTCTGTGAAGTAGACTGGGAGAGCCGCATGTGCTGCATCAGTCAGGTCGTTTCATCCCTTTTCATTGCCACACTAGAAAGTTTGGTGCTCTTTTTTTAAGCCATGTCTTCTAGAAATAGGAAATATGATTCTGCTTGTGAAAAGCGTAAGAAGAAGAAAATAATTGAAGAGCTAACTCTATCTCGAAAAGGATCTCTTGGTAGGTTTATTAAAAAAAGAATCACAACTCTCTTCTCAAAATCAGCTTCTTGATGAATTATATGTGGAGTTAAAATTACTCCAAGATTTCATTCCAAATGAAAAATATGGGTCCTGTTGAGATGTTAAGTTTTTTGAAACGACTAGAATGTTGCCCTAATGCAATTATTGTATATAGAATCTTGTTGAATATTCCTGTGACTATTGCATCTGCAGAGTGCGGGTGCTCATTTAGGCTTTCGAAGCTTAAGTTTCTAACTTTTTTGGTATTGTAGTACCTTTTTAAATTACACTGTAACTTCTAGTAGCTTTTCTAGCGTAATTAGTTTTTAAAAAATTAAAAAATATTATATCATCACGAATAATACAAAGGAATAAGAAAAATACAAAAAAACCCAAAAATGCTAGAAAATATGAAATTAAGAAATTAGAACTAAAAGCTTAAACCCAAATGAGCATCCTAACACTACTTGTGTTCTACAATGACACAGGAAAGACTTAGTGGACTGGCTACAGTAGCACTTGAAAATGATGTTTTGGAGAAGATTGCTTATGAGGATATAATTGAAGATTTCAAGGAATTGCTTATGAAGATTTCATTTCAAGGAATTCTAGAAGGATGACATGTTCCAAGTAAAAGTTAGATACTAGTTTAGAGTTGCAATACTTGTTTTTTTATCGAGATTAATTCCAAGAGAAATTGTATTACAGTTATAATATTCAATAAAAATTTGTTGCGTAATTGGATCTTCTTAGTTGTAGGGCCTAATTTCATGATTAACCTTGGGCCTACCGTGCTGCGGATGGAACTAGCGCAGTGCAGCGTTGGGCAGCGCAGCGTTGGGGAGGTGGAGGCGTTGCATGGCGCCGTGGTGAGGAAGGGGATTGGATTGCGGCAAGAAAGCAGAGGCGACCGCGGCGCTGGCAGGCACAGATTGAGCGGATGTTGCAGCTCTCCAGGGCCCTGTCCTCCGGCGTGGAGGACGGCGACGATGATGTTGGCAGGTGGGTAGGGTTGGGCGCCTAAATCCTAACCCTTATTCAGGAGCGATGGGGATGACTGGGACTGGGAGGGACCGATGGGGTAGGAAACGAGCGACAGAAGAGGGGATTCGAGGCGGGACATTTTAGTGAAAAAAACATCCAACCACGTAAGGGGGTTTCTGCAAAATGGATAAAGTGGATTGAGGGTTTCTGCCTACCTCCATCTAAGCCATACAAGCCAGATCCAACGCTCCTCGTGGTCGTTTGAACTGTAGCACTCAATTGGGTTTTAATTTTCACTAGATAAAGAAATAATTTTGAAACTAAACTAAAGAAGATAAAAAAAAAAGATCGTATAGACAAAATTATATAGTGTTTGGTTTATGGGACGAGGGGTGGATATGATGGTCCAGGCCAACTTTTGAGGTTGTCTATGTGTTTGGAACCAACTATCCATCCGAGGGGAATATTCGCTCAAGATTCAAGATAGCACAATATGGCAAAAACATCGGATGAGCTCGTCCGGCCATGTGCTCATCCGTCATGTGACCGTATGTGAGCTCGAACTATGGATTCAGTCACCACATGAGTGGCGACAGTAGAAGACAAGGAGAGGGTACGGACAAGGGAAAGGAGCACCGGTGAGGTCGCCGGGGTCTAGATCTAGATCTAGAGGTCGCCACCGAACTCTAGATGCCGAGGTTGCCGCCGAGCTCTGGTCGTCGAGGTCGCCACCAAGCTTTGGGGCGGAGAAGGCACGGGCCGTGCTACAAATCTTCATTAGTTGCGTCGGAGGGCAAGCTAGAGGCGACGGTGCACAGGCGGCGCCTTCAGTGGCGCCGGAGCCGATGTAACAGGCGGCGATGGCGCTGTCTTTTCGAGGATGGGTTGGGGGATGAGGAGAGAGATTTTGGGTGGGTCCTTTAGCACTTATGACATATGCTTTTAGCTTATGTTACAATAACTAGTTTTTAAACGGTGCATTTTTTTAAGATGGGGTCTACAGATATATTATAGTATAAAATATACTGAGTTGACCTATATTAGCCAAAAAGGCATACGACTATTTTTCTCTACGTACTATCTCTCATGAACAGTCTAGAATTCAAAAATGTCAGCCATAAACCAACCCAAAAGAACCAACCTTTATATGATTGAGGAAGATGGGCTGAGATCTGTTAGATCGTGATCCAATGATCCAAGAGAGAGATCTTTAGGGTTATCCTCACTACATGGTTACCATAACCAATTCCATTCTATCTCATTCCTTCAACAAAACATCAACTTATATCATCTCGGATCATCTTGTCCCTCCAACCAAACAAAATTTGGGAGCATCCAATCCCCTCACAAAACAAAATTGGGGAGTATCCAATCCCCTCAACCAAATAATCTACTTTGATTGTTCTATCCCATCCATTCCAAAAAAAAAATCACCATCCCATCCCATTCCTCCTCGTCGTTCTAGCCAAACACTACCTTGGCCATATAATTGGTATGTACAGCAGACCGATGGCTGCGTACGGAGGTCTGGACACTGACGTACGGCCTCTGGATGTTACCAACTAGCTAGTCTCTCTAACCAAACACTACCTTAGCCTAACAATTGGTGTGTAAAGCAGACTGATGGCTGTGTACTGATGGACACTGACGCACGGCCTCTGGATGGTACTAGCTAACCTAGGACCGATCGAGTTGGCGCCATCCATGGCTAGACTTAGGTTAACTAAACCTGGGCAATTTTGCACGCATGCGCTGCTCTATTTAGTGTCAGTAATGCATCCTATCCTGTAATTGGGATTTCGTCCTCGAGAATGACCGCCTGATTAATTCGCTGGACATATGGACGAACTGCTTAGTTCTTGCGAAGAAAGATCGATCGGTAAGGATATCTGCTGTTCTCTACCGATTCGGCGATTTCTATCCGTCTGCCATTGCAGTTTAAACACGAAACAATCTCAAAGCAGTAGTCCGATATGTATACGTTTTATATATTACCAAGAAGAGGGAAATTACAGCTCGTTGTTCGTCCGTAGCACCACCAACCACGCATAAATGCATCTCCTCGACCTCTGGAGGAGGAGGTGACGGCAATCCTACCGTACTACTGCTCGCGTCCGTCCTACACCGCCCCCACGCCCTGCTTAGTGCTTACCCACCGCTGCTTCCTCCCGTCCATCTTTCTGACTTCCTTCTTCCCGGCCGCGCCCGCTCCCGCTCCCAGCTACGTATCACCACACGACGAGTTCCTCCTCCTCCTTCCTCTCGCGCGAAGCCAAGACCATGGAAGTAGAATACCATGAGGTGAGCGCAATATCTAACCCACTTTGCTCCGCAATACCATGAGGAGAGCGCGATATCTAACCACATTGCCCTCGTCACTCGGCTTCTTTCTCTCTCTCTTTTTCTTCGGAAGTGCTATAGCACATGGCAAGTCAATTTTTTTTTGTTATATATTTTTCGTTCATGTATTCAATATTTCACCATATCTACAATACTATAGTCATCAGAAAATATTACAGACATGTTGAAATATTGTTATAAACATATACGAAAAATGCTACATATATATAGCAAAAAAATAATTATAAATATGCGAATAATGCATAGACACTCCCTTCTTTCTTTCTTACCTACTAATTCTCTCTTTTTGCCATTGATTCGGATCGGTCAGGAGTACGTGAGGAACTCGAGAGGGGTGCAGCTCTTCACCTGCGGATGGCTGCCCGCCGCCACATCGCCCAAGGCGCTCGTCTTCCTTTGCCATGGTACGCACTACAACAGTTCACGCCTACGCTAGCTGCAGATTTCAGTCAGATTAGTATGCTTCGATTAGCTTGCCCTTGCTGCATTAAGCAAACGAACGATAAAGAGCCTGCTTTAGTTTGAAACCTCTCTCTCATCAAGAACTTGTTTCGATGTGCGCTTTTCAGGTTACGGCATGGAATGCAGCGGCTTCATGAGAGGTATGACCTTACACTTGATCTTAGTTTTTTTTTCTTTTGCTTGCTTGTGTTCTTCTTTCTTTTGTTTTATTTTAGTGAGTCATTTTTTTTATGTAAATATTTTCTCCCTTTGTATTCTCTTTGTCTGGCTGGTACATGGGCCCAGACGAGTGGGTTACACGAAGAAACTAGACAAAAGTTTCACGAGCGGTTGGTGCTGGCATACATACATAGCATATAGTATTCCCCTTCCCCTCTGTTTCTATAGGCATTGATGGATTCACATGCATGTACTGGCCATTTCTGGCTCTGTATAATTACTGATTCAATGTTCATAGATGCTTGCCATGAAAAAAATCCGCGCCAATACATATCTAGTAATTAAAAGCAGCACGCAGTACAGATCTGTAGTAGTTTATTACTACTACTTACTAGCATCTGCTAAATAAACATTGGATCGTCGCAAAAAAAATTGTACAAGTTACATATAGAAACCAAGAACATATTACTAATACCATTTACTGGATATATTTGTATTTGCATAATTCTGGTCGTGTTTGGTTCGTTGCTCCTTAGCTATATGGAGTAGATACTGACTTGACGCCAGCGAGGACAATAGGCAGCTCTTCTGTTTGCTAGTTTCAGTTCAAGGAACCTTTCCTGTTTTGTTCCAGTGCGACGTACCTGGAACTCTGAAAGTACTATATATAGCTAAAGAAAAGTATTGGTTTTAGTCTTAAGAGAATGCACCAAGCATGCATCGCCATGGAATGGATGAACACGGATTAGCAGTGGTTGCTGGGGATTTACTGACGCATTTAAAAGCCGCCCCGGGTGGCCGGTCTCGATTCAAAGCACCTGTCCTAACAGCCCAATTATGTTGCTGCCTTGCCTGTCCCTCTTTTGGTAATCAGTTATCATTGGCAACCCTGTTGCGTCTTCTGCGTCTGGTTCATGGGTAATAGTGGTTTAGGTGATGGTCAGCGACGCTTGATTTGCACATGCTTCTAGTGTTGGATTCGGTTTTTGTTTTCCTTGTTATATAGGGACAGGAGAGAGATGCAGAGAACAAATATATGACAGATTGATAGGCAATAGATGCAGTAGTAGTGTATATGTACTACTACACGCTTCAGGGCCACCTTTGCAGGAAACAGTGTAATTCCTCTAGAATTTCCTCCAAATCAAATTCCTATGTACCAAGCAAGCCTGAGTTCTTTAGCTTTGCTCGTTTCTTAATCAACAGTTCAGTTAGTTGACCCGAAGCGAAAGTAAGGACCATCTGATAAGAGTACATAATCTGAACTCGTTTTATGGACAAACTGACAGATAAAGGTTGCTCACCAGCATGGATATCTAACATTTTGCGTCCTGATCAATCGATCTAGCCTTGGAAGCTCTATTTTTCGTCGGAGGTTTCGTCAGTTTCCCCCCATTGGTAGTTGCTGACGACCACCTAGGCACACCAACTTATGCGAGTACTTAGCTGCATTTTTAGCAATCTTTTCCTGCAACCAGATCTAGGAACTAAGCCTGCATATATGTTTGTCAGTCCCTTTCAAGATCTTGACATATACAGATAAAATTCTATTGATCTTTCTTGATTTCTGGCCATAGTTTTCTACACGAGTCCCTTTCATCCACGAACAGTTCTACAGGTGAGCTGCCCGACCAACTGCCTTAGCCTTTCCTTAATCGCTGCCATAACCAGCCGCTTGGTCCACACACGAAAACGCATTATATATATATAACGCAGACGACGCACGTATACGACGGAGAAATGCGTCAGATTCGCAAATCTGAGAAGCGCGGCGTTGTCGCCTCCTTAATCTGTAAGTGTGTACTGTACCACGGCTCGCCATTAACGAGAGCCTAACCACTTGTCTCCGGCGAGCAACTTGTACCGGCATTATGTGAGGCTGGATCGATGTGGTCACCGGTGTCGCGTAATGCTGATCCGTGGATTGGAAATGAGGTCCCGAAGGCGTGCGATGTCGTTACATTGGAGGACACAACTGATGGCTCGGATGCTGTATAGATTGGTAATAGTGAGAAAGAAGAATGTGTTTTTATTTTCTTTCCCCACGGTGGTCAACCTATGATTTGGCGGGTGACTTAAAAGGACCTCTTTGTATTGGTCTTTGACAACGGCTTTTAGCTTTAGTTTATAAATAGTAATAGCTTATAGAGAGTTGTACGGATAGAAAGACTCATGTATGATTTTGGTCGATATAAATAAAGTTACTGCATTGTATCGATATGATAGTATCTTTATCCTCTGCTCACGTTGTAGTAGAATCATGACACTTTCTCTTCTTCTATTAATGCAATGGATGCAAGTCTTTTAGTGTTCTCAAGGGGGGAAAAGCTATGGTTAACCTGGTGTACATATCTAGAGCGTCAATTTTTCGATCCGACGGCGATAATAACGCGCGGTTTCGGTGAGTGGTCCGCGGTAGCAGTGGAGCTAGTGAGCCCCGTTTGGTGCTTTGTAGGAGCTGTTGATCAATGCACTGATCGGCTAGGCCCATGGATGAACAAAGAAATTGGTGACCGGGGCACACCTGAAGCACTGACCAGCTTGGCTTTGCTGTTGTGGAGCAAGATGGACTTAAATTGAGTAGAGGTTGCTGGGGATGATGCACACTGGCAGCCCAATCATGGAGTGGCTAGCTGGTAGTAGTAGCTAGGGCTCACTTATAAACAATTAATTTCGTGGAGAATTTTGGCTGCAGCCAGTAGCCACTGGTGCCCGCCTCTGGAAAACTGGTGCAGCATAGGCCGTAGATTAATACTCGTTCTGTCAGTAAATACATGCCATTTTTCTAATTGATATGGTTTCCAAAGTACCACCGCTAAATTCTACTGTAATATTACTGATGTTGGATTAGTTTTTATCCCTATGAAATCAAGGAGAAAATAAAAATCTCCCGTAGAATTAGCTAGTTTAATTGACTAAATTCTTTTCCCCACACTACGATCAAAAATCAGGCCCCATTTGTTTTGTTGGTAGAAAATTCGGAAGTATCAGATTGCTTCCTGCACAATTCCTACGAAATCCATGCGCCCAAATTAGGGATGAAAACGGTCGAAAACTCCTCAACCGCTTACTTCTACATTTGAATACGAAGCAAAGCGAAAGCGAAAGCGTAAAGCCGACACGAAAACGAACGCGAACTTACGGAATATTGAGAATTTCAAAACGAACCAATTCGAGCGGAATTATGTCGAACACGGTCGGTATACGAAAATTCAATACGGAATACCGACCTGTAGGACCAAGTGCATAACAATTAACAAGTGACCAAGTACATAACAATTACCAAGTGCATGATCAAGTTCAAGTGCATATAATAATTACCGGAGGTCAGCCTTTGATCAATAAGTTTTTTGTATTCTTCAAGACGGGCCTCCTGCGTACAGCCAAAATTTAGGTATCAATTCTCAAGTCCTCATTGCTCAGTTGGACATCAACCTGCACTTGCAGAAGCGATTTTTAAACTACTAGTCATGCCATAAATTGCACAGATGAAAAAAAACTTATGGAAAAAAAGGCCAATTGAAATGCTAAAACAGTATTTATGCTACAATCTTTTGGAAGCAACGATCTGAGCAGCGCATGATGCAGTCGTTTCTCCTCCTCCACAGCCTCAAGGAGCTCCTCAGCTGCCATCTCACGCATGTCTTTCTCTTCAAGGGAGTTTGTCACCAAAGATTTCAAACCCTCAATTTCCTACGAACAATAGGCATCCTCCTCACAATCTTTCATACCATAGGTTGAATATTATACAACACAATATGATTATCACCTCCTGTTTTGACCGCAGCTCCTTGATCAATTCCATGGTGCTCTCCAGCTTGCGGAACTCCTTGTTAGCCCTCGAGTATTCCTCGGGCGAGGCGGCCGGCTGACTTCATTAATACCACACTCAAATCAAGATGATTGCAGTAAGGCTACCTTAATTCTCACGGGAGGCTTAAGAATTATGCAATTCTTGCTTATACACCATAACGATGAACACAAGTGTTCAAGAAGCATCAAGAGGACGTTGCCCATTCGAAATTACCTGGTTGATTTGCCGCGCTGCCGCTAGGGTGGTGCCGGGCCGCGCCGCCAGATCTCCGCACGCGCCCCTCCGCCCCGCCACCGGATCCGCCGCGCTGCCGCTAGGGTGGTGCGGGACCGCGCCGCCGACGGAGGCCGCCGCCCGCTGCTGCTCGCCTCGCCATCCGCGCGCCGCTGGAGAAGTCCGCCGGGTCCGCTGCCGCTGGGAGCTCGCCTCTCGACCGCCTCATTGCTCGTGGCGGCGGCGGGGCGAGGAGGGGGACGGATGCGGCGCAGGGAGAGGAAGGGACGGGGCGGGAGAGGGGTCGCGGCGGGGTCAGGCGAGGAGGCGACAGCAGGGGAGAGGAGGAGACGACGAGGGGGACGGGGGGGAGGGGTCGGCGGCGGGGGGCCGGGGCGAGGGCGGCGACGGGAGAGGAGGGAGACGACGAGGGGGACGGGGGTGGGGAGGGGGGCGGGCACGCGGGCGGCCGACGGGGCGGCGGAGCTGCTGGTGCGGGAGACTGCAGGCGCGGGGAAGGGAAGGGGATTAGGTTAGGGGAGGAGACGCCGAGAGCCGAGACGGCCAGTCCGCCCGTCGGCACGGCCATAGTGAGGATCCAGCTGGGCCGTTGGGATAAGTGGGCCAAAGTCGGTTTAAACCGTATTTCCAATACGGTATATTCCGAATAAAATGTAGAAAAGTAGAAAACGGTCGGAAAATATCTAAACCGTTTCCGCTCCGTTTTCGAATTTGGTATTCCGTATTTCGAACCGAATTCGAATTTGTCCGGAAATACGAATTCGATCGGGCCAAATGTAGAAAACGATGCGGTTCGGTACGGGATATTTCCGTTCCGTTTTCATCCCTACTCCAAATGCACCTTAGCGCCGGTGATCTGATGCACAACGGTCGTGTCGCGATCGAAGCATTTGTACAGGAAGAGTGGATTGATGTTGGGTGGCGTCACAAATACTAACGATATGATCAAATGATGTTCAACGGTGCTGTTTTAGTTTCTTGCTGTGATTTAATGAATAACAACGCATGAATTAATGGATGGATGGTTGCAGCGTGCGGTGTTCGGCTCGCGGCGGCGGGGTACGGCGTGTTCGGCATGGACTACGAGGGGCACGGCAAGTCGACGGGCGCCCGCTGCTACATCCGGAGCTTCGACGGCCTCGTGGACGGCTGCCACCGATTCTTCAAGTCCATTTGCGGTACGTAAATAACAAGAGAAAATGCACTACATGCCCTTAGATAACTACATGATTCCTTATATGTCACTCATTGTGAGGCTAATATGTAGACCCCAGATCCATATGTTAGCGAGACATTAGTGACATGTAGTGAACAAACGGAGTTATTCAGTGGCATATAAGGAATTACCTTCGCCGATCTGTCATACATTCTTCAATGGGTGTGTATAGGTATCACTCGGATGTTTTCTTCCTGGCAATCATCCACATTTCGGACCGTTGTATTAGAGATCCAACGGCCTCATTTTTTGGAGGGGGGAGATTTTTTTTTGGAGGGGGCGGGGAGAATTCGTAACCGTTGGATCTCTAATCCAACGGTCACAAATCTGGATGATAGTTAGAAAGAAAACATCCGGATGATGTTTATCAATACCCTTCTTCAATTTTACCAGAACATTACATGCAGCTATTTAGTTGTTAGTTACAGTTGGGCTTTTTCTACTCAATTTACCGGAAGTGAAACAAAGCATTCGCTCTATATAAGCAGTCAGCTGAACAAGTCGTGTGGTATGATTGGTTCAGTTATTTCAGTGTGTAGTTGTGCATGGTTTCAGTTCTTGTTTCTGCTTCAGATAAACTACCAAGCACTAGTACTAGCAAGGGAGGTTGGGCATCCCCCATTGATAGAGGGAGTTGGGCATGTATTGATTTGATCCATCAATGAAAGTGTTCGGTGGCACGTAGGGCTCGTGTGCGCCAAGTCCCGTAGGGCGTTGAGCATTGATAGAGATTAGTACTAGAACTACTTAACAATCAACAGTCCTAGTCTGATGACAATATGCTCAATCGCAAGCTAATACGTTTTTGTTGGGTCACATCGTAATTAAGAAACGCAAAAGGAATTAAGCACTTGCACTATCACAGATCACAGATGGTTGCCGGATGATGTAATAATGCCTTGGAATTCAAACTGGAAATTGTGAAAGAGCAAAGAATCCTAACCGGAGTGTTTCAAGTCAGCTCCTTCTGCAAAATCTTACTACTTTCGGACAGCAATGACATGAACTTCCCGTATCCTTTAGGTGGCCATTACTAATCAGCTGCTCTCTCTCCTTCCTGCCTGATTCCTGCAGACCTGGAGGAGTACAGGAGCAAGAGCCGCTTCCTCTACGGCGAGTCCATGGGCGGCGCCGTGGCGCTCCTGCTGCACAATAAGGACCCCACGTTCTGGGACGGCGCCGTCCTCGTCGCGCCCATGTGCAAGGTATGCACGATCGAACAAACGAGATGAAGCTACACTAGTACATTGCCAACAATCTGAATCTGTAAGATGTTGCGTACTTTCTTATCTGAAAATTTTGTCTGTGCAATTCAGATATCGGAGAAGGTGAAGCCGCACCCGCTGGTGATCACCCTCCTGACGCAGGTGGAGAACGTCATCCCCAAGTGGAAGATCGTTCCGACCAAAGACGTCATCGACGCCGCCTTCAAGGACCCCGTCAAGCGAGAAAAGGTCGGTGAAATTTAACTCTTTCTTCTTCAGATGTCCTGGTTTCAGTTATTCTACCACTGTCAGGCTGTATTTTTCAGTGCTCAAAAAACAGTTGGGTTAACGAGCCATGGATTAGTTTTAGCAATGAACATGCTGTATAATTTGTTTTCCCTCAGTATAATACTGTTTAAAAAGTTATACTCTCATGATAGATACTTCCTCTGTTCAGTGGCAGATCTAGAATTGCATCACGTCTTGGACTAAATTTGCTGGAAGAAAACTAGATACTGGGAATAACATGGGCTGAATTATAGGATTTATACCCCCAGGCTTAGCTAGAATTACCTGAGCTATACACTAGTAATTTTTTTACGCCCTGGGCTGAAGCCCATGCTGCTATGGGCTCAGATTCGCCCCTGCTTTGTCCACAAATGTAGGTAATCATGGTTCCGTACAATCAAACTTTTCAATTTTGACCATTAATATATGTTAAAGTTTAGAAATTGACTACATGAAAATAATACTATTGAATTTGTCTTGCAAAATTTTTTATTATATATATTTTGTATTATTTTTACTAGTATATAATAATAACAAATCATAATCAAAATCTTATATTAGAGACTGTTAAAAAATAAAAAAAAATGACTTACATTTGTAGACGGAGGGAGTAAGTGGTAACTATGTTTCAGTTTCACTGTGATAGCATTGGGATATTGGCTAATTCGTAAGAAGTTCATGTCTACAGAACCACCTGTATTTTCAGCGCTCGAACTGTCCGAAAAAGCATATGCAATGCTGCTTTGGGCATATTATTCGGCAACATGTGTCCACAGTTTCAGTGTTCATTATGGTCAGGCAGGTCAAAATGCATCATCTTTTATCTGTAACTACAGGTCCGGTTCTTCCAGCACTGCAGTACATGCTTGACTGAACCCCAGATTTCCACACCACTGTCATATTACTCGGAAAACCCACTCTTGATGTTTTCATACCATTCTGCTGCCATTGCCCCATTGATGTATTTGAACAGTGAGAATTCGTAGTGTTCAGTTTCAACCTGTTGTTTCTACCATTCCATTCAGATCAGGAAAACAAGTTGATCTACCAGGACAAGCCGCGGCTGAAGACTGCACTGGAGCTGCTCAGGACCAGCATGTACGTAGAAGACAGCTTGTCACAGGTACTCTCAACTTCAGATTAGCACAATCTTGCATCGCTTTGTAACGATGTGTTTCAATTTTATGTCCAAACATGGCTGAGCATTGGCTCTGAACCCTGCTGCTTTTCTGAATATGTTTCCACAGGTGAAGCTGCCGTTCTTCGTCCTGCACGGCGAGGCTGACACGGTGACCGACCCGGAGGTGAGCCGCGCGCTGTACGAGCGTGCCGCCAGCACGGACAAGACCATCAAGCTCTACCCGGGGATGTGGCATGGCCTCACCGCCGGTGAGCCCGACGAGAACGTGGAGGCCATCTTCTCCGACATCGTCGCCTGGCTCAACGAGCGCAGCCGCAGCTGGACTCTGGAAGACCGCCTGATGAAGATGATGGCAGCGCCTGACAAGTTCATTATCGATGGCGAGAAAACACCTACAACAGTGCAACACCGGTACACGGGCACCCTCGGCGGCGTGGGGGCTTCCTCTGCGGCCTCACCGGCCGGACACATCACCACGCAGAAATGTAGCATGTAATGTAAAGATTATAGAAGTGCCAGCCCTGATCAGATGTGCACCTAGAACAATGACGAATAAGGAAGTGGTGATATGTGTGTAGTATAGACATATGTCAGTAGATGTATGACAAATCATTCCCTTCCTCCATTGCAGTGAACATTTGCTCAATAAATAAATCTCTTGTTCCAATGCAGTTTGAAACAAACAAACAAACATATTTGCTTCATGGATTTCCAACACTATTAACACTAGTTTATTAACACTATGATCTCAATATTGAATTTCCAACCAAGATTTTCTGTTAACACAACGGTGCCACAAATAGCTTACAGACGTGCCAAGATGTTTTAGTACATTCCCATATTTCCCAACGAACTATGTATTCAGGCATGCAGCCATTACCTTGTGTCAATATAGTATAAACCAGCCCAAGAGCAGACCATCGAAATTCTCCAAATCATAAGATCTGTCCTACCCATTTTTACTTCTTGTATACAATCAATCATAAAACTTCACTAAAATGTGTGGCGTTTTGAAGTTAAGACAGGCCACCAGCTGCAGCAGCGGAGTCTTCCTGGTCCCCGAAGATACGTCTGCGGAAGTCAGTGACCATGAGGGGAAGGCCCTCACGTAGGGGAACCTTGGGCTCCCAGCCCAGGAGCTCTTTTGCACGGGTGATGTCGGGTTTGCGCTTGTGCGGATCATCCGCAGTGTTTGGACGGAACTCAATGCGCGCATTTGGGTCAATGGTGTCCTGGACAACCTTAGCAAGCTCCAGCATGGTGAACTCACCTGGATTACCCAGGTTGAATGGTCCTATGTGCTCGCCTTCCATCAGCTTCATCAACCCTTCCACCTGTCAGAAGCATCACATCAGTATTAAACGTAGCACTGTAGCAGCATGATACTAAAACTCTTATAGTATCAGCAGAATTAGATGGTAGAACCAATCATCACAGATACTCATCATCAATCGCGGTTGCTGGATACCTAGATGTCTTTGCAAGAAACCAATAACATTCCGATCTTCAGTTACCATAAATATATACTCAATACAGTACTCTCAGTGCATTATGAAAAGGATATGCAGCAGCTTTATTGGATTAATTCAAGGATGCTATTTCCATGCGTGAGAGTAACAAAATGCAAATAAGGTTTTTCATGGCTAAAGAGTCAACGCAAACAAGGTAAACTACTCATATGAGACGGAAGTGTAGATAGCAGGGGATTGCGATTGTTCATGTGTTTTATTTGTTATAAAGAGACGCACCAAATCAGAGACATATTGAAAGCTCCTAGTCTGTTTGCCATCACCATAGACAGTCAGAGGCTCCTTCCTCAGCGCCTGAAACCATAATTGCACAAGGAGCATTTCAGTATCAAACAAACAATTGAACTGTCCAAATTCAGGTGTCAAAAGAGGAGGCTACAAACGGCGGCTACCTGAGCAACAAAGTTGCTGACGACACGGCCATCATCAATGCACATGCGAGGACCATATGTGTTAAAAATTCGAGCAATCCTCACCTATGAACAACATAAAATTAGCATATTTTAGCAACAAAAAAGGTAATTTGAATGCTATTAATCACAAATAATCTAAATGGCATAAACCTCAAGGTTGGCACCGCGGTGGTAATCCATGGTCAATGTTTCAGCTGTGCGCTTGCCCTCATCATAGCAGCTTCTGACACCTATTATTCAAACAAAGTATTTGGATTAGATAATCTCTTGTAAAACAAGCAAAACTTTCTATACATGAAATCTAACTGTATGTGATAAAGTATGAAAAGGACTGCATGGAGAAAAGGGTCAGCTATTGCTGTCAAGCTCAACAAAAATTTCCTTCTCTTTTGTTGGACTCCTCTCCTATGCTCTATTGGCTGTCACTAGTGTGGTTAAACTACGCTGACCTGCTGTAGTTTTATCCTAGTCTTCCTTTATTAGGAGGATCCAACAAGTGGCCAGCCCTCTTGGAGCTAATTCTACCAACCAAAGTGGCCGCTTCCACGGGAAGATTCAAAGCATGGACGCCAACCAAATTAGGATTCCACAACCACAATTCCTAGTGTTTTAAATTCCAGCCAACATCCCTTTCTCAGCAGGTCAGGTAAGCAGTAGCTGCATGGCCAATATGCCAATCACAGCACCGTCTATTAATAGCTTATTTTGTCGTCTGGTGATTAAGAAAAGAAGCATTTTTAAAAATAAATAAACATAAAATTTATCGCTTTCTTCTCTACCATGCCTCCACAATCAAATTACTAAAATTAATACTGACAACATGGATCTTTCTTTACTTTCTTTCTTCTATTCGCCTCTGTACAACTACCACAAACAGGCAAAGTACGAAGGAACATGGAAGTTCAGTTCAGTCCACTGTTTGTCGATGCTGTTGCATTAAGGAATTAGTGAAACAAAGTATTAGGAGGAAAAATTGTTACCAATGGGGTTGACATTGCCCCAGTAAGTCTCCACCTGAGGATGCTGGAGCGGATCACCATAGATCTCGCTGGTGCTGGTGAGGAGGAACCTTGACCCAATCCTCTTGGCCAATCCAAGCATGTTCAATGTCCCAACCACATTGGTCTTGTGTCATATCAAGTGTTAAGGATCGTAACCATTTGTAAAAAGATAGAGCTGGTTTTAACAAATGAAATGAATTTTTTATTTGTCCTTTTGACTCTGATTGGTAGTTAGGCTACAACTCCACTAAGCTCTAGAAGTTGGAAAAGAAGACACATGGAAATGATATTAAGTGAGAAGTACGCAGCATCGATTAGAAAGAAAATGACAGCAATCTCGACCTAGTTACTTGCACTCAAAGTCCTAAATTTGTCAAAGTTGCGAAAATTCTACAGCCCAACCCTCATTTCCAAAGCTAAACCTGAAATCTACTATTCAATTACTCTATTTTTATCCATGTCTACTTATCATCATCCCATTCCGACCAGCACCGAAATCATAAAAAGCGTAATTTCCCCGTCCAAAAACCAACCATACCAACAAAATTCACCCAAAACCAGCAAAATTAAACCAAAAGGCCAACCAAAGTAAGCAAATGAACGATCAATTGCACCAAACTATTAACCATCCAAGAAAATACCAAGCTTTGATGAGCGTTCAGACGAAGTATCTCAGTAACTCAGTAAGGAAGGATATGATGGTCTTGATTGGGTTGTACTTGTAGTGCACGGGGCTGGCGGGGCAGGCGAGGTGGTAGATCTGGTCGACCTCGAGCAGTATGGGCTCGACGACGTCGTGCCGGATCACCTCGAACCTGGGGTTCCCGAGGTGGTGCGCCACGTTCTCCTTGCGGCCCGTGAAGAAGTTGTCCACCACGATCACGCTGTCGCCGCGCTCCACCAGGCGGTCCACCAGGTGGCTCCCCACGAACCCGGCGCCGCCCGTCACTAGGACCCGCAGCCCGCGCGGCCGCAGCCCCAGGGGCACCTTGGCGCCGGCGGACTCGTGCAGCGACGGGTGCGCTGCGGCGATGGCGAGGTGGTTGAAGGTGGTGGTGGGGTGGGAATAGGATCCGGAGGAGGAGGACGAGAAGGAAAAGAGGGCGGCGGCGAAGAGCATGCCGGCGAGGGCGAAGAGGGGTCGGTGCTCGGCGGCGGCGTAGCGGGCGGCGCGCGGGAGCCAGGAGAGCGGCTTGGAGGGCTTCGGAGAGTACTCCCCGCCGTCGGAGATGGAGCCGGGGGCCGCCCCGCCGCGGTACGACAGCTCCGACGCCATTTCCGGCGAAGGTCTTCGATGTAAAAGTGCAGGGGTTGGACTCAGACAGCACGGCAAAGCAACGCCAGGGTTTCTCGGTGGCCGCGGAGATGTGCGAGAGCGTGACTGGTCAAGTGGTCATATGTAGGACGAGAGGAGGAGAGCAGCGTTGTCTGCGCTGCGTGGCCTCGGGTCGGGTCGACGGCCTCGGCCGTCAATCGGCCTTCGTATGCCTTTTGCTCATGATTTTTTTTTCATGTTTCATAGTTTTTTGTTTAAAATAAATAATAATAGCTGAAAAATAGCTTCTAAAAGGAGGAGCTCACAGTAGAACAGGTGAAGGCAAGATGCGCGCACGAGAGAAGTAGGACATGTGATATACCCGTGCGCCCCGCCTTATCTCCAGAGCTATACGGTAGCGAGAGGGATAGATAAACTACTTCAACAAGCCAGACATTTGTTCCAATTTTTGATTTTTCTAAGTAAAAGTTGTAATCAGAAACTAATACAAAACAGGGCCTAAGATCATCGTCCAAAAGCGTGAATGGGAAATGACCGGTAAAATAACCCTCCTAATCGTTGTCAACTCCACCATATGTTAATTGTGTTTAATAACTAGCGTTGCCAGTTGATCTATGCAACCAATCGCCATAACTAGAAACTAGAATAATCACACAATTAGACATGCAAAAATAAAAGAATAAATAGGTGCGAGATAAAGAGAGAGCAATCCGATGATCTTCCTTATTTAATAATCTTATACATAAATTACAATAGCATCTACCTAATATCTATGGTCTGAGGATTTTTTTTTAGTATGCACTCACATCTTTTCATGAAAACCAAATCAGAACTAACAGGTGCCCCCCCCAACACCAATTATTCAACAAATTTGGCCCGCTCGAACTAGCGGTGGGCTGATGGTTTATGGTTAAAATTGCACAGTAGCTGTTGACGACTTTGTTTCTTTGCTATTGATTATCGATGCATCAAGAAAAGAAACTCAATATCAGTACGGATGATACAAAGGAATAAGGGGAAAAAGAAGAAGCCAAAAAACAAAAAAAAAAGCCAGAAAAGATGAAGAAAGCAATAAAAAAGCTCAGTGCTGAAGCCCCGGCTTTAAGCCACTTGGAGCATTTTATATTTAGTTGGCCCTGCTTATTTGGGTTTTGTTATAGCTTATGGCTTATTTTTTACTGTTTGATATGGTAGCTGATTTATTTTGCACTGTAGTTGCTGGTGGTTTTTTTTAACGTAATTAAATTCAAAAAATATTAAAAGTAGAAAAAAAGATTAGTCCATCGCGGACAATGCAAAGGAATTACAGAAAAAAGAAAATGCAAAAACCCTCAAAACCAGAAAAAGACAAAATTAAGAAACTAGAAGCCAAAAGCTCACATGCATACTAAAATTTACAAACTAAAATTGAGAAGATAATACGCCAAAAGCCAGTTTACACACAATATTGAGAAGATAATCGAGTTTACAAACTAAAATTTTGTTTCACAGTTAAAAAGACCAGCTAGTAGCAACAAAGGATAGAGCAAGACTAGACTTTGGGCACTTGAAGATCACAAGAACAAGAACGTGAGTACATTAACAAGCCAATTGCCATCCACCCCGACGACAATAATCGCATGCATACTAGAGCATAGTCATCTTAATTATCCTTAATTTGAGTAGCTATGTGTGCATGCCGCACACGGCTTTACTTTAGTTTTATTTTAACTCAATTATCCTTGATGTTAATTTCCCATGGGATTGCCCTCAAACCGGTTGATCCTGAAGTGCCGGAGCACCACCCCGGCCTCCGCTGCCGTCCTCGCCTCGCCGTCGATGGCCATCTCGGCCAAGATCGTCCCCACCGCCGGCCCCATCTTGAACCCGTGACCGGAGAACCCGGCCCCGACCACCACGTCCTCGCCGAACTCCCCGCCGAGGAAGTCGATCACGAAGTCCTTGTCCGGCGTCATGGAGTACATGCACGACTGCCGGACGACCGGCCCGCCGGAGGTATCCAAGTGGTCCGGCATGAACTCATCGATCCACCGGGCGACCTGCGCAGCCGCGTCGCCACCGCCGGAGACCCAGTCCCGGCTGTCCGGGTCGCAGGGCGGCCCGCTGTCGTAGTTGATCTTGATCAGGCCCGGGAGCTCCAGCGACGGCGTGCTGTACACGTGCGGGTCGCCGTAGCTGGAGAACGTCGGGAAGCCGGACTCCGCCGTAAGCTCGTGCTCGCGGCCGGACTTAATCTTCCAGTATAGGACGAGCGTGTGCAGCGGCTGGATGGGGAGCTCCACGCCGGCGACGGACTTGACCAGCTTGCTGGTCCAGGCGCCGACCGTCACGATGCACTTGGCGCCGTGGAACTCCTCGCCGTTGCTCGTCTTCACCAGAACCCCGGCTTCTCCTTCCTTCTTGACGATGTCGACGATCTCCGTGTTGTCCCTGACTACGGCGCCCTTCTTGACGGCCAGCGCCTGGAACATGGCCACCGCCTTGGTCGCGTTCAGCACGCCGCCGCCGAGCTCGCTGACCGCCGTCACCCACCCGTCCGGAACGCGGAACACGCCTCCCCACCTCCGGGTCACGTCCACCTCCCCCGCGCCGCCGTTCTCGACGGCGGCGAGGAGCGAGGCGTTGCCGCGCGGGCCCATGGTGAGCTGCGGCGCCGGGGTGAGCACGCGGTAGCCGGACTCGGCCTGGGCATCGCTCCAGAGGCGGCGAGCGAGGCGGACCATCGGCGGGTAGTGCGCCTTCGGGTAGGCGTCGCGGATGGTGCGTGACTCGCCGTGCGAGGAGCCGAGGTGGTGGAGCAGGTCGA
The DNA here is from genome assembly GCA_036346575.1 of Dendrocalamus sinicus. Lineage (NCBI taxonomy): Eukaryota > Viridiplantae > Streptophyta > Magnoliopsida > Poales > Poaceae > Dendrocalamus > Dendrocalamus sinicus. The sequence continues at coordinate 14,575 of JAYEVI010000093.1, read as the reverse complement.
AACGCTCAGGAGCAGGGCGCGCGCGCCGCGGACGCCGCCGCGTGCGCCGCGCAGCTGCCCATGATGCCCGCGCCCACCACGATCACGTCGAAGTCGTACCGGCGATTGTCGCCGGCGGTATCTGCGGCCATGGCGCGAACACTCGGTTTGCTGTGGGCTGCTGCTTTTTGATGCACCATGAACTAAGCAGATGAGTGCTCTAGTTGAAGGGTGCCATGTATGCATGTATACAGGTGAGCTTATGATTTGTGGGTTGGTGTGCCACTTGCAAAGTTGCAAGAGCAAATATTTGCAAATGAATGAGCAAATTGATCAGTTGATAAGATTGTTTAATGAAAGCAAACCTTTTCTTTCATTCATTTTAAACATGTAGAGAACGTAAGGATTTGGTTGATGCAACATTCCACGGAACTTCAAAACTCAAGAGAAAGCAAATACTAATCCCGCCTGTTTCGGCTCACTATTCCTTTATTTCATCTTTTGAGGTTTTTTGGCTTTTGGAGGACTTTTTTATCTTTTCTTTTTTTATTCCTTCGTATTGTCCGTAATAGGTTAACATATTTTTTATTTTTAAAATTTTTAAATTTAATTATGCCAAATAGCCCACCATCGGGTACAATAAAAAATAAGCCAGCTAAGCCATCGCTAAACTAACCACCACCGCCGGCTACTAAGTACTAGTGCTGATTAGTGATCACCTTAAAGAACGAAGATATATTAAGGTCCCAATCAGGCCTACCAAGTATCAAAGTCGATGAGTCTTACCTGAGCATCCTGCTATACTAATATTGTATTATGTATAGAGTCATCATTCCACGAAATCATAATGTAAGTACGAAATTTACTGAAAAGCCCCTAAATTTCAAAAGGAATTTTTCTTGAAATTTTTCTGCATTTTTTTAGTGTAACTGAAACTTTCCTTTTCGGAAAGTCTCTCCTCTCTCCCGCTTCCCTTTTGGGCGACGCCATCCCTTCGGCTTGGCGCCCGCCACCTTCCGCTTTCCCACTCTCTCGGCGCGCCCCTCTCTCTCTCCGCGCCCGCCGTCTCCTCCGCTTTCTCCGCGCCCAGCCGCTCCTCCGTTCTCCTTCTCTCGCGCGCGCGCTGCTCCGCCTCCTCCTCGCGCGCCGCGCTGCGCTTCGCAGCCTCCGGACGCGCGCCACCCGCCCACCGCCGCCGGTCGCCGCCCCTCGCGCTGCGTTGTCATCTTCTCGTCGCTCGTCCCGGTGCGCCTCCTCGCTCATACTTCCCTCGCGCGGACGCGCTTCTCTCCCACGCCGCTCCGATCAATCGCCTCTCTCCTGCCGCCATTATCGCCGCCAGGCTCAGGCCCACGCCGCGCGGAGGACACCCGAACAACCCCGCCTTCCCCCTGACCCCGCCCAACGGCCGCTCCTCCTCCTCGGATTCCTCCTCGCCGGGCATAAAGCCCTCTCGCCTCCTCGCTGGTCTTTGCTCCCGAAGCCGCCATCGCCCCATTCTCTCCCGCCACTCCTGACACCTCCCGAGCTACCGATTGTTTCGCCGCCCCAATCGCCGCCACCATCGCCTCGCGCGGTGACACCGCAGAGCGGATCTCCTCCTCCTCCTCCATTTCCGATTGTTTCCACCTGAGCTTCTCCATTACTTCCTAACCACGTTGGTAACCTTGTCCGCCAGTCGTCGCTGTGGAGCTCCGTCACCGGCTCACCGCCCTACCGTGCGCGCCGTGGCCACCATCCTCGACGCTCTCGGCCGGCCACCGCCACCAACGTGAGCACCATACTCCACTCACCGTGAAACTACCCCGACCGCCTCTCTCACCGCCGGTGACCCTCCGCCACCAAATGGCCGAGACACCCCGCCTCTCCTCCTTTCTCCTCCGACCCCGCCTTCCAACCACCCGAAATGGGTTCCTCTCAAGACGCGCCTGCCGGTGCCCTTGGTTGCCGCCGACGAGCCTCCCGTGCCTGTGCCACCGCCGCCGAGCCACCGCCCGAGCACCGCACGCGGGAGGAGGAAGACGACTCTCGCCGCGACGTGGCCCCATCTCGCCTCCGTCCCGAACGCTGCCGTTTCATTCGGGCCATCGATGACCACCTCCTCCACCGTCCGATGTTCATAAAGATCCCACTTCTCCTCCGTCCGATCGATCCATAACGCCGCTGCTTCCCCCTCCCCAACCGCCGGATCCACCCCACGCTTCATCCCACCCGCCCGCTCCGCCCCATCGGGCCGTCCACCGCACCACGTGTCGCCCATCGGGACCGTGGAGGCGCTGGAATGGCCGTGGCTGGCCGCTTCCCGCCTGAGCGCTACGCGCACGCTGCAATGCTGCGTTCAATCATGGGCCGGGCCGCATCAGAGCGGCGGCCGGCCGCACTGCTCCAATATATTTCCGATTTATTCTTTTCGTAAATCAGATAAATCCAAATAATTCCTAGAAAATCCCAAAAATTCCCAAATTTCACCACTTTGCTCCAAATATTATTCCAGACCCTCTAGTGAACTCCATTCCCACATATTCTCCCCAAATAAATTCCTAAAAATCCATTTGGAGTGTTTATGCATTTTATTCCTTTTTAATTAGTTTAATTTTCTCCTCGCTTGATTAGTTGCAAGCTGGATTTAATTATTTTAATTGTTTGCGCTAGTGACGGAAATCCCGAGCCTGTGTACAACCTCGGGAGCCGTAAGGTTCTTCGCTCGAGCTTCTTTGAAATAGTCCGGATTGACTGGAAGTCCCAATTCCTTGATCATGTTGTATCCTATGATGTTTAATTATGTTAATATGTTATTTGCATTGAGCTAATTCTGAAATGTTAGTTCGAAAATAAAATAAAATGTTTAGAATGACATGTTATGTAGTTAACCCTACCACCGACAATTGTCATATTAAACTTGTAGCCATGCCTTTGTAACCCTAGAAATAGTTATATGATAATCTAGATAATTGTAGGTTATTACTATCATGCAAAATGTTACACTAATAAGGTTGTGGCTGTGGGCCAATAGAATTCGGAAAACCCGACTCTAAGGTAGGGTGGTATGGGACACCGTATCTTAGAGCGGAGAGTGCCGGCGTGCACAAGGTAGGGTAAGGGGGAGTGGAAACCGCAAGGCGGTCCTCGCCAATCTTTTACCCTAGGTTTGGAGTAGGGTAGGGTGAGTGGGAAACCGCGAGACGGTCTCGCCCACCGCTACCTCAGTTGGGTCGCGGGCCCGGCGAGGTTGCGGACCGTGAAAATATAAGGATCGAAACCCTTACGCTGAGCAAATGTCACGATAATCGCCAACCACGGAGTTGACTTGTCAACACTTGTCTAGTAGTCGCTCAACTCGATTGAAACTCTACAGGAGGTTTAGCAGTGAGGTTAGGTGAGCCGCGCTATGGGTGCCTAACAACGGTAGAGTTCACTCGGCGACACTGCTTTCTCTTGTGTGGGTGTGCGTGTGTGTGTGTGTGGGGATCCGCACTGAGTGAATTCTACCGGGTAGAGCCTATATAAAGAGTTGAGCAGTGAAACGACCGGCTTTCTTAACTCACGCGGGAGTTAAGGGATCGTGTGGGTAAAGCCGAGCAAACTCGCAGAGTCAAATAAATGGTATTCGAATACGCCGTGCTCTGCTATTGGAGCCGTGTCACTTGGGTGATTCCAGAAGAAAGCTTAAGTAGTTTTGTACATGTTTGAACTTGACTAGTTGGTTAAAGAATTCTTTGTGAAAACCCCGAGATCTTGAGAAGTAGTTTTGGGTCCCTTTATAAAATGTTTGCAAATAAAACGCATCCACTCAAATTAATAAACCAAGTATACTCCTTCCTTTGATGTTCCGTGCATGTAATAAGTTAGGTCCCTTTGGGACTTGCTTGAGCCGGTTGTTTGGCTCATGGCTTGCTTTTGCCCTTCTTTAGAGGATCAAGACGAAGGTGAAGGTCTCCTCATTGAGGAAGCCCTAAGGTCTCTTCTTCGACGAGGACCCGTGGCTTTAGGTCTTGGCGCTCCGAGCGGATTCTCGAGTTTTGTGATGTAAGTATACTTTGGGCTTGCACGCCCGCAAAAAATGGATGTTAATCCTTATGTAAAATATATGATGGTCTTTGTTGTAAGCATGCGATGGTATACTTTGCGCGACATTCCATAACTGCTCATGCGTGAATAGTTGCGAATGTCGTGTCCAGACGCTACCGAAACGGGGCGTTACAAGAAGTGGTATCAGAGCAGGCTCTTGACCGTAGGTTGAGACCTAAGGCAATCTAGGAAGCGATTTTATCGCAAAACTTAATTTAAGCAATAAAAAGGGTTTACGAAAAATATAAGTATTATTGCTGTCTTTTTCCTCTCTTGTGCTACCTTATCTATCTTAGTTTACTTCTGCTTAAGTCTTGCTTTGGCAAAATGTTTACTGCTTTACTTGTCTAGCTTCAAAATTTCGTTTCTCGGCAGCTGGAGGAGTAGCCGTTGTTCGCTAGACTAGACCGACCTGAGTAGTAGCAATGATTTTGTAATGTAAAGCAGTGCAATCATGAACCCTAAGCGGTCTGTGTACCACTTGCATATTGTAAATCTATGTCCTTTTATCTTGTATGTTGTTTGCTTAATTATCAAGAAACCCCGTGTTCAAAGCTTTCTCCCCTCTTTCGCCTCGTTCTTACCTTAATTCGTCCTATACTTACCTTGAAATTCAAAGTCTTACTTATCTACTCTTATCCTCCAAAAGCCGCCGCAAGTCGATCTCAAGTTCCCAATTGGCGATGGATCCAACACGTGAGAATGGTCGGACCAACAGCAGTGGTGCACCGCCAGATCAAGCAACGATTGCAAGACGATAGCAATGATGGAACAGAACCATTACCCAGAGAGTTACAAACCACCGCTCATTGTCAACGTGACACCCAAGAGTCGGGCCAAAGATCGCGCAATCGCATTGAAGTTTACACATTTCGCAAACTCAACCCCAAAATTCCTTCACCACGTGGTCACCAATGCGAATAATCGTTACAAGATGTTGAGAGAAGAATGAATAATATTCTGTACAAATAAGGAAAAGGTCCTTTTCGCCACCTATCGCTTGTCCGAGCCCGTAATTTCTTGGTGGAATGCTATCCAGGTGGATACACCCTAAGGAGGAAGATATTACATGGGAAGACTTTGTGAAGAGATTTCGCTAAGCCTCGCATTTCTCCCTGGTTATCACAGGAAAATATCACGATTTCCTTAATCTTCAACAAGGAGAGAACTCCATCACAGCCTATCTACAACAATTTCATCAGTTATCTCAATATGCTCAAGAGGAAACTAACACCGAAGCTAAAAGGATGGAGTACTTTATGAAAGGTCTACGTCCCAATATGAGACAACGCCTTCAAACCATGAAGTTTTCAAGCCTATTGAGCCTGGTTGATCGAGCTCTCCAGATAGAAGAGACATCAGGTTACGTGAAAGTTATGAAACGAAAGAAACCTTTGCCTCCAGCACAAACAGTTTGCTATCACTGCGAACAGGATGGGCATTATCGTGACCAATGCCCACTGAAGTCCTTACCCGAAGGAGGAGCTAAAGAACAAGCAAAGAGGCAGACATCATCATCCCGCCTGCCACCGAAGGAAGAAGATGAATCTTACCCTAAGAGAACCAGAATGGAGGATGACAGAAAGCGTGAAGCAGCGCACAAGTCTCAGTCTTCACACAATGCTCAATGGAGCAAGACCACGGGATCACCCTCATTTCGATCCCAACCCTTCCGTCAGTTTGTGACGATACCGAAGACCCAGCCCGGACAGTCTCGGCAGTATGCCACTCCCTCACCACTCGCCATCGAGTGCCTCACCTGCGGTGGCAAGCATCTTGCTAGCAACTGTCCACGAAGGATAGACGCATGCTTCCATTGTGGAGAGAATGGACACTACAAGCATCAATGTCCCAGGAGGAGTCTGTCATCAGAAGCAGCTAAACTCCAAGCCCAAAACCAGCATACAGTCAAGAAAATATGAGCTAGGCAGAACAAGAAATGAGATGATGTACTTTTGGTTATCCTTTGTAAGCTAGAACTAAATAGATGTTTGTAAATTACTTTAACTAAGGCTTGTGACAAAAATTATGATGATGTTTGAAGACCATTTGCGTAAAGTGAAATGGGTGTGATGGCTATGCTGTAATAGAGTTAACTCCAGCAGACTCAATCCTTTCCAACCTTGGTACGACATGATTCATCCAAGTGGGAACCTACACCACACACGCACAGATGAGGTACAGATACAAGTCAATCTAGAAGAAGTTAAAGCAGATGTGCTGCAGCCAGATATGCAAGGGTAGATGTCATTTTGGGCATGAACTGGCTAGCCAAGAACAAAGGCAAGGTAAATTGTGAGATCAAAACAATATCATTGGTCAACCCTGAAGGTCAGAAAGTGGAAAAAAACAAACAAAAAACAGAGAGGTATTGAAGGATGCAAGAAAGCGCATGATCAACATGCTAGCAATCACACTGATCAAGTGCTAGAAGTGCAAGAGTACCTCGATGTATTCCTTAAGAATTACCAGAAGACCTCTCGACGAGCAAGTAGAACTTGCAATAGAATTGGTACCTGGTACAAAGCCAATTGCCAAGCACCAGTATAGAATGTCAGCTAGTGAGTTGAAAGAGCTGAAGAAGCAGTTAGATGAACTACAAGAGAAAGAATTCATTCGACCAAGTGTTTCACCGTGGTCAGCCCCAGTTCTATTTGTGAAGAAGAAAACTGGAGAGTTGAGAATGTGTGTCGACTACAGAGGCTTGAATGCTGTGACAATCAAGAACAAGTATCCCCTTCTAAGGATTGATGACCTGTTTGATCAACTCAAAGGTGCCAAAGTATTCTCCAAGATCGACTTGCGCTCGGGTTATCATCAGCTTAAGATCCGAGAGCAAGATCGAGAGAAGACAGCCTTCATTACCAGATATGGATTGTTTGAGTTCACGGTCGTACCCTTTGGTTTGACCAATGCGCCAGCATATTTCATGAATCTTATGAACCTGGTGCATATGGACCAATTGGATCGATTCGTGATTGTTTTCATTGATGACATTCTGATATACTCCAAGAGTGAAGAAGAACACAAACAACATTTACATATGGTATTGACAAGATTGAGAGAGCATCGCTTATATGCAAAATTTGATAAATGCACTTTTGGTGAAGGAAGTTGCTTTCTTGGGTCACATTATATCCGAAGATGGAGTCAAAGTCGATCCGAGAAGATATCGCAATTATGGAATGGAAACAACCTCGATAAAGGATCAAGTGAGAAGCTTCCTAGGATTGGCGTTATTATCGCCGATTCATAGAAGGGTTCTCGAAGATATCTCGCCACTCACTCAAGCCGTTGAAGAAGGATAAGCCCTTCATCCGGGACGGATGCTTGTGAAGAGAGTTTTCACCGTTGAAGACCAAGTCGACAACAACGCCATGTTGATTTTGCCCAACCTGAGAAAGAGTTTGATTTATCGCGATGCCTCAAAGCAAGGTTTGGGTTGTGTGCTTATGCAAGACGGAAAAGTTGTTGCCTATGCGTCAAGACAGTTGAAACCACATGAAGAGAATTACCCCACACACGATTTGGAGCTAGCAGCTGTGGTGCATGCCCTCAAAATTTGGCGACACTACCTACTAGGAAATCGTTGTGAGATATTCTCAGATCACAAGAGTTTGAAGTATTTGTTCACACAACCAGAATTGAACATGAGACAGCGCAGATGGCTAGAACTGATCAAAGACTATGATGTGGATCTCCAGTATCACCCGGGCAAGGCAAATGTAGTTGCTGATGCCCTTAGCCGCAAGGCTCATCCTAGCAAAGGTAGTCGGTCAGAATACCCATCAGAGTTACAGAGAGATATATTACGGCTGAACTTGGTAATCACGGAACAAGGTGAAGAAGCGACCTTAGAAATTCAACCACTCTTGCGGATCAGTTAAAGCAGCCCAAGATGAAGATGAAGAGATTCAAAAACTGAAAAAGGATATTCAAGGAGAAAATTCATCAGAATATGCGATAGACGAGCATGGAATCCTTACCTTCCGTGGTCGCTATTGCATACCCGACAAGAAGGAGTTGAGAGAGTTGATCTTGACTGAAGCCCACTCCTCTCAATTCTCAATTCATCCAGGAGGCACAAAGATGTATCAAGATTTGAAGAAGAGGTATTGGTGGAACCGAATGAAGAAAGAAGTGGCGAGTATGTAGCGAAATGTGACGCTTGCCAATGATCAAGATAGACCACCGAAACCATCGGGATTGTTGCGCCTTTGCCAATTCCGAATGGAAATGGGATAGTATCGGCATGGACTTCATTACAGACTTCCTAAGACTCGTGAGGGTTATGACGCTATCCGGGTCATTGTTGATAGATTGACCAAGGTGGCTCATTTCCTTCCGATCAAACAAACTTACGGAAAGACAAGCTTGCCGAACTATATTTGACAAGGATAGTGACATTGCATGGAGTTCCAAAGAAAATTATTTCAGATAGAGGAGCACGTTTACATCCAAGTTCGGGAAAATTACATGAAGCTATGGGCACCGATTTGAATTTGATTCAAGATATCACCTCAAACAGATGGACAAACAGAAAGAACCAACCAGATCCTAGAAGATATGCCAAGAGCTTGTGCTATTGTGTATGGAGCAGCGTGGAATACTTGCCTCCCGCTTGCTCGGTTCTCATATAACAATAGTTACCAAGCTAGCATCCAAATGGCACCATTTGAAGCTCTATATGGCGAAAAATGCGAACCCCACTGAATTGGTCAGAAACAGGTGAACGACAATTGATTGGCCCTCAGATTGCTCAAGATGCAGAAGCACATGTTAGGATTATCAGAGAGAGACTCAAGATTGCTCAAGACCGATGGAAGAGTTATGCGATAACCGCAAAGGATTTGAGTTTCGAGTTGGAGATTTCGTCTACATCAAGGTCACACCATTCAAGATAGTCAAGAGGTTTCAAGTCAAGGGCAAATTAGCACCAAGGTATGTGGGACCGTTTCAAGTCATTGGAAGAATTGGAGAAGTAGCTTATCAAGTGCAACTTCCACCCAACTTGTCAAGAATACACAATGTGTTCCATGTATCTCAGCTTCGAAAGTGTCTACGACAGCCAACAGATGAAATACCTTTGTCAGATATTGAATTACAGGACGATCAGACATATCTTTCAAGAACCACTACAAATACTTGAAACATCAGAGAGACAGTTCAGAAACAAGAATGTCAAGTTTTGCAGAGTGCAGTGGAAGAACCATACAGCGGATGAGTCCACTTGGGAACGAGAATCGGACTTGCAATGGATTTCCCCAACTTACTCCTGGACCAAGTTAATCTCGGGTCGAGATTCTTTTAAGGGGTAGGTTGAAAGCCCTAAATTTCAAAAGGAATTTTTCTTGAAATTTTTCCGCATTTTTTAGTGTAACTGAAACTTTCCTTTTCGGAAAGTCTCTCCTCTCTCCGCTTTCCCTTTTGGCGACGCCATCCTTCGGCTTGGCGCCCGCCACCTTCCGCCTTCCCCACTCTCGCGCCCCCCTCTCTCTCCGGGCGCGCTCTCTCCTCGCTTTCTCCCGCCCGCCTCCCCTTTCTCCGCCTCTCGCTGCCGGCGCCGTTCCTCGCTCCTCCTCGCAGCGCGTGCGGCTGCGCGCCGCAGCTCCGGACCGCGCGCCACCGCTCCGCCGGTCGGCCGCCCGCCTCCTCCGCGTTGCGTTGTCATCTTCTCGCCGCCTGGTCCCGGTACCGCGCTCCTCGCTCATACTTCACGCGCGCGCCTCTCCCACGCCGCCCGATCAATCGCCCTCTCCGCCGCCATTATCGCCGCTCGGGCTCAGTGCCCCACGTCGCGCGGAGGGACACCCGAACAACCCCGTCCTTCCCCTTGACCCGGCTCCAACGGCGCGCCTCCTCCTCGGATTCCCCTCCTCGCTCGGGCATAAAGCCCCTCTCGCCTCTGCTCGGTCTTTGCTCCCGAAGCCGCCACGCCCCATTCTCCTCCCGCCACTCCTGTACACCTCCCGAGCTACCGATTGTTTCCCGTCGCCCCAATCGCCGCCACCATCGCCTCGCGCGGTGACACCGCAGAGCGGATCTCCTCCTCCTCCTCCATTTCCGATTGTTTCCACCAGCTTCTCATTACTTCCTAACCACGTTGGTAACCTTGTTCGGCGGTCGCCGCTCGTGGAGCTCCGTCACCGGCTCACCGCCGCCTACCGTGCGCCCGTGGCGGCCATCTCGACGCTCCTCGCCGCCACCGCCACCAACGTGAGCACCATACTCCACTCACCGTGAAACTACCCCGATTCGCCTCACCGCCGGTGACCCTCCGCCACCAAATGGCCGAGACACCCCGCCTCCCTCCTTTCTTCCTCCGACCCCGCCTTCCAACCACCCGAAATGGGTTCCTCTCAAGACGCGCCGTCGGTGCCCTTGGTTGCCGCCGACGAGCCTCCCGGTGCCTGAGCCGCCACCGCCGCCGTAGCCACCGCCGGAGCACTGCCGCCACACTGGAGGAGGAAGACGACCTCTCGCCGCGACGTGGCCCCATCCTCGCCCTCCGTCCCGAACGTTGCCGTTTCATTCGCCATCGATGACCACCTCCTCCACCGTCCGATGTTCATAAAGATCCCACTTCTCCTCCGTCCGACCGATCCATAACGCCGCTCGCTTCTCCTCCTTAACCGCTCGGATCCACCCACGCTTCATCCCACCCGCCCGCTCCGCCCCATCGGCCCGCTCACCCACCACGTGTCGCCATCGGGACCGCGGAGGCGCGGAATGGCCGTGCCGCTTGCCGCTTCCCCGAGCGGCCGCGCGCTGCAATGTGACGTTCAATCATGGGCGGGCGCCGCATCAGAGCGGCGCCGGGCCGCATGCTCCAATATATTTCCCGATTTATTCTTTTCCGTAAATCAGATAAATCCAAATAATTCCTAGAAAATCCCAAAATTCCCAAATTTCACCACTTTGCTCCAAATATTATTCCGCACCTCTAGTGAACTCCATTCCCACATATTCTCCCAAATAAATTCCTAAAAATCCATTTGGAGTGTTTATGCATTTTATTCCTTTTAATTAGTTTAATTTTCTCCTCGCTTGATTAGTTGCAAGCTGGATTTAATTATTTTAATTGTTTGCGCTAGTGACTGAAATCCCGGAGCCCGTGTACAACCTCGAGAGCGAAGGTTCTTCGCTCGAGCTTCTTTGAAATAGTCCTGATTGACATGCAAGTCCCAATTCCTTGATCATGTTGTATCCCATGATGTTTAATTATGTTAATATGTTATTTGCATTGAGCTAATTCTGAAATGTTAGTTCGAAAATAAAATAAAATGTTTAGAATGACATGTTATGTAGTTAACCCTACCACCGACAATTGTCATATTAAACTTGTAGCCATGCCTTTGTAACCCTAGAAATAGTTATATGATAATCTAGATAATTGTAGGTTATTACTATCATGCAAAATGTTACACTAATAAGGTTGTGGTGTGGGCCAATAGAATTGAAAACCCGACTCTAAGGTAGGGTGGTATGGGACACCGTATCTTAGAGCGGAGAGTGCCAGGCGTGCACAAGGTAGGGTGAGGGGAGTGGAAACTGCAAGGCGGTCTCGCCAATCTTTTACCCTAGGTTTGGAGTAGGGTAAGGGTGAGTGGGAAACCGCGAGACGGTCTACGCCCACCGCTACCTCAAAGTTGGGTCGCGGGCCGCGAGGTTGCGGACCTCGTGAAAATATAAGGATCAAACCCTTACTGAGCAAATGTCACGATGAATCGCCAACCACAGGAGTTGACTTGTCAACACTTGTCTAGTAGCTGCTCAACTCGATTGAAACTCTACAGAGGTTTAGCGGTGAGGTTAGGTGAGCCGCGCTATGGGTGCCTAACAACGGTAGAGTTCACTCGGCGGACCTTTATTTTCTCTTGTGTGGGTGTGCGTGTGTGTGTGTGGGGGATCTGCACTGAGTGAATTCTACTGGTAGAGCCTATATAAAGAGTTGAGCAAAGAAACGACTGGCTTTCTTAACTCGTCGCGGGAGTTAAGGGATCGTGTGGGTAAAGTGAGCAAACTCGCAGAGTCAAATAAATGGTATTCGAATACGCAGTGCTCCGGTTATTGGAGCCGTGTCACTTGGTGATTCCAGAAGAAAGCTTAAGTAGTTTTGTACATGTTTGAACTTGACTAGTTGGTTAAAGAATTCTTTGTGAAAACCCCGAGATCTTGAGAAGTAGTTTTGGGTCCCTTTTATAAAATGTTTGCAAATAAAACTGCATCCACTCAAATTAATAAACCAAGTATACTCCTTCCTTTGATGTTCCGTGCATGTAATAAGTTAGGGTCCTTTGGGACTTGCTTGAGCTGTTTGTTTGGCTCATGGCTTGCTTTGCCCTTCTTTAGAGGATCAAGACGAAGGTGAAGGTCTCTCGTTGAGGAAGCCCGGAAGGTCTCTTCTTCGACGAGGACCCGTGGCTTTAGGTCTTGCCGCGCCGAGCGGATTCTGAGTTTTTGTGATGTAAGTATACTTTGGGCTTGCACGCCTTGCTAGAAAAATGGATGTTAATCCTTATGTAAAATATATGATGGTCTTTTGTTGTAAGCATGCGATGGTATATTTCTTGCGACATTCCATAACTGTTCATGCGTGAATAGTTGCGAATGCCAGTCCCAGACGCGCTCGAAACGGGGCGTTACATTTACTTAGTTCAAGGATATAGTATACCTATAAAAAAAGTTTTAGTTCAACGATATTATCTTATATGAGGTGATACCGAGGTTGTTTTGATTGTTCTGTGGGCACCTGCACTTTTGCTACTTCTTTGCACAGTTACATTATCCTCCTGCTAGATCGATGACATGATATCGCTTGCATGCTAAGGGAAACTCAACTTGGCAGTATCAATTCATGGGACCAGTCAAACAGAACCATAGAAAATTCAATAGAGCCAAAACAAACCAAACTCATCTTGCAACTACAACATAGAAGATTCAGATTTCGTATTGAGTTATTCAATGCAAGATGAGATTACTTGTACTCCATGAATGAAATGAAACATGCACCTAGAATCTAACTGAGCCACAAGTTAGCCACATTAAAGTTAACAATCTGTGTAAATTGTAGATACACGGAAGGTGCAAAGATTTCGTCCATTAGCTGGATCATAAAAAAAAAGGACTGGGCCAAGTTAAAATCAGATTTGCACTAGGATGTGGCCATGTCCTACCAAGATGCGACCAGAATCAAAGCACATGATTGCACGGTGCGTGCAATGTTACGTCGGCTCTAGTACTCTATTGGCATGCTTAGATCATTGCTGACGGAAAGATCAACAGAACAACCTTATTTTTCCTGCAAGGTTCGTATAGCACTAGTACTAATATCTTTACCTTCTTGTGGGCTCTTTCTTGCTGTTTTCTTGCGTTATTTACGCATATTCGTTGGTGACAAGCTTCCACATCTCCATTACATCTTTTAATTGGTGACGCTGCAGGCCTTCTTCCCTAAAATAATTAGCGAAGCCGAGGGCCATACGTATTGATGGCATGCTTAACAATTTGATACTCCTGGCAATTCTGAGCAAAAACAAAAACAAAAACAAAAAAAGTCATGTTGAATAAGTATAAGAACGCAAACTACAAACAAGATTGACAACAACTAAAACAACCGTGGAAGTGTCCTCAAGAACGCAGGAGTCCAATTTCGAGCATAACAATCTGCATAAACGTTAAATTGCACTGAAGCTAAAGCGGTTTTGACAATTTGATAGCTAATTGAATATCCATTGGAATGCAAAAGAAAGTGTAAAATCTGTTGTCACAACACGACAGCAAGGGTGGCAATAACTTCAGATGCTGCTAGGTAGTAAATACATACAATAATATTCTTCAGAAACATGCTAACAGAAAATTATCTAGTACAGAAGCTACTGATTGTTCGGAAACAACTGCACACATCCCGATTCATCGGTAATTAGTTCGGCCGCTCTATTAAGGCATGCTACAACAAAGAAACAACCTGGGGAGAACTGCCGCTGGTGTGGAGGCCATGCTGCAACATGTCTAGATGTTTTACCAGCGTCATTAACCTTTGCATCTCAAGGGATCCAACATCCTCACATCATGCTTCTTGCGCCTGCAACGGTTATAGCTCTTCTGCTCCCTGAAGTTATTGTCACCAACAATGCCCATCTTATTCATGTCTGCGATGCACTCTGCGATGCAAAAATAGAACAGCAGTAATTAGCGCAACTTTTAGGATGATAGAAATAAACACATAGTATGTGGCATGAATGGCAAATTTGCAACACACGAACATCATCCAAGTGACCCAAGAGCATTTTCAGCTGCAAGAAACACCTATACAAGCACCACGAACCCGTGCTCAACATCACAATTTCATTATGCCACCAGGCCCACCACCCCTTTTAGCACTAAAGATTATTGTTTCCAACCATTTATCTATTGCAGGAAATGAGGAAATAAAACCAATCGCTCATCCAAGATAGGGTGAGGATTTTAGATATAATTGCCTGGATGGTCAACAAACTTTCAAAGATATCCTAATCTAGTAACACCA